>JAJTWR010000113.1:2292500-2632500 GCA_021613335.1 Whitmania pigra
CCCCACAAAATGTAGGCATACCTTCTTTCATTACTTGGTCATACCTTCTGTTCCTTTCTGTGTCGACCTGAGGAAGCATCTCTTGGACCTACAAGTCCACCTCATCTGAGATTTTCAAATGTAAAATCTTCCAAGAATTACTTCTGTTTCTGAATTTTTTTAGAAAAACTGCTCCAAAAACAACGTTTTTTTTATTTATATTTGATCCCTGCTTATGGTCGGCTGCCTGACGTTTCTCATACAAATGCTTAACCTTGATTCTTTGCATTTGTGTCTCAATAATAACATTTTAAAGTTATTAATATTAGTTGAAGTAGCCACATTATTTCCAACGACGGCAAGCAGGAGGAATAGTTAATTGTTAAGTTCTAACTTGGATTCGAACACTGGACCTTTGGACCAAAAAGTGTATATGCTGACACCAGGATAACACGTGCAACTGATGTACACCCACTTGTGCAATTAAACTACTCCTAATATGACGAACACCCTAGACCGATGTTCATGCCTCGGTCTCCCCAATTTACCCGCTCATTCGTTGGTCGTTTCATTAAGCCATCCTTCCATCCATTCATTCATTTGTTGATCCGTTCATTAAACCATCCGTTCTTTCCTATATTCATTCGTTCATTCATTCATTCATTCATTCATTCATTCATTCATTCATTCATTCATTCATTCATTCATTCATTCATTCATTCATTCATTCATTCAGTCATTCATTCATTCATTCATTCATTCATTCATTCATTCATTCATTCATTCATTCATTCATTCATTCATTCATTCATTCATTCATTCATTCATTCATTCATTCATTCATTCATTCATTCATTCATTCATTCATTCATTCATTCATTCATTCATTCATTCATTCATTCATTCATTCATTCATTCATTCATTCATTCATTCATTCATTCATTCATTCATTCACTCACTCATTCACTCACTCACTCACTCATTCCCTCATTCACTCACTCACTCACTCACTCACTCACTCACTCACTCACTCACTCACTCACTCACTCACTCACTCACTCACTCACTCACTCACTCACTCACTCACTCACTCACTCACTCACTCACTCACTCACTCATTGGTCCTTTTATTCAAGCAATCCATCCATCTATTCTTCCAATAATTTCTTCATTCATTTGTTTAACATTCCTTGCTTTCCCTGTTCCCTGATGGATCTGTGAAGACGAGGATTGTAAATAAGAATAAAATCCTATCCACGTGTAATTTCATGCTTCGATAGGTGTTCTCATGTTGTGCTTGAATGGAATTTTACGCTGATTGCGCGCATGAAGCTGACAATAAAAATGCAAATAAATGGTAAAGAAGTGCACTTCGTTAAAGATTATGATAATCATATAATAATATCTGCATGTAACAATTAATAATAATAGGACTGCAGATTTGTATGCGTTAACGAGCGATTAAAGTGTTAAAGAAATCCCCACGATTAAAATAATTAACGTTGCGATTAATGCGTTATTTTTTTCAAATTATTACTTTTAATTTTAAATATCTTAAACGAAAATTTCAACTCTTGGTTTTGCTCCTCCTACTTCTCTTTTCTTTATTAAGAAAAGATGGCCGCAAGTAAACGATGGAAGGACGATTTTGGGAGGCAACTTTAGTTTCTTTAGCTTTAGCTCGTTATTGAGATGAGTCGAAGATCGATAAAGCCGGCTGTCCGTTGGAATGGTCACAAAACTGTTTCTACATCAATCACATTGGCTGGTTGCTAAGCTGGCATTCAAATACCTAGCTTCGCCAGCAATCACAGTGCCATGTGCACGTCTATTTTGTTTATCTGGAGTGTCGTAAACAGTAAACGTAGCTCCCTTTCTACAGATGGCATAAACAGGCTCGTTTGCTTTAGAAACTGGCTGATTAAAGCTCAAATTACATTTAATTATAAATATAATTTTTTGACGAAAATTTGAAGTTTTTGGAAAATTAATTGGATAATAGGGTGCGATTAAAAATGCGTTAACTACGTTTAACATAGGTAATCGTGCGACTAACCGCGATTAAGAAAAGTTAATCGGTCTGCAGCCCTAATAATAATGTTATTATTAATAATTAATTATTGTGATATTAATAATAGTCGAGAGTCTCTATGTCAGGTTAATGTGGCAATGGAAAAGCATAAAGGGTTTTAAAGTGTGACAGACCCCAGAATATGCCGGGCCTAATTTAAATTGATTTCATGAATAATTAATTTAAGAAGTAGTAAAAGTTTCAAGTTAATTATTAACAAGTGAAATTACTCACAAAGTTGACTTTTATTCAACACTTCAGCACAAACAGATGACAAGAAAAGAAGTTGAAAGTTTGAAATCCTTTTGAAGATCCAACGTTGCAAACTTTTAATACGAGTTTATTTTGCCTGTGTGACCCACAATGTTGCTGGTGGAATTCGTAACCTGATGACGATGGCGGTGATGATGATGATGATAAAGTGTCGCCACAATGTGTGTTGAATTGTAAACTTACTAAAATGTAATGAAATGTAAAAAATGCAAATTATAAACGTCATCATCATCGTCGTCATAACCTTCTTTGATGACATCATCAATCACTGAAGCATCCTTATCAGGTCATCTTTGATTGTTTGATCATTCACTCACCAACAACTCTTTGTCTGCACACGAACTGGGTCGCATTACTTATGCTAATTAAATTAAGTCTCATTAATTAAGTTATATTTAGTACATTTATATTTAGTGTAACAAGCCATCATCGTTTTCATCCATCCATCTTTGAAAGATAGCTTTTGAAAAGTAAGAATTCGAAATGAACCTAAAGAAAATAAGCTTTTGTCAGAAAAGTGAACAAAGATAAATTTATTGAATACTAATTCTTACATGTGTATTATATTCAATTGCTAATTCAATATTGAATTTATAAGTTTGAAAATTAAATATCAAGTATTAACTTAATACGCTGTTCATTAGTGGTTGGAATTAACAATAGTCAATGAATTTTATACGTTTCAACGTGATTTTGAATATTTCATTTTATTTTCGTGTAAATAAGATTTATGATTTGTTTTTCAGTAGTTTTTCTGAATAAATGAGAATTAATAGATTTAAGAGAGACTAACTTTGGTGGGGGGCAGGAAGGGGGGTTGGAGGAAACGACCCCCTGACTACAAGCAACGGTCTTTTCCTCATGTTTTAAGAGGGTTTGCCCCCCTGAAGTTTGGTTGGAAGCAAAAAAGGTCGTCAAGGTCGCCTCCTCAAGTTGTGAGGAAAAGATGTTTTCCCCTCTTTTTCGAAAAGCTGAAAGGACGTCCCTGATTTAATTTTTTTATTAAATTTAATTTCGAGTGACCTAAATAAATGATATTAATTAATTTAAAATCGAAAAATAAGGTTTTTGGAATTTTTTAATCTTTCGTTAATGTTTCCAAGTTCCTACAATATATTTTCATAATAGGTATGCCTTTTAATTACTAACACTATAATTTGTCATAGAATATTGTATATAAACTAACTAATAAAAATGTAAGAGTTAATTAAAGATAAAGCAAACATAAGTAAAAGGATATATTAATTTTTTAAAAAGATATCTTGTTACTGATAGCAGGTGATAGCTCCCCGAATAAGTGAAGTAACGGAATTAATTAATAATTTAGCAACATTTAGCAATGGCTTCTTAAAAAAGCATTAGATTGAACAATTCCTTAAATTATTTGAAAAGGAGAAGAACATAAATATGAGATGATGATGTTGATGATATATGTCATAATAATAAATATGAGATGATGATGATGATGATACATATAATAATAATAAATGTGAGATGATAATGATGATACATTATAATAATAAATATGAGATGTTGGTTATGATGATAATAACGGATGAAACGTCATGAAAAGATAGAAACATGACACGCATGAACAACTCCATGTCTCCGTCGATGATTCAACGAAGCGGAAAAACATCCTCCCCATTCCTGTTGCCTTTTTAAAATATTAACGGCAAACTGTTGGGGTTCTGCTTGGATGAACAAGAGAGGAATTGATGCGAGAATGTGAGCTACCGGGGGCCCACCTCGATAATATTATAACACTCCGTTGATTGTTACTTAATTTGCTCATTCATTGTTATTCAATTAACGGTTAAATGAATTATTAAACTAAAAAATATTTCAATTTAGTTTTAATTTAGCTAACAAATTATTCGGTTAAGTAACAAAGGACGCTCATAAGAAGAAATAAGCTTGTAAATTACTGCAGCATGAATGATTGAAATCTCACGAACCACTTGCATAAAGTGGGCGCCTGATAAATGCGAGTCATTTCTTTCAAGATTCCTTCCATTCATCCAATCGAACACCTGCTGAACTTCATCTGAGATTCTCAATTTGTTTGCGAACATTTTCGTTTGGCTCGTTTGTTTACTTCAATTTGTTTTAGGAGTAATTTATTTATAAGACTAATTTATTTATAAGACTAATTTATTTATAAAACTGATTTATTTATAAGACTATATTTATTATAGTAACTGTTTTTAATAATGATGTTATCAAAGAGTTTTCAAAGGTTTACCACCAATAACAATTGACATGATCAATTACGATCAACTTATAATCCATAACGACCTTCAAATAATCACCTCCATTTCACCATTCATCTCTCCATCTCGATCGTTCAATTATTGAATTATTCAATTAAGTAAGTAAGTAAGTCTTACACTTTATATTAGTTGTATTAATCAATCAATCAACCAAACAACTAGTCAATCAATAAATCAGTCATTCAATCATTGATGGATCAACAAAAACTTACTTCCTTCAGTCAGACGTACTCCACCAATGGTCATCGTCGATCCAGAAGTCGTGGAAATCAATCCCGGTGCATCCGTCAACCTCACCTGTTCGGGCCAGGGCTCCCCACTACCCGGGGTGAAGTGGTTCCACGAAGGACGTGAACTGGAAGCCTATCCGGACGGAGATTTCTACCCTGAAAAATTGGTCCTTCGCCTGGAGAGAGTTTTAACACCTGGAGTTTACAGGTGCATAGGAACTTCAGAGATTGGAAACGTGGAAAAGAATGCCACAGTAAACTTGAGAGGTTGGATAATTTAAAAATTATTTTCGTAATTATTAATGTTAGTATTAATTATATTAGGAGATGTTTACTTGAATAGTAATAGCTTTTAATGATTAATCAACAATTTAATGAATTAAGTGAAATAAATAAAATCATAAATAAATAAATAATTAATAATCACTCAATAAACAAATAAATAATCATCATCAATTAATAATTATTTAATCATCAAATGATTACCCTATCTAAACAAACATTATCCAGATATTTATCATTTATAATATCAGGTATCAATTTAACTTTTGACAATTTTGACTTAATGTAATTAATAATTCATTTACACTAATTATTAATAAATAATAACATACAATAAAATTTATTTAATAATATTGACGATGAGTTTAAATGTAGGTCTTCCTTAATGAGAATCTCGTGATGATTTGAACTTTTGGTGCATTAACTCAATGAAGAAGCTCTCAACAGCCACAAGACAAATTACTTTCATCAGAACATATTTTCACAATATTCTTCATAAAAATATCACTATAATAATATTTACTTATATGCGGATTTATAAATGAAGTAATTAAATTATTAATTGTAATATTAAATATTATAATTAAATAATTGGTACAACATTTAAACTTCAAACGTCAAATAAATTGCAACAACCGTGAAATTGTGCGAAACAGTAATAAAACGAATGAGATTCATTAAATGGATTCAATAAGAATAAAAAAATATATACAAAAAATAAAAATAAAAATTAATGAAAGAAACGTAAAAGTAATGATTTTTATGATCCTTCCAACAAAGTAGGATCATTTCCTGGTTTTAATCTTTCGTCTTTGAAACTCAAAATGTTTCTTTGTCTTGCGATGACTCATGTCTTCTTAGGCCACCCTGGTCTCTGAATAAATGAATTTTTAATTCCACGAGCAAGAATAATTAATTGGATTGAAATCTTTGCTTTATTGCCACAGTTATGTCTTCTGTTGAGATAAGAAATAAGATTAAAACAAAAAACATAAAAATAATCGTGAATTTAAGACGATTAAATAATTAAAAATTGAAAATGATTAAATAATTAAAAAACTGAAAATGATTAAATAATTAAAAATTGAAAATGATTAAATAATTAAAAATTGAAAATGATTAAAATCCACTTGAAATCGACAACCAATAACATCCTGTTTCCACCCAAACAGCCGTCGCCAGTCCACCAATCAATATCGTCCTCCAAGATGTCACTTCCTCTTCCGCCCGCCTGTCCTGGTTGCCAGGCAACGTTATAGACGCTGTCGATCACTACCTCATCCGGTACAAACCGAGGTACCAAGATGGCGTCCACGAGGGTGAAAGAGTGGCTTATGACACAACAGCCGAGGTGTCCTCCCTTCAGCCCTACACCCACTACGAGTTCAAGGTCGTTGCTTTCAATGACATCGGTCAGAGCGAGCCAAGTGAGCCTGTCTACGCCACCACTGGGGAGTTGGGTGAGTGGATGATGACGATAATGGTGACGGTGACGGTGATGGTGATGGTGATGATGATGATGATGGTGATGACGATGACGATGTGACTGTGGCGGCGTTGATGACGAAATTGACTGGGAAATTATTCGTTTGATATAATTTTATTCTTATTTGAAAATAAAGTTTTCCGGTAAAATAATAATATGCCACTAATAATTTTTTTAAATAATATTTATTATGAAAATAATTATTTTTATTATTGAATGCGGCGTTGCTGTGATGACTCCAGTATAATTGAACTGAAAATGGCCTCATAAAATCGTAATAAAAAACTAATAATAATAACGATAATAATAGTGAAAGTAATAACAACGAAAGTTGTAATAATAAAGTTTACCCATAATCATCGTCATCACCACCCTCCGTCTCAGCCCCGAAATCGGCACCAGAGAATATTCGCCTCAAATGCACCAGTCCCGGTTCAATAACAGTTCGATGGGAACCTCCAAAATTCCCCAACGGAGTCATTTTGGTTGGTTTCGTCTCTTTAACTCCTGATGATGATGATGATGATGATGATGATGACGATGATGATGATGACGATGATGATGATGATGAGGATGATGATGATGATGATGATGATGATGATGGATGATGATGATGATGATGATGATGATGATGATGATGATGATGATGATGATGATGATGATGATGATGATGATGATGATTGATGATGATGATGATGATGATGTGATGATGATGATGATGATGATGATGATGATGATGACGATGACGATGACGATGACGATGACGATGACGATGACGATGACGACGACGATGACGATGACGACGACGACGACGATGATGATGATCTCACCGGATGAGTTTTAGACCGAAATTGTTTCAGTTTTCTGTTAATAACTTCGACTCTTTTCAAATGTATATTTGATATATGTATGTAAATATATACTACATAATTATATATTACACTACATATTTATACATTACACTATGTAATTATATATTGCACTACATATTTATATATTGCACTATAGAACTATATATTGATCTGTTATTAACAATAAGTATATTTTCACCGCAATGTTCATTTTTCTACAAATTGTAAAAACTAACTGATCTTACTTGTAATTGCAATTGTAACTTCATTTATATAGCGCCATAAGCATAGCGTCAGAGGCGTTTCTTGTAACCGTTTATATAGCGCTCTTTCCCAAGGGCGTTGGCGGCAGTGCAGGCTGGGTTTCGAACACGACACATCACGACTAATGCCATAATCGCCGTATGTAGGCACGTAACCAATTCGGCTAACCTGCACGCCTTATCATTCAACATTTAAATCACATCATCACACAACATTCATTACAAGCGATGAGACTTCAGTTTAACCATGTCATCATGACGTCATCACCACGTCAGGGTTACAAAGTTCTCTACTTCCAAGACGTCGATTCTGAAGTTCCGATGCGACTGTGGACAGTTCACTCGGTGGAAAACATCGTCATCACCACCATCAACAACCTCCTTGAAAACAAGAAATACCTTCTCAGCGTTCTCGCTTACAACAGCGTCGGAGATGGACCCCCGTCACAACCAGTCACAGTCCTCGTCAAACCTGAAGGTGCTCGGTTGCTATTTTGGGTTTAGTCTGTGCACTGGAACAATGGGGAAGGTGCTAATGGATAGATGGATGGATGGATGGATGGATGGATGGATGAGTAGATGAAAAGATATGTCGAAATGTTTTGGCATATGGACGGATGGATGGATGGATGGATGGATGGATGGATGGATGGATGGATGAGTAGATGAAAAAATATGTCGAAATGTTTTGGCAGATGGATGGATGGATGGATGGATGAACGGATGGATGAATGAGTAGATGAAAAAATATGTCGAAATGTTTTGGCAGATGGATGGATGGATGGATGGATGGATGGATGGATGGATGAGATAAAAAAAGTCACAAATGAGTCTGAATACTTGATAGCTTGATGCATTGATTTGTTTACTTACAAGATTTGTAAATTTTAAATTTTAAATGCAACTAAAAGATTATAACAAAAAATTAAAAACACTTTCAGATTTAAATTTACACGTTTATTAAAGTTTAAGAAATTATTATTTGGTTGAAAATATTTAATATTTTTTATTATTTGGTTGAAAATATTTAATATTTTTTATTATTTGGTTGAAAATATTTAATATTTACTCCTTCAAATGTAAGTGCCTGGAAGCCGGTTGATGCATTGTTTTGACCTGAGAACACAGCTGTTCTTGTTCAGTCATATTTGAGAATTAATAAATTATTTTTTAAAATATTAATGAAATCATAAATAATTTATAAAATATTTATTTTTAGAGAACGAAGCAGGAGGGATATTCGATTGTGAGTTTACAGATATTTAATAATAAATTCATCCAAAATTATTCGATTGTGAATTTTTTAAATTTTGCATTTTAAATCAGTTCTTAATTCAATCATCGCTTGCTGACCAATTTCTATTCTTTGTTTGTTTTAACAAATAATTAATCAAATGATATAATAATTAATTAATATATATATACACATGCACTACTTATTAATTAAGATGATTATTATCAGCGTAACTGATTAAGGATTTTTATTATTCATGGCATGTTCATTTTCAGACATCTTCGGTGAGTGAGTTGAGTCTCAAAAAATATCTAAAAGCAAATTTTATGATTGCATTCAATTACTATTTATTTTTAAATGTTATGACATTATCATTTTTATCTTTATTTCATTAAATGACGTGATGGAATTACATCGTCAGAAATTTTTCGAATAAACTTGGAAATATTCCTGCAATTCTGCTTTGGAATATTTTCAAATATTTGGAAACATTTTTATGTCTCAAGCTAAACACGTGATTTGCATTACTAATTATAATAATGGTTCTCATGACGTGCTTCATAAGAAATCATTATTATACGGATTATCACAATTAATTTTAAGAATTCATTATTTTGCAGATTATCAGAATAATTTTTTGTCATTGTTTTTGTGAACAATTCATATATATTATTGAATCGTCTTCCAAGATAATAATGTTAAATGTTAAAATTAATTTTAAAATAATTATGTTAAACGCTGCAATTATTTTTCAATAATTTTATTGTCACTGTTCGCATGTGTTTGCATGTTTCAGTATATTTGAAATGGTGCATTTTACTTGGTAAAGTTATTCTTAAATTATTATTATTATAAATTAATATATATTTCCTTAAAATTCATCGATGCAAAAAGTGTTAAAAATATTTAAAATTATGCCGCTAGTGTTTCTTAATGTTCCGAGGATTTCTAAATTTTAGAGATTTTTTGACAAAATTATTTTTAAATGAGTTTTTTTCGGAGTTGATTTTCATATTTCTGAAGAAAACTGATAAAGAGGTTACGATTTCATAAACAACAGTTTTGCAGGCACATTAAGAGATGGGTTGGTTGAAACAGTTGTTGTGATGACGACGACGACGACGATTGTGATGACGATGATTATGATGACGTTGATGACAAAAGATGATTGTGATGTCCTTGTAATTAAACATCATATTTTGGTAATAATAAGTCTGACTTATCGATAATGATGATTATATTAACATCTGCTGATGCTGGAAGTTGTGATGATGACGATGATGACGACGACGACGACGATGATGATGATGATGATGATGATGATGATGATGATGATGACGATGATAACGACGATGATGACGATGATGATGATGATGACGACGGCAGCGACATCTAAGCCTCTCGAAAGGTCAAAAAGGATTAAATCATCTTCGAATGGAAGTGAACGACAACATTCATTTCCATCATTTCAACCAAAAAAAAAAGCTGGAAATAAAAACAAAAAGAATTCTCTGAAGATTTATTTATTTGAAGCAAAAATTAATCCTATTTGAATATTTACAGCAAAAAAATAATCTTTTCTAAGCATTTAAAATCCATGTTTTCGGAAGCCTCGCTTTCAGCGTCGTTAACAAACTTTTTTTAGTGCGTTTTATTGTATTTCTTGTTTAAAGCATTAAAACAAACTTTTTTGTAATTTAAATATTTATTTTAAACTCTGACGTAATGATTTTAGTAAATTTTCTATAAATTGAATTTTATTTTTTATAATTTAATCAGCAAATGTTTTTTGAGGAATTTTTACTTTTCCGAGAAAAGTTCACTTAAAACACCAAAGTTTGCCTTCCAGCATTACTTGAGATTAAATAGATTTTCATATTTTTGGGAATCGTAAAATATCGCTTAAGACATTATTTATTGGTGACGTGATTAGTTTATTCTTAAAATGTATGAATGAGATGGATAAAATGCAATTCCTAATTTATTATTAGTTGGATGATAAAATTAACAATTACTGTGTAATTTTGTTTCAAACGGTGTAATAAATTATGCCCTGATGGCTGTGCATAATGTAAAATATTTCTGAGTAGTTATATTTTCCAATGAATTAATATAACCTCTAAATTACTTATTGTCTACTCATTTGTCATTCTTTGCTTACCTTCAACTTGAATGTTATTAATGAAACGAAAATAGTGACAACAAAGGAAAATATATTTCTTTGCAGCGCCTCACCAACCAATGAACTTTCAGGGCGATGCCATTAACCCAAATTCCATCCAGTTAAAATGGGACTCGGCAATCAACGTGACAGGTCGGTTTTTATGAAATCTTTAATTAAATAATTTAATCGAATAGAAAATCTAAATAAAACAAATCACAGATGAATGAGTTGGAAAAGGCTGAGGCAAAACTTTAAAACTCCACAATAAACTGGTAGGAATTCCAGGATTTGAACTCCAGACTCTAGAGTTCAACAAAGCGAAAGTATTGAGCAATACGCTACCTACCTCATCATCTTATATACAATTTGTATATTATATTATTTAATATTATATTAAATTGTATAGTTATTACTTAAAATGCATATTACATATTGCAGTAAAAGGATTACTGATAGTAAGAGTGTTGTTGGCAGGTTATGAGTTGTACTTCAACGACTCAAGATTGAGGAAGAGCAATATGAAACAAGTATCATCATCATCAAGGTTGTTCTTGTTGGAGGACCTCACACCGGGAACTACATACCACCTCAGATTGGTGGCCAAATCCATGAATGGTGAAAACTCCAGTACCCCGACGATTCAAGTGACAACACCAAACTATGGTGAGCAGTGAGACAACTGATTGGCTTTTGTTGCTAATTGTCTGAAATATTTTTCATAGTTTCAGAATAAAGTGTTTAATCTAAATTTATTATAGATGCGGATTTAATCGTTTAAATTTTGATGAATTGCCTTTCTCCATATTATCATTATTATTTAGTTAGAACGTGAACGACAATGGCGGGTATTGCAAATAAATAATATATTTTAACAATATTTTTTATAATTTCTAATTGTCAACAATTTACATTTTAAGTCGTAGGTAAATGTATTTAATTACTGTTTAAATAATATAAACATTGCATAATTTGATTTTTATGATTCTATAATTTTATAACAACCAATAGAACCTGGTGAGCCACGTAAATTGAGGGTGGATGCTTTGAATTCAACGACGATTTCAATCCAATGGAAGTCTCCTTTGAATCAATATGGAATCATCAGAGGATACAAGGTCAATAAACAATTATTTATCTACTTCAATATTTTTTTTTAAACATACCTAATAAATTGTATTATTTATAAACTTACTTTTATGTTGTGAATAATTTTTTTTATTGATAATCATCTTGTGTTTTTAAATTTGTTTGTTTTGTTTAATTTGCATCCATGAGGAGTTTAATTTAAAAGTCGGAATGATAGCAAACACGTATAAATAGAATTTAATCAACAAAATAACATTCAAAATCTCTGCATTTATTTGCTTAATCATCCATTCATCCGAACTATTCACAAGTTCTCTTAAAGGCAATCTTTGCATTGAAAGAATCTTTTGCCGCTCAAAAACGTTTCTTAAGATTCCATCTGCTCATCGTTTTCAGAACAAAATCCTCTTAAATGAAAACCCAGAATTTGCCTGAAAAAATTGTTAATTTTTTTTTGTTTTTTCAAATAACATTTTATTCACAATAGATATTTGATAATATGTAAATATTAATATTTTTTAAATATAAATAATCAAAATATGATATCAATATGCGCGATAACATTTCATCGAATTATTTGACAATTATTTACAAGCAATTTTTCTTTGATTTAATATCCATTGTCTGATTCAATAACATATTCATTACAAATTATTATTACATTCTGTGTAAAATGTTAAAATTATTATAATATTATAGTATTATAATGTTAATATAAAAATGACTTATTTAATCTTTAACAAGAGAGCCTCCATTGAGCAGATATACTACAGTCAGTTGAACGACAAGGACGGAGATGTTGAGGAAGCAACAGTGAAGGACGTTGGCAACAACTTGGAAACCACAGTTTCAGGTTTGAAAGCAAACACCACTTACCAGATCCAAGTGGTTGCTTATACTGAGAAAGGTGAAGGAGCCCTGAGCAAGTCGAAGAAAGTCAAAACCAAAGGAGCTAGTCAGTTTAGAGTTGAAAATTATGGTGATAATAATAATAATAATAATAATAATAATAATAATAATAATAATAATAATAATAATAATATAATAATAATAATAATAATAATAATAATAATAATAATAATAATAATAATAATAATAATAATAATAATAATAATAATAATAATAATAATAATAATCATAATAATAATAATAATAATAATAATAATAATATAATAATAATAATAAAACAGTATCAATACTATTAATATTGGTAAATATAATTGCGATATTTGTTATTGATTTTATTCTAAATTAAAACTGTTTAATGTTAGAAAATGTTTTAGAAGTAACTTTTATAAATCAGCTTTCGAATGAACAAGTACAACACAAAGACATTAATCCTAGTTTAAGAAGTGAATTATTTACCGATAATAACTTGTGAATTCCACATAATAAGTTTTTTATAATTATTAATTATAATTAATAATTCCACGTAAGAAATTCTTCTCGTTCTCAGTTCCTTCCCCTCCTCGCAACGTCCACGTGACCCTGATGGAGGATGGAACTGCTTACGTGGCCTGGCAACCTCCAAGGTCAAGTCACGGGAAGGTCGAAGGTTACAAGGTCTCATATTCAATCATCGGAGAAAGTTACGTCGAAGAGAGGAGATTGGATGAAGAAAAACTTCAGTACAAAACAGGAACATTACGTAAGTACAACTACCTACAGGTACAAGTACTTGTTGTCGATTATGGTTTCACTTTTTAAAGTTTTTCATGTTCCATTAATTCCATTAATCATGTTTAGGTATTTAAAACCATTTCATTTTAAACAACTGAAACTACGTCTATTTGCCTGATATTATTCGATATTACTGATATAATTACGGAGAATAATATATTCTTCAACTAAAGAGAATAATAAATTACATATTTGTAGAATAGATAATTAAGTAATTTTAAAAAATAATGCAGAAAATAATATAAAATGTAATTATAGAAAAAGGAGCTCAGTACGAGTTCAGGGTCTTTGCAAGGAACGGCTTGGATTTTGGAGAACCTGCCATCTACGTCATCAAGACCAATGATGGAAGTTCGTACATGGATTCGTAACTATGCAAAACATTGCATAAATTAAGTGCAACATTATATAAATTAGTTACTCATTCTTTGCGCATGAAGGCGATCATAATTTCAGTTTGAGGTATTGAAATCACAATTGGCAGTTTAATGAATACATAATTGATAAATAATCGATGAATCGATGAATGATTGTTGACTGATTAATGAATGATTAATAATTGACAAATAATTTATTAATAATTGATTAATGACCGCTTAATTACTGATTAATGACTGATTAATGATTGTTCACAGAACCAGTAGGTCCTCCCCTCAATTTGACTGCCATCGGTCAAACTGCCTCGAGTCTGAGGCTTCACTGGGAACCACCTCATAGACACGAAAGAAACGGTGAAATCGTACTCTACGAGGTCCTCCATCACAAAAGGACCAGCCACGACAACTCGAGGATGAACACCTCCGCTTCCTCAGTGGTTGTCGAAGGTCTGGAATCGAATACCGATTACCACTTCCAAGTGCGAGCTTACACCTCGAAAGGACCCGGGCCTTGGACCATCATGCTGCCTTATAGGACTTTTGGAAAAGGTAGGCAATGAAGAATGTAATCATCATTAAAATAATAATAATAATAATAATAATAACAATAATAATAATAGTAATATCACTACATATTAATAATTATATAACTAATACTGATGCTATTAAGTGCTCCTTCGAAATTAGCATCCAGCATTCCACCGCCAAGCAACGTGGTGGCAAACAGGTTAAGTCCAACTTCCATGGAGTTGACATGGGAACCACCATCTTTTCCTGGCAGAGACATTTCCAAGTACCAGGTCTTCTACAGCATGTTCGCCATGGCTGATGTAGAAACTTGGAGCAAGTAATACTTGCCATATTCATTCGCTCATTAACCGCTTCTTGAATAAATATGAGTTGTAAAAATTAATATTTAATGAATTAATTACGATAATGATATAGGCAATTTATAAAATAGATAAATAGTTTAAATGACAACTCATATTTTAAAATATATTCCATTCATAGATGATGCAACGATATTACATAATTTTAAACTAGTAGCCAATTAATATTTTCATATTAAAGCGAAAATTAACAATTGATTTGTAATAACAATTACTAAACCAATAAATATTCATAGAATATTAATGAGATCTTTAAAATTCAGGACAGAAACTCTCTACACGAAGGAAGTGTTGGACAACCTGGAACCACATTCCGTTTACGCCTTCAGAGTTCGGGTGGTGTCTGCTGACGGAAGGATTGGAAACTTATCCGACACTGTGTACTCAAACAGGGCCGAACAAGGTTGAGTAATTTATTATCTGGATATTCTGCTAGTCATGAATATTAATTAAGTTAATAAGTGACATATTAAACATAAAATGGCATTGTTTCTGAATATTATGTATTTCTCAGATTATCCTGATGCTGTGCAAGACTTTCGTGTGAAGTCTCAGTCTTCGAGATTTGTCACTTTGGAGTGGAAACCGCCGAGGAAGCCTGGAGTCTACAAGTACAAGGTTCTTGAAATATTTAATACTTGCAGTACCTTGTACTTGAAATATTAATTATTTATTTTATTTTTATTTATTTATTTCAAAACAATTTGCAGGGTTATCTATGACCTCTTATGCAAATCTTTGCAATGGTCGAAGGTGTTCGCAAAACAGGGTGCAAAGATAACAATGTTAAACGATCACTTAATTAATAGATGATAGTTGAGGTCAATGAGTAAAAAGCTGGATCTGACGCGAGATATTGTTGAGGAATTAATGATGACAGAGGGCAGAGAATTCCAAGGTTTGACAACTCGATTGATAAAGTGTTGCCTGTGTTTGGTGGAACATTTTTCTTGTCTTAGATGAAAGAGATGACCACGCGTTTTGGAAGCAAGAAACGAAGGAAATTCCGGAATTATTAATTATTTTTATGTTTTGAGAATCCTCTTAATGGTTTCCTTTTTATGAGCAGCCGTTGCATCCATGATCAACAGCGAGCTTTTTGAAATGAATCAGCCGCTCTCGTTTGAAAATATTTCTGAATCCAGAGCTTCATTGCTGATGTGTCCGTCCAGCCTTTTTTGTTGCTGTGAACAGCTCTAACTTGGAATTTTTCGAGTGGCATTGTTACTCTCTTGAAAATCAGCATCGCTTTTAACTTGATGCCAGCTGCAGAGCATGAAAGTACAAAACATGTCCTTTCCTGACCAGCTGCAACCCCTGTTCTAGTGGCGGGAATGTCGTAAGCCATTGGAACTTTATCCATATTAATGACATCAGTTTCATTAACATTTCTCGGGCCAATCTCCTCGGCTACAAATCTGCGAAAATTGTGCATTTTAAATTGCCAACCGTGTTGTCCAACGGTTGTTCTGGTCTTCACTGACAATTCGTTTCTCTTCATGAATTCTGATATCCATGTTCCTATTCCTTTTTGGCTTTGCTTTCTTCGAGCCTGAATGGTTTCATCTTTTTCTCTTTCTACTTCCTCTTGAATAATGGTTTTTGTAATGACAATTTTTTTGTCCACAACTTTTACTCTGTTTTTAATTGTTTTCAGTTTTACATCTATCTTTTTCATTACAATTTTTGTCAACGCATGTATCTTATCTTTTATGTCACCTGCGGATGTCATGTCAGATATAGCATCGAACGTGACTAATAAGCTCTTCACTTTCCCTTTCGGCTTTTCTGTTTTCTATGGTCCCCAACTTTGTTTTCGATCAATTCCATTTTTGTCATTGCTCGTTGTTGTTGCCGGTGAGCAGTTCAAGTCTTTCGCCTACGACATTCATGAATTATTCGCAATTCTTATAAACTTGGTTTGGATTCAAACCCTCGACACTTCCACACATTTCGCATTCTTTGCATTTTATTAAATATTTAATACACTTAGTGGCCATTTTAGCGAAACCTTCATTTGAGCGACAATCAATATAGATGTCAAATAATAATATTTAAATAAAATCGTTATCAATTTGGAGCATTCATTTGGTGCGTGATTTGGAATGAATAAAAACGAGTCTGAAAATTTTGAATGCTACTAAGCAGAGCGATGCAGCCTTAACTATTAAGCCATTCGGGCGTCACATTTTTCTCGAACCCTAGTAGTCCGGACTGCATGTCGTTCAATATGCACTACACTTTCACCAAATTCCTTTTCTCAATTATTGCAGTAAAATATAATTTTCTCAAAATTTAATTTTTTGTGTACTAGCATTTTAAAAAGAATACATAAAAATAATATTTAATATATTAAATATCTTCGAAAAGTGAGGTCATAATTTGTAGTAGATAACTCGTCTTGCTAACTCCTACATAACGAAGATGATGTGCTGTAAAGACGAACACGAAGTAGCGAATGAAGAACAACAGTGTGCAACTTACTGTGTTTCTAAACAATGCAAGGGGATTCCGGTGCATTCAGAAAGTTTAGACGAGGAATCGGAATGCCCGATTTGCTATAATGAGCTCAAAACTCCAGTAAAAGTGGTAATGACGGGTTGCAATCATTACTTTTGCAATCAATGTTTTAAAGCTTTGGATAAAAGGTATGAGCTGGCTACGGTCATATATTTACTTTTATGCTCAAAATTAAGCTAAATTTAAATATTTGCAGTGACGGATGTCCGATGTGTAAGAAACCCATTGAAAAACAATTGACTCTGAGCCGAATGATACGTTTCCAAACAGAAACATTGGAAAACATAATTACTGAGCACATGCTGTGCAGATACGAGGATTATCACGAAATAAAGCCCTATTTGAAGGATCTTAACTCGGTATGGTTGAGACTTGTCAATTTTATTTTAGAATCACAGCGGAAGAAGCGTCGCGGAAGTATGGAAGGTATCAAAGTTGTGAGGTTTAGTGATAAGGAAAAACTTGTGAGTCAAAAACGACCATACGCCATACTTAAAATGGAAGGAGAGAAAACGCAAATTATTTTCGGCTGTTTTTTTGCCTGTATGTCGTTCAGACTTGTCATTTCACCAAACGATGATTCAGATTTTGGTCAAGACAACGAATACGCTGATGAAGCCGTTGGATATATGAACAAACAGTTGGATGCATGTTGGAGGGTATTTCCAAAACTTTTGAACTACGAACACGTCGATCACTTGCTTGTCCGGAAGTTTCAGAACACCACGTGTTATCTGCTTCTAACAGGTTTTAACGTTGGCGGGGTTCACAGCTATCACTTCACTCCAATGAAAGCCCAGCTGGGAAAGCTAAAAAAGTGTAACTTCGATGAATCTTACTTTGATGACGTTAGAAGCACTTTTCCGCTTTTAAAATTGAAGAAGCTGTACATGAATAAACATGACGGGAAAAACAATTGTTGCAGATTATATGTTAAAAGAAGAAAATTGTGAAGAAGAAATCAGTGGAGATGAAACCAAAATTCTTGGTCATATATTCAATAAATATACAGTGGAACCCACTTATCTCGACCTTGTTTAACTCGCCAACCACATTAAGTCGACGCTTTTGAAGTGGAACCGCTAAATTCCCTCTTTGTCTTATCATTTTCTTATCGATTTTATGTCGATGCTTTTATGTCGCCGAAACCTATTATCTCGAACACAAAAGAGTATCAGATTCGCCTCTAATACAATTATTATAATAAAATTGTGGGCTATATCCGATTCAAATGAAACATTCAATATGTCCTCCTTGGACCTCTTTTGGCTTTATTATGTCCTTCTTTTGGTAGCCACGCATCTAGCAACCTTAGCTGAAGTTCAACAGGGGCAAGTGGATTCATGGCTCAACACTCAAATGAATACAATTTTGGATACCTATGAGAGTCGGAACATTTGCATGCGCATACAAAAATTGCAAGCACAAGCTTAATGCAGTCGCCTTATTGATTTTCGGTTATCTCGGTTATCTCGAGGCTTTTCGACAAGCCCTTAGGCCGGCGTCACAACCGGGTTCGACTGTATTAATACAAAACCCACTTAACTCCCTTTTTGTCTTATCCTTTTCTCATCGGTTATGTCCTTCATTTAGGTCGCCGAACCTTAATTTCTCGAAATCAAACTAGTGCCAATTTTGCCACTTAACATCAGTTATCTCAATATCCTTGAGTAATCGCTGACTTTGAAGCGGAACCGCCAAATTCCCATTTTTGTTATAGCATTTTCTCATCGGTTACGTCGATTCTTTTATGTCGCCGAAACCAATTTACTCTTACTGTCTGATTTTGTCTGAGGCTAACAGGCTAAAGCTATTCTGGGTTTTTTTAGTTCTAAAAATGACTGGAGGTGTCGAGAGAAAACTGGACAATCAAGCTTCCAAGTGGTTTAGCTCAACAAAAGACTTAAAAAATAAATTAAATTTGGAGGTTAGTCGATGGACCATATTCAGTTGCCTTCAGAAGATTAGTTTTCTAAAGTTTGTTAAACGTCAACACAAGCCTTCTGACGGAGGGTAACATTGGGTAAAAGAGATGGCGAGTTCGGAGATCAACTTGGACTCTGCTAATTTTTCACTTCAAAAGAAATTAAATTTGGATGATAGAAATATTATATAAATATTATTGGCACTATGCCAGAGGGCCCCAAAAACATTTTGTAAAAGGAATTTCTGAAATGACTCAGTGATGGCTCTGGGCAGCCATTTCCTCTGAACTCGTCTTCGTGGAGGGGAAGCGGAACTCATAAAAATATGTAGAAAAACTGGACCAGTATATCTTTCCGCTGTGTGACGAATTTGAAGATAATTCAGTCGTTTTTCAGCACGACAATGCCTCGCAGTGTACGAGTTAAGTTTATCAGCCATTTTCTTGACGACGTCGATATTTCAATACTTCTATGTATATAACACTGTATCTATTACTTCAGGCATCGGACGCTCAGCTAACGGAAGAATTTTTGACAACTTTTATATTTAATTGTTTTATATATTACAAACTGCTTTAATTAAATATTTAAATTTATGTAATTTTAATTTTCTGCAATTTTGTATGCTTTACATGCTAATGTCGGATAATTTTGCATAATTCATCAATGTTTCTCATTGAATTTGAACTTTATTTGAACTTGATGATTAAATAAATTTAATTAAAACATACATTTGCATGATTATTTTTTTAAATATCTTTAGCCAAAAAAAATAAAATGCGTCTATTGATGCGTGTTATAATCGTTTGCGTGTTTTATAAGTTTATAAAATTACTAGTTACGTTTTACACATATTGAAAAAATTTCGTCCGCGTGTTATATAAATATACATGTATTATTAATACATGTAACATTGTTGACAAAATCATTTCAATCAATATTTTTTAAATAAGGTCTTCCTTTATGAAAAAGCATAACAATTAATTTTAATTTAAATTTAATTCTATAAAATCTTAAGAAGTGAATTTTTAATCTTCTAATTTTGTGGATTTGTCTTAAATTTCTCGATGGGTGTCTCTGTGAATGTTTAATTTTGTTGTGGTTAAATAACTTTTATATCAAATTTTATTTTAGTTATTTTATATTATCATTATTGATAACTATTATTTTCATATTAATTATGTCTGCAGCGATGTTTATTAATATCATAATATAATTATTCATTCATCATAATTAAATAAACTTATTATTTTCAATTATTTAAAGTAAAAGCATCTAATCATAATCGCGCACGAAGCAACCACTTAAGAGCACTTAATTATTTCTAATTAGTCATCAAACCAATGTGACGTCACAGGTCGAATACGAAGGCAAAAAGACGTACAAGAACGCACACGGCATTGAGGATGTTCTTCTCGACCAGCCGAAGGAAGTAACAGTTTCAAAGGAAGACACATCCGTGCACATAGGTGCTTTGATACCAAACACTCTCTACAACTTCACCATCTCATCGAAATTCATTGATGGCAAAACAGGACCTCCAATTCACCTGAGGGCGGAGACTTACGGGGATTGTTAGTGATATGACGTTTGTTATTGTTGTTTTTTGTTGCATTTCTTTCGATTTTTTTTGTTTAAAGAAAATATACTCAAGTAACTTAAATTCAAAATAGATAAACAAATTGAGACAAATAATCGTCATAAGTTACAAGAACCATTTGTCAACCTCAGCACCCCCGCCATTCGAACCTCCTCGTCTGCTGCACGTGTTGTCGGATTCTGTTGTCATGCTCAGACTATATGCCGCTTCAGAGAAACATGGTCCAGTGTCTCATTACCACGTGGTGGTTGTCAAGGAAACAGGAGATACAAAGGAACCAGACCACTACCAGCCAGAAGAGGTACATTAAGCTTGAATGTATAAATTCATGAACCGTTATGAATTTAATGAAAAAATTAGATAATCAAGTAAAAACTATTAAACTTTCTAATACGATTAATTCATACTCAAAATAATTAATTTAATTCAATTTAACTCAAATAATTTATATAATACATAATTAATAGTATTAATTAAAGTAAGTAATTTATTTCAAATCAAAATAATTAAATCAATTGAAATCAAGAACATATTTTAGTTGAAAAGCCATAAAGGTGGTCCTGAGAAGCTGAGGTCATCGTGGATTGCCGCCATCTTCGAGAAAAACCTGCCGAGCGAGATGAGGATCGGTGATGGTTCAAAGATTGGAACTGGAAGCATCAGCAACAAACCTTTGTCTCCTGATTCTGCTTACAAGATCTTCGTCAGAGCTTTCGTGACAACCACAGTCAGTGGCGGGAATTTGTTTCTGGCGGTTTTTCGAAGATTGAATTTGATAATCATTAAATAATAATTTATTTGTTATCGCAAATATTAGAGAACGGAAATTAAAGAAATTCATAATGTCCTAATATTGGATTAGATGATGAAAAACTATTATTATTACTACTACTATTGCTATTTTAAATTATTTACTTAATGAAATTGAAAAATCATAATTGTTTCCATTAACAAGGGATGTATTTTAAGATCTTCTGATGCAAGATTTGAACTTTCCAGAAGTACACCTCGAGTCCATTCTCTGCTCCGATTTCCACAAATCCGCAGCTCATGGCGGGCCTGAATATGCCATCGTTTCAAAGTGGAAAGCAGTCCGTGGATCTTTTGTACATCGTTGCTCCAATTTGTGCTGCTGTTGTTCTGATTCTACTCTGCATTCTACTCACTTTATTCATCAGGTAGTTGGGGATGGCTGGATCGCTAGTGATGATTGGATGGTCAGAATTTGCTCAGGAGTCCTTAAGAGAAATGATTGCTTGGATTTCCTGAGGTCAACGTAGTTAAAATTTCAATCGTCCGGATTGATAAAAGCCGCACACATAATAATTATTTGAATCAGCAATAACATGATTGCATATTCATATTCATCGATGAAGATGACGATGACGACGATGACGATCGACGACGACAATGACAAGGATAATGATAACGATAACGATAACAACAAAATAATAATAATAATAATAATAATAATAATAATAATAATAATAATAATAATAATAATAATAATAATAATAATAATAATAATAAGGCGATAATAAAAACAAAAACGAAATAATCGACCACTTCAGACGGAGACAACCTGGTCACGTGAAAGAGGAAACGTGTACTGAAGTCAACAAAGTTCTCCTGTCAGCAGGATGCGAAGTCCCTCACAGCATCAACGATCCTGTTGAACTGAGGAGGCTGCACTTTCTAACTCCAGGTAAAAACTTTTCACTTGTAAAGTATGAACGGCGTATTTGAAGGTATTGCTACATTTGTGGTCCAAATTACTCTTTATTTGAAACTAACTTTTAATTTAATATCTATTGATAATTATTAATTTTTAATCTGTTATTTATTAATGAGAGTGTTAAATTTTTTAAACAATTATTTACCATAGCCATGTCTAGCCATCCACCAATCACTCTCTCAGACTTCCCCTCACATGTTGAAAGGCTTAAAGCGAATGGGGGACATTTGTTTTCATTGGTAAGTAATTCTTATAAAATTATTTTAAAATAATTTTTCAAAGAAAGATTAAGAAAAAGTAATTACTTTTAAATTATATTTTTATTATTATTTTTGTTTTTTAATCAATTTTGTTTGGAATAGAAGCCCTTTAAAATATAGAATGATAAAGAGACAAAATTTGAGAAATCAAATGGCGCTTCAAAAGAAAGAACTCAGGAATCGGAAAAAAAACAAGGAATGAAAGATGAGAATGGGTGAAAAGTGAATGAATGAAGCAAATCAAAACTTTAAAACATTGAAACTGCTGGAGCAGTTCGACTTAAGTGTATCATTATTTACACACAAAAGAGGAATGTGTTCAGAAAACTTTTAGTTAATTTATCATTTCATCGAAAATAAACAGGTTCATTTTTACTTTTACTATTGAATTTTCCTTCAATTGCTGAGTATTACATTAAGTGGTGAATGAATATAAATTTGCTGTAAATTAAAATAAATTTATTCAGGAGTATGAGTCTATTGACCCATCGCAACAGTTCACATGGGACGCTTCAAACCTGGAGTGCAACAAGCACAAGAACCGATATGCCAACGTGGTGGCTTACGATGGATCGAGAGTTACGATCAGGTTCACAACAATACCTGTGCACAACAATACTTTTTCAAAACAACACTTGTTCACAAAATCACTTGTTCACAAAATCACTTGTTCACAAAAACGCTTGTTCACAACAACACTTGATCATGATTCTACAGTTTTTACCTGACATTACTTACTATGTATCTAAATATTTTTGCGTTATTTAAATGTTTTGCATGCATTTATGTGCAATTGTAATTTAATTACACAAATAATGAAAGTTTTATAGATTTTATTTTTTAAAAATTAGCAAATCCTATCAAATCTGTTATTTAAAGCAGTTGATGTTTGTTGAATATTGAAGAACTTGATATATTGATTTGTAGTAACAATAATGGTATTTCTCTGCAAGCAGATTAGATTGATTTAAAGAACAATTAACAACTGACTCATTTAAAGGTCCATCGATGGAATGGCTGGAAGTGACTACATCAATGCCAACTTCATGGATGGTTACAGGAGACCAAATGCCTACATTGCCACTCAAGTACTCAATTGATTTTCAGCTCACAATTGTTTCAATATTGGTGCAACAGAAAATAATTGAGACTTTTTCACACTACAATAACAACTTATATTACAATCATTGAGCAGTTTATTTATTTTTATTTATTAATTAAGAATAAACATCACCAGCTCACATTCGCGACATTAAAATATTATGAATTCAAGTAATTGATGAATTACAAGGCAATGCTTAATTCTAATCTTACTTCATTAATAATACTTAATTATCAGAATACAAATTTGATGCAACAGCACAATAATATATTAAATGCAAAACGTATTTGGAAGAATGGGATTGAATAATATTTCTAAATATTAAACTGACAAATGCGTGAAGTGTTTTGTTTGAAGAAATTGATTATTAATTTGCATTTGAAAGCTTATTTAAAAGTTTATTCGCAAGGGACCTCTGCCCGAAACATTCGGAGACTTCTGGAGGATGTTATGGGAACAGCACAGCAACACAATCGTCATGATCACAAAACTTGAAGAAAGAAACAGGGTTAAAAATAAACTTAAATAAATAATAAATTCAAAAGTTAACTGAACATGTTGATAACTATTGATTATTGAATATGTCGATATGATAAAGATTAACATGACAAACCTGTAAAAATGATGTTACACTGAATGAACTTACAGGTGAAGTGCAACAGGTATTGGCCTCTGAAGGGAACAGAAGTTCACGGGGACATTGAAATCACTTTGATTGAAATGTGCGAATTGAGTCACTACACAATCAGAACCTTCAACATCGCCAAGGTGATTGTGACTCGATTGATGATTGAAGTCAATAGCATGCGTTGATTTTTCTAAACATTTTTACAAATAACTGATGTTAAATGTTTGATAACAATAAAGTCTTCGTGATAAATTATATAACGATCTCAATGAACATTAAATGATCGACTATGTAATATTGGATTTATTCACCTCGTCTTAAATATCAAATTTCAATAAAAACTAATAATAATAATGATAATAATAATAATAAGAATAATAATAATAAGAATAATAATAATATAATAATAATAATAATAATAAGAATAATAATAATAATAAGAATAATAATAATAATAATAATAATAATAAGAATAATAATAATAATAATAATAATAATAATAATAATAATAATAATAATAATAATAATAATAATAAATAATAATAATAATAATAATAATAATAATAATAATAATAATAATAATAATAATAATAATAATAATAATAATAATAATAAGAATAATAATAATAATAATAATAATAATAATATAATAAGAATAATAATAATAATAATAATAATAATAATAACAATAATAATAATAATAATAATATAATAATAATAATAATAATAATATAATAATAATAATAATAATAATAATAATAATATAATAATAATATAATAATAATAATCATAATCATAATCATAATCATAATCATAATCATAATCATAATCATAATCATAATCACAATCACAATCACAATCACAATCACAATCACAATCATAATCATAATCATAACCATAACCATAATCATAATAATAATAATAATAATAATAATAATAATAATAATAATAACATTCGCCTTGCACAAGCGCGATAAACATCACTTACTTAACTTTGATAACTACATCATTAAATATTATTTAATCAATTAATATTGAAAAGAAAGATCGGCTTCAATCAATTTTGTTCTTTATGTTATTCAAAACTTCTCAGAAATCAATGAATGCCATTCTTTAATTAGTTTTTTTTTTCGCTTTAATGTTTGCGACATTTTGGCAGCCGTTTTCATTTCATTATTTTGACAGGAGGGTCTGATAATCTGATAACTGAAATTTGCGTTTCCTTCTAAAGAAAAGGCTAAAACCTTGATTTAAGACAAATCTTGTTCACATTTTGTTTACGTTTTTTTCTCCAATCCTTGGCAACTTATTTCATTTACTGGCATTTAATTTATTTTATTAAATAAATCCATCAAATAAATGACAGTTGGCCATGGACAACGGGGTAGAAACGGTTGAAGAGAAGAGGGAGGTGCGACATTTCCAATACACCTCGTGGCCTGATCACGGAATTCCCGACAATGGAGTGTCCTTCCTTATGTTCCTCAAGAGAATCAAATCCTTCGCTGCTGTTGGACCGGTTGTTGTTCACTGCAGGTTGTGAATGCGCTTTGAGTTTAATTCTGGATTTTTTTTTCTCTTTTCTTTATGAGATGGTTTTTGTTGCCACTGTACTTGTACAAAGTACTTGTGCTTTGTGTGGATTTTATAATTTGCTCAGATTTGAAGATGTTGCGTTCTTTAAATTTGTTTAATTGATCGAACTGATTGATCGCCTGAATGATTGACGTACGTGCCAACATTCATTGAAGGTTTATGATTAAGTGAATGTTACCTTTGCAATATCAAAAATTTTTTTTTTCATTTTTAGCGCTGGCGTGGGCAGAACTGGCGTCTACATCGTGGTCGATTCGATGATTGAAAGAACGAAACACGAACGAACAATAGATGTATACGGTCACGTGACCTGTTTGAGGGCACAGAGGAATTACATGGTGCAGACCGAGGATCAGTGAGTTGTCAAGAATCTTCATTGCTCGTTGTTGTTATTATTACATGACCATTTCATGTGATCTTTTTTATAACGATTTAATTTTCTTAATGAAATGATTTTATTTACAGTAAATATTAATTCAGTACATTCTGCGAATAAAGCAAAAATCAAGCAAATAAATTTGTTTAGCAAATCCTGTTATTGAGGTAACGCTCAGAATAAACATCTGTTTATTGAAACACTGACCAATTCCTTCGACCAGATACATGTTCATTCACGATGCGTTGTTAGAGTTCATCCAATCAGAAGTCACGGAGGTTCCAGCAAGGAGTTTGTATTCGCACGTCCAGAATCTTTCCAGGAAGTGCCAGGCGGAGGAAAGCGGAGTTGATGACATGACCTTCATGCAAGTGGAGTTCAAGGTCATGTGGAGTTTTGTTATTACCTCTTGCTGCTTTTGTTTGCCCCATTTTCAATTTATTCTTAAAATCTCGATTTATTTTGAATAATTTGAATGACAAATATTTTCTAAAAATAAAAATGATAAAATTGTTTCAATAATAACAACAACAATTTTAAATTTTACATGTTTGAAATTGGATTAACAAAGCATCATTCAGGCAATTAATTGAATAAAGTTTAAAGTCATTAACAACATTTTAATTCAGTTATTATTTTAGAAATATGTTGCAAAATTGTTATTTTAAAAATATAATTTCTTCAAGCAGAAGTTAAACCTGATAAGGTTCAACAATCTGAAATCCATTAGTGCTTTACTGCCTTGCAACAGACACAAGAACAGATACAGCAACATCCTGCCATGCAAGTTTTGAGCAATTGAACATGATTCTTAGTAACATTATTGTTATTATTATTTGCTATTTAGTGCGATTATCATATTTAATATGTGATGTTGTGATTGTTTAACAAGAAAAAGTTGACTTAATAAAAATTATCATTGCAATGATGGGCATATTATTTATTATTGTGTAATATATTTTTAATTTTTAAATTAACCATTTAACTATTCATAAATGAAGATGAATCTTCGAGAGTGTTCTTGATGCCCATCAGAGGAGTTGAGGGATCAGATTACATCAACGCCAACTTTGTTGACGTGAGCCACTATTAAAATAAACACGATTAAATTAAGCGAGATAAGTTTGATAAAGATGCCGATTTTATAAATATTATGAAACTCTAGAAATTAACAAATAACATTTAAGGTGTAAGAATGACTAGATAGTGTTTTTAATTTAATTTTTCTTATTTTCATATTAACATTTAATAAGATAAAATTCAAATGTCTCGAACTGAACATGTGAAGGGATACAAGCAGAAGTCAGCCTACATAGCAACACAGGGTCCTCTCATGGAAACAGCTGAGGACTTTTGGAGGATGGTTTGGGAACACAACTCCAACATCATCGTTGTGCTCGCCAAACTCAGAGAACTTGGAAAGGTTTGGCGCTAAATTGGTGCTAAATTTGTGTTTAATTGGTGTTAAATTGGTGTTTAATTAAACTACTTTCGTCTTACTTTGTCTAATGGTTAGCAGTTAGCAATTACTTGTTATAATATACTGGTGACCATTTAATTAATTATTTTTAATGTAACGTCAACTTTTTCTATTATACTTGTTATGTTTGAAGCATAACATCTAAGTAGATCAATTCAAATCAAGATTTGTTTTCTGAGGTGTTACAGTAATTTCAATAATAATTGGTTATTTAATGCGATTTTATGGAAAGTATTTCATGATTATAATAAAAAATTATTAACACGAATATAATCGTAATATAATAGGTTTTTAAGTAATTAAATCAGTAAAAAATTTAAATGTTTGTCACTATTGTTAATCAGTAATCATAAAATTTAGGAAAAGTATTACCAGTACTGGCCTTGTGATAGATCAGCCAGATATCAGTACTATGTCGTTGATCCAATGGCCGAGTACAACATGCCTCAGTACATACTCAGAGAATTTAAAGTCACTGACGCAAGGGTTCGTAAATAATTTTAATTTTAAAAATAATCTATTAATAATATTTTAGTTACATTGCTTATGCAATGAGTAATAATTAATAATGATAAATAATTCTTTTATTAAATTTATAAATACTAGATAATATAATATTAATGCTTAATATTAACATTTAAATCTAACAACATACAACATTACCTTGACATCAACGTTTTAACCTGTTGTTTATAGGATGGCCAATCGAGAACCGTCAGACAATTTCAATTCACTGATTGGCCTGAGCAGGGTGTTCCAAAATCTGGTGAGGGTTTCATTGATTTTATTGGCCAAGTTCACAAGACTAAGGAACAATTTGGACAAGAAGGGCCAATCACAGTCCATTGCAGGTGGATGTTATTTTTAGGGTTATGTGATGATGTGAACATGGTGGAATTTCTCGCTCTCGATAATAAATTGCAAATGAAAGCACATTGTTATTTTCTGGGTTTGATTATGTTGGGGCCTTTAAATATAATATATATAAATTAATGAAATTGCAAAGCATTACCATTAATATTAATTAAGAAATTACTAATTTGCAGTTCGGGAGCTGGTCGCACGGGAGTGTTTTTGAGTCTCGGATTTACTTTGGAAAGGATGAAAGTTGAGGGAGTTGTTGACATGTTCTTTGCAGTTAAACTCCTCAGAACTCAAAGATCATTTCTTGTACAAACAGAGGTCTGTGAGACTATTTTATTTTAATAATAATAATAATAATAATAATAATAATAATAATAACAATAATATTTTTAAAATGCATTTCAGGAACAATATGCCTTCTGCTACAGAGCAGCATTAGAATACTTGGGATCCTTTGACCATTATGCAAGCTAAATTATAAATTCGTTATTGTTTGTTCTATATTACAAACGACAATATATTTGTTCAAATATTATATTCTTAAACATTAATGTTATTTTTAACTATTGCAACTATCATCAAAATAATTTAGTCCAGTATTTTTAATTGAGATATTTTAAGGAGCACATTTTAAGGAAGCATTAAATAGAGGATGGTAGTAAATAAATTAAGCAGAGTTTTGTTTCAGTATTTGATGTTTTAATAATTAACCTCATGCATTTAATCAATGTTGACATATGTACAGCACATTACATTCACATGCATTTACGACAAATGTACGAGCGTGCTGCTTTTGAATCGATGTATCTGGTGACTATAAACTTTTCAAATGGAACTTTACGATATTTCGATATATTTATTACCCTTCAAACGCTTTTTTTCAAATTCACTTCAGTGATTTAATTTCTTGTCTATATAATTTAATTGTAAATAAGTCTTACAATATCTCAAGTTTTAAATGTTTAAATTTATTGTTGATGCTTCATCAAGTTTAATTATTTCAAAGTAGCTGATTTTTATAAAAGAACAAGAAAATAGGATTTTACAATTGTAATTATCTTATTATTTATAAAGCACATGAATCTCGACCATAATAGGGCATACGTTGTCAGTAGATTTATAATAGATCGTAGCAATTAGCAGTTTAAAAACAAATTTTAAAAAAATGATAAAATTGCAAGAAAAAATGATCAAAGCCAGCTAGATAAACAAGTATATTCTGAGTTATCTTCTCAATGCTGCTGTAGAAGTCTAAGCACTGATTGAAGAGAGGGTGAAGTTGTAGATGCGGGTTCCTGAATTTGTTTAATTTATTTATTTTATTTACTAAATAAATAAGCAGAAGAGAGTAGCCACGAGCAAACAAGTAACAAAAATTGAGAAGTATAAATTGAGATGTTAAGCTACACGCACATTTGTATTGGGAATAACAAGCCAGTTAATGCTAATCTTCAAACTGGTAGTTCAAACACTAGTGTTGTTCATTGGATTTATCAATGGAACAGGACCATTATCCTGCCTTAGAGTAATGACAGCAAACATTACTGAACAGTAACAAAATTGTCAAAGTGCAGAATCGTCACAAAAGAAGCCACGATTGATTTGAAATCGGAGCCTGAAGACGTTATGACCGTGGTTGTCATTGTTGGCAGCGAATTGCAGAAGCACAGAGACGACCGAACAATTCCGGAGTCACTGGATCTCAGTTTTGGTGGGGTACATATGTTCCTAAATTGAGGCTTACAACATTATATTATAATAACTGCACGTAAGTAATAGATCGGTCACAAGATCATCGCACCGGCTGCACCCCCCTCTCATGGGGGTTCGATATGTAGGGTCTGATTTGTGTCGAAAGCTGGTGGACAAAAGAATGGAGTCAGTTTGTTTCTCAATTTGGAGAAATTTAGATGCCATTCGGTCTGAATGCTGGTGTTTTGAACTGATAAACCAGACAAACTGATATCTTTTTAACCCAGCCATACACCGCAAAATATCAGAGTTTTCTTTGTATTCATTATCCAAAAATATTGTAAGAAATTGTATTATAAAGTGGTATTAATAACTTGAAAAATAAAAAATATGAACCCTCCCTCCGAAATCATTTTCTGTCTACAGCCCTGTGAATGAGTGAACTGCACAATAGCCGCAATTTTAGTTGTTCCTAGCTTAAAAAAACATTAAAAAATCAAACTATTTCAGTCAATGGATTAAATTCAATCGTCTTTTCATATGAATTTAATCGTTAACAAAGAAATGTCTTCAAACGTTAAAACCCCTCCCGAACAGAATTCTGAGTGCTGGTTATATTAAATGAATAAAATTAATGAATATACTTAATGAATAATCACACAGACGGTCTTACATTTCACTTTGCACTTGAGAAGCTTTCCGCACTTTCCCGCTTAAGTATTCAAAAGGTCAACTTTTAAGTACCAATTTATGACATTAAATAAATATTTTTAATTAAGTAAAAAATATTTTTTTTAAACAGAGCCTTGATAAATTATTTATATATTTTAATTACCTTTTTAGTAAATTTCTTATTTATATTAATTTTTTATAATTAAATTTATTATTTATATTTAGAATCTTTTTTTGCTTTTCATTTTATTGCCTCAATGAGACAATTGCACGAAAATATAACTTAAACTTAAAGTCGCATTTAAATATTTTATAAAAATCCATTGACTCAAAATTATTGTCGACGAAATGTATTGCAGTAACATTGAAGAGTTCTACGAGACTTATGAAATACTCAACGACACGAAAGTTGTTGAATACAGGACAATGAATACCGTCGTGAATAAATCGACAAATGTCCAATACACACTCACAGCTCTTCCATTATATCCTGATTATAGATTCAGTAAGGCGACTGAAGAGTTGAACGTGTTGGCGCTCTCTTCTTCTCATGAAAACTTCGTCCATCTTGAGGATTACTACTACGAAGAAAATTACATGTATATCATCACGGAAAAGTTGAACTATGGATCACTGAGAGATTTACTACTTAATGAACCAATTACTGAGCAATTTGCTGCAAATGTTATAAAAGGAATAGCAGAGGGCTTGCATCATCTCCACCATCGCGATATTGCATACAGAAACTTGAAATTCGAAAATATTTTTTGCAGTAGTGACAAAACCTTTCCTGTGAAGCTGAGCGGATTTGAAATGGCGGTGAAGTGTGAAAAACAACTTCGCAAAAATAACGACGACATGTTGTCAAATTTTCTAACAACTCCTTCATACGTGGCTCCCGAGGTTGCCAAGTGGTTCTTCAGAATCAATGATTCCTACAGCAAGCAATGCGATATGTGGAATTTGGGTGCAATCATGTTTGAAATTCTTGCTGGAACGAAGCCATTCACAAACTATGGAAGTTGCTCATATTGCACCAATGATTCTTGCTATCTCTGCTTGGAAGCAATTTTTACCAAAATTATCGAAGGAATTCTCGATATGTCGATTAAATGGTACTACATTTCCTCTGAGGCCAGGGATCTCATTTCAAAGCTGCTTGAAAAAGATCCAGTCAAGCGTTATACTCCGGAAAAGGTTTTGCAGCATCCTTGGATCAAGAAGCATTGTATGACATTTGAAGAGAAGTATACCTGCACCGACAAAAAGCTAGGAGAGGGAATAAATGGTAGTGTAACGAGCATCATAGAAAAATCCACGACAAAAGAATTTGCTTTAAAAACCATCGACACGACTCGGAGTAGTTACTTCGCATCGATGGAGAAGAAAATACTTACTTTAGTTCTTGGCCACGAGAATTTCGTGCAAATGAAAGATTGCTACATGGAAAAACAGTGTGCTCGCTTTGTTCTTGAAAAGATGATTAATGGAACGCTGAGCGATCAGCTAATCGCTAGAGGACCATTCAGTGAGCAAAACGCTGCCAGAGTAATAAAAGATGTGGCGCTAGCCCTGAACTTTCTTCATCAGTTTAACATAGCGCACAGAGATATTAAACCAGACAATATTTTATTCTCAAACGAGGGCTCTGTAAAACTCACAGATTTTGGGTTGAGCGCTTCAAGCATAGAAGAAAACGGTAGCAAAGTGTTTACATATGCTGCTGGAACACTTGAATACATGGCACCGGAGGTAGTTAAGTGGTACATTTATCAAGAAATTTCGTACAGCTATAAGTGCGATATGTGGAGTCTGGGAGCTGTCATGGTAGAAATACTGACTGGTCACAGGCCCTTTGAGCTCGATGCAACTGGCTTCAGTGATAACAGAAGTTACAGGTTCCAAAGAATCATAGCAGTTTGCAGGGGGAAATACTCCTTGACTGGTGTTTCAGATGAAGCCAAGGATCTGGCGTCGAAGTTGTTGACAAAGGATCCAGATAAAAGATACACGGCCAAACAGGTTTTGGAACACAATTGGATCAAGAATAACGTTTTAAGTGAAAGTTCCTGATGCGTAGCCACGAGCTTCAAATGTTATGGAAATTTTACAAATATTATTTAATATTGGAGGCAACGATATTTTTAAATAAACTTGATGAATGAACAAATCAATTTTAAAGTAAAAACATTTCTTAATATTTTATTTAAAATTTTTCTTTTAAAATTAAAGTCTTTGAGAGTCAATACATAAATAATTTTATGAATTTTGCATTTACGATAAGAAGCATGTAGCACAAAAATGTAGGATTTATTACCCAAACTATTTAGAGTGTCTCAAAATTTGTGATCAGGATGGCAGGTCAAGTAGTTACTTTGGAACTTTTAACTAATTTTCTTTTTTATTTTGACATTTCACCAATTTGTAGAAAATATGTTCTCCACAAATTTTATTACTGTTTCACTGGCATTCAAAATTATTATTATATTATTATTATATTATTATTATATTATTATTATTATTATTATTATTATTATTATTATTTTATTCAAAAAAAATCTCGAGAGTCCCGGGACAAAAAAAATGCCAAGTCTCTTCCAGAGACCTTAGGCAATATCATACAGAAAAAAAACAAACAAACAAAAAACAATGGCTGTTCTTAACTAAACAAAAAGAAATTTCCTTCATCCTAAAACTTTTCGTAAAATTCGTGCTGTCCCCATCAACGCAATACTTTGAATCTCCTCCGCCACAAGCCCCGCCTCTATGCTTTCAATTCCTTCCTAAAATTGTCTGAAACTGTCCCTAGTGCCCCAACCACCACCGCGATGACTCTTGCTTTCACTTGCCACATTCTGGAAATTTCAATTTTTATGTCTTGGTACTTCAATCTTTTTTCAGTTTCTTTTTTTGAAACGTTCACATCGTCGGGTATGGCTATATCTATTATTAAGCACGCTTTCCTTTTGTTATCCAGAACTATTATATCAGGCCTGTTGGCCACAACTTTTCTATCCGTTGTCACCGCGTGGTCCCACATGATCACCTGATTTTCAGTCTTTACAACTTTATCTGGTTCGTGCAGATAATATTTTTCAACAACTGGTACTTTAAGATGCATCAGTATTCTCCAGTGCACATACCCGGCCACCCTGTTATGCCTCTGCAAATACTCCGTTGCCGCTAGGGCCTCGCACCCGGACACTAAGTGACTAATATGCTCTTCAGCTTTAAAGCATAACCGGCAAACACTAGCAACTGGCTGATGGAGAATATGTCGTTGGTGAAATCTTGTATTCAGGGCTTGATCTTGTGCAGCAATCAAAAGACTTTCTGTTTCTCCCTTCATTCTTCCATCGTTTAGCCATTTTACTGTCAATTCTTTATTGATATGTGTTTCTTGTAGCTGTTTGAAGAACCTGCCGTGGAGTGGTTTGGATGTTATTTTGGAGATCCTTTCATTTTCTATTTTTGTTTTGAGTTCACACACAAGATTTCCATTTTCAGATAAATTTGTTAGTTTGTATTTTGTCCTGATTTTATCGGCTTCCTTTTGCAATGAATATTTCTTTTTGACGTCATCCAACTTTTTCACACTTTGGATCAGTCTGCTATTTTCTGTCTGCAAATATACTGCAAGGCTCAGTATACTTTGCCGATAAAGAGATTGCAGTTCGAGCAAGCCTCTTCCTCCTTCCTTTCGTTTGACATACAGTCTGTCTACGTCCGCTCTCGGGTGATGCATTCCATTTATTGTTAATACTTTTCTTGTTTTCCTGTCAAGTTTATCTATTTCACTTTTAAGCCACGGTAAAATTCCAAAACTATATGTCATGACTGGTGTGGCAAGACTATTAATAGCCATAATTTTGTTTCTGGAACTTAGTTGAGTTTTCAATATTTTCTTCACACGATAGAAATATTCCCTTTTCACTTTCTCTTTCATATCCTTGTCCTTTATGCCGCTTTTCTCATCCATGCCGAGATATTTATAGAACTCCTCCGTTTTTAATGATCGGAGGACAATTCCCTCTTTGATATTTATGTCCTTCCCATTTGCAGCTTTGCCCTTTTTTATTTCAGTAGTTGCGCATTTTTCAATTCCAAATTCCATTCGTATATCTTCACTAAATTCCTCAACAATTTTAATGCACTTTTCCATACTTTCGTGATCTTTGGCAAATATCTTTAGATCGTCCATATAGAATAGATGACTGATTTCTTCTTTTCCTTGTTTGTAGCCAATTTTTGCGGCATTAAGACGTCTCGATAGCGGGATCATAGCCATACAGAATATCAACGGTGACAGCGAATCTCCCTGATATATGCCTCTTCTAATAGAGATTTTATCTGTTTTTATATATCCTCCCTCATGATACAATATCAAGGTCAGGCGCCACTGCAACATAGATTTTTCCATAAATCTTCTGATGACATCAGAAACTTTGTATATGCGCATAACATGGGTAATCCAGGTATGGGGGACACTGTCAAACGCCTTTTTGTAATCGATCCATGCAACATTTAAATCGTGTTTGCCTTTTTTTGTCTTCTGCATAATCATTTGACTAATCATTAAACTGTCTTTACATCCTCTGCTTCCTTTTCTGCAACCTTTTTGTTCTTCTGGCAATATCTGATTATTTTGGAGATGACTGTATATTCGGTTGCATAGGATTCCTGTCAATATTTTATATGTAGTCGGCAAGCATGCTATGGGCCTATAATTTTTGGGATTTCTGGTTTCTCTGGATTTTGGTATTAAATATGCAGTTCCTTCCGTCATCCATCCAGGCATGTTGTCTGGTTCTTTCAATATCTTGTTAAATGCCCATAACAACTGTTTGTGTAGTGATGTCAGGTACTTTAACCAAAAGTTATGAACTTTATCAATTCCTGGTGCCTTCCAGTTGTGAGAGAATTTGATCACTGTTGTCAATTCATTTATTTCAAGTTCTTTCCATTCAAGTTGATTTATTTCATTGTATAGTGCTTCTTCATCACTAATCCAATTTGCTTCGGAGTTATGGCTAACTTCTTTTTCTAATATTCCTTTCCAGAACTTTTCAATTCCTTCCTTGTCAGGTGGGTCAGTAACTTTAATTTGGTTTGAAGTCATTTCTCTATAAAATCTTTTGGCATCATTTTTAAATGTTTTGTTTTGTTGATACTGTTCACTTCTTTTAGTATATCTTCGTAGTCTCTGGGCCTTGGCTTGTAGTTTCATCTTTATATTTTGTTCTAACTCATCAATTTGATTTTTTGACAATGATGCTTTATCTAATAATACTTTCATCCTGGCTTCAACTTTACTTTTTTTATCAGATTTCCTTTGTTTAAATTCCTTTATGTATGACAGGTCTTTTCTACATTCATTGATCACTTTTTGGATTCTTTCTCTCCATCCCGTGCCTCTCACCTGAATTTTTGGTTGTTCAGTTTTCACATCTGCAATCACTGCAGCTGTGGCATACATTAGTTCATTTATTTCTGTGATATTCAAGCTTTTTTCAGCTGCAAGTTTGCTAAGGACTTTATTTGCTAATTCTATTTTTTTGGTAGTCCGTTTTATGTTTTTGATTTTGCTTAGGCATTTTCTATCACAGATTTCATACTTTTTGATCTCATTCAAGCGTGCAGTAATTTTATTTTCCATATCCAACAATTCTTCCATACCTGATTGTTCAGCATTGTTACTTTCAACTGTATCAACCATTTGCACATCAGCTCTCAGGTACCTTGTTGAATTATCCTCAGCACCAACATTGTTATTCAAGATCTTGGACTCAATATCAGAAACGATTTCTTCTATCTCTGATGCTGTGAGTCTGTTTTCCTTTATAATGAACCGCCTTTGGTTACTCAGATTTTTTGCATTCATTCCTGGGAAGATGTCAGGGTTTCTTTCTCTCCATATTTTATATGTATCCGAAGTTACTCCTTCGTTTCCAGTCTTTATAGCGTAATGATATGCCCAGATAATTTCTTTATATTGTTCTTTTGTCCATTTCTGTCTTCTGTTCTGTGAGATGCTAGCACAGGGTGTTGTATTTATCTTGCTGTCTCTTTTCATTTCACTATTTGCTTTTGACTCTTTCATTACAAAAAATTTGGCCTTCTAACTGTGACAACATAGAAGGACCCTGGATCTCCTCTGACTTTGTAAATAAACTTTTCAACCTCACCTGATTTTTCTTTTTCCTGCTTAGCCTTTTTTATCAGTATTCTACACTGCTCCCTATCTTCTTTGGAGAGGTCATGGCTTACAATTAATGATTTAAACTTCTGCATCTTTTTGAGTTTGTAACAACTTTCAAGAATCATATTCTTTGTTGTGTAACTATAAAACTTGACCATCAGTGGTCTGCATCTGTTTCTGTCTTCACTTTTCCTACCCATTCTAGCCATGGAGGAAACATCTCTATTGTAATCAAACTCCAGGCCAAACTCTTTAGCCAATTCAACAAGGCAATCTTTATCTTTATTCTTGGCCTCTTTTTCATCCTCTGGCAAGTTATAAATAACTAAATTGTTCCTTCTAGAGTTTCTGTCTGCTGTAATGTCCATTGATTGTTTTGCATCAGTTACTGTCCTTTGCACAGTTTTCATATCATCTTTAATGTCAGCAACATTCTCCCTGAATAAGTCAGACCATCTTTTTGTTAATTCTTTGTCTGTTATGTCTGGGACTTTTAAACTTTCAACTTTAGTACTTAATTGGTCAAATCCATTGGACCATTTGATTTCTTTCTCTGTGTTTGAATTCACAAAGCTGTCAAATTTTTGCTTCAACTCCAAAAATTCAGCGCTCATCTTTTCTAATTTATTTTTCCATTCTGTCAATTGTCCATTTAATTTGTCTTCTCTTTCTGTTCTTTCACTGGTGATTTTTTTTACTTCGGTTGTCAAATCGTGTATGTCACTCAAAATCATCTCTGTAGTTTCTTCCAACTTCGTGGAGCTAGCTAGTCTTTTAATTTGATCCACATTTTCTTTGCAGCACTTTTCGCATAAATGTAGCCCTAGTTTCGATGCAATTTCAACCTCAAACTTAACGTCTCTTCTGGTCCGAACACCTTCGGCCATTGTTCTTGAAATATACGTAACTAAACTAACCGAGAAAGTAAATATCCGTTAGGATAATCAATTAATGCTTATTTCAACAAATTGTACGCAAATTTATCGAATATTAAGCAAGAATCACTCGGATTTCTCAGCACGAAAACAAGGCAGCTGAGCGATAACGATTATTATTATTATTTTATTATTATTATTATTATTATTATTATTATTATTATTATTATATTATTATTATTATTAGATTATTATTATTATTATTATTATTATTATTATTATTATTATTATTATTATTATTATTATTATTATTATTATTATTAATTATTATTATTATTATTATTATTATTATTATTATTATTATTATTATTATTATTATTATTATTATTATTTATTATTATTATTATTATTATTATTATTATTTTATTATTATTATTTATTATTATTATTATTATTATTATTATTATTATTATTATTATTATGATTATTATTATTATTATTATTATTATTATTATTATTATTATTATTTTATTATTATTATTATTATTATTATTATTATATTATTTATATTATTATTTTATTATTATTATTATTAATTATTATTATTATTATATTATTATTATTATTATGATTATTATTATTATTATTAGTATTATTATTATTATGATTATTATTATTATATTATTAGTATTATTATTATTATTATTATATTATTATTATTATTATTATTATTTTATTATTATTATTATTAGTATTATTATTATTATTATTATTAGTATTATTATTTATTATATTATTATTATATTATATTATTATTATGATTATTATTATTATTATGATTATTATTATATTATTATTATTAATTATTATGATTATTATTATTATTATTATTATTATTATATTATTATTATTTTATTATTATTATTTTTATTAATTATTATTATTATTAGATTATTATTATTATTATTATGATTATTATTATTAGTATTATTATTATTATTATTATTATTATTATTATTATTAGTAGTATTATTATGATTATTATTATTATTATTATTATTATTATGATTATTATTATTAGTATTATTATTTATTATTATTATTATTATTATTAATTATTATTATGATTATTAGTATGATTATTATTATTATTATATTATTATTATTATGATTATTATATTATTTTATTATTATATTATTAGTATTATTATTATTATTATTATTATTATTATTATTATTCTTATTATTATTATTATTATTAGATTATTATTATTATTATATTATTATTATTTATTATTATTATTATTAATTATTATTATTATTATTATTATTAGTATTATTATTATATTATTATTATTATTCTTATTATTATTATTATTATTATTATTATTATATTATTATAACATTTAAGCAACAATAAATTTTTATAATTGGCAGCCAAAAGACTGGAAACCAGTGGGGGACACTTAAATTATTTTTAAAAAGTTATTTATGGATTTTAATCCTAAGTATGATATTAATATCTTTTAAATGTAAAGCGTAACAAGATTGTGTTGCAATTTTAACTGCATTTCACCACAAGCAAAAATGAGCATGGAAGATGTTGATGACAGTGTGGACGTGACCAGCTATTGCGAGTCGAAACTCTGCTTAGGACTACAGATGGAAGTATCATCTCAGAAAATTGATAAGGAATCCGAATGTCCTGTTTGCTATGAACGATTCCAAACAGAGAAAGTGTTGATGCTCAACAAGTGCAGACATGCATTTTGCCAAAAATGTTTTCAAGATATGTCTGGGTATGTGTGGTAATCTTAACTTGTTTTTAAAATTCCTGTTGTAGAGTAATTGCATGATTGGAGAGTTTATTAAAACACTTTATAATTCTAGAAACCCATGTCAGATGTGCAGGAGAAGTTACGACTCAGTATTGACGCTTAATAGAGTAATAACATCAGATATTGATTGGCAAATTCTAGTAAAGTATCACAGGCATTGCAAATTCAATAATCACGGCCCTGTGGCGAAAAAATATTTGTCCGATATTGGCGAGAATTGGATACAATTGGTGGATTTTATGTGTAGCACGAAATTAAATCCAACATTCTACAAAGACGTACAGGGAATTGAAGGTCTGAACTTCAGCAAACATGAAGTTGAAGGCAGGTTGATAGATAAAGGAGAATGTTATGCCATTTTCAAAACTGCAGAGGGAAAAACACAAATTTGTTTCTGCTGTCTTTTGCCCCATATGTCTTTAAGACTTCTGATAGGAACCAATGATGGCTGCGATATTGAGGAAGACAACAAATATGCCGACGAAGCGGTTGGATTTATGAACATTCAACTGACGGCTTGCTGGATGATATTTGCACAGCTTGTTAACAAAGATTCTATAGATCATCTTCTTGTGCGCAAGTTTGAAAGTGTAACCTGCTACCTACTATTAACTGGTATGCATGAGTTTGATTTACCCCTGGATTGCGAAAATCTGATGAAGGAACAGCTTGGTAATCTAAGGAAACACAACTTCAATCCATCTCATTTTGACAGAATAAGAAACACATTTCCCGGCTTAAAGAGGAACAATGCAAATCCTTGGGACCTTGATGGATTTTATATGTTTGGAATAAATAATGGTGAAAGTGAAGACGAATGTGAGGATGAAGATGATTGCAGTGAAGAAAATGATGATTCTTATGAAAGTGAGGAAGATTATACAAGTGTAGGCAATAACGAATGCCTAAATACAGTCAATGAACAAAAACAATGCGGTCAAAACGATGTTGTAGTCAAAGAAGGAAAATTAAATTTCGATATTGACGATGAAAGCTCAGATGAAAAAGTAGATGAGATGGATAACGAAGATACATATTATACTCGCAACTACTCTCCAGAAACGATGAAACGCACGTTAGAAATATTGGCTGAAATCGAAAGAGAAAAAAATTTCAATGTTGTGAAGAGACGTCAAAAAGCTAAATCGAAAGTTAATCAGGAATCCCTTTTGCCCATTTAATGGAAGAAAACAAATTAAAAAAATAAATTTAAATTATGAAATAAAATTTGAGCTACTTAAATTCAAGTCTCTACTTTATTTGAGTTATTATATGTAATTGAAGTCACCATAATCTATCACCTGGACTAACAACTCTATTTCTCGAAAACTCGATAAATATTATGTGATTTTACATATTTCTGTGGCTATTAGGAAAATTGCAAAATTAGATGACCTTTTCAATCTCAGAGGGGCACCCCTTCTTGATTTTCTATTGTCATACTTGAATTTCACTACTTTATTCGTCATACACAAGATAACTAGCACACCAATCACCTAATGCACAGCTGCAAGAACTAGATGGAACAAATGGAAGTTCCCGCTCCTAGCTCCTAGGAGGTCAGCACGCATTCTCTTTTCATCAACTTGGGGGTACTGGATACAATGTCAACGAAGGCAACGTTAGACAAATATTTCAAGAGAAATTGTGAAATGGAGATGGATTCAGGTACAAAGACAGTCAGAATAAAAAGATGAAAAATCTAATCAGATTCATCTGTTAATGACTGAACAAGTAAAATTATTATTATTATTAACCCATTAATTTCACCTCAATATCCAGCATTGTCAGAAAACCAAGTTCCTATTGCGGATTTATCATGTTCTCATCTCGATGCTCCAGTTCAACCAACGCTAAAGGAATATCCTATAACATCTAAGAGTCATTTCAATCGTGAAGTATGAATCAATTCAGACCAATATCACTGCTGAATGTAGAAGGAAAAATATTTTTCTCTATCATGGCATCGAGGCTCACGGAGTTCGTGATGTCTAATCGGTACGTGGACATTTCAGTCCAAAAGGGAGGCATTCCAGGTGTACCAGGTCGTATCGAGCATACCTCGATGATCTGGGAAGCTATCCAGAGAGCGTGTGCGTCGTGTGGTTGGACCTAGCAAATAAATGGGTCAGTGCCACACCAGCTCCTATGGAAAACCTTGGAGGCCCATCATGTGCCTCAGCCCGTTATTCACATCCTTCAGGAATACTTTAACGGGTTCATGATGCGGTTTTCCACTATGACGTATACTAAGTATACGTGTCTCTAGAGGATGGAATGACTATGGGGTGCACAATTTCTTGTTCCTTATTCGTACGAATCAGTTGCCGAGCTGATGTTCGAGGATATGAGACGTCCTACCCAGACGGACCATGCAGTAGGATGGAATCACCTGCCAAAATCACCAGGCGAGCTCATCAGTCAGAGCCGCTATGATTAGCCAGGAAAGGAAGCGAAAAACGGAACTTGCGATAAGGACAGTGTACGACCAGTTGCCCTCCAGTGACAATTTGCAGAAATGGGGTCTGGTGGAAGACACCGAATGCCGGCTCTGTAAGGCGAAGAAACCACTGAGAGCTTTCATGACCGTTTTAGGCAAACTCGGGTGGAGACGATCGACATAACAAGGCCAATGAGAGCCCCGTGTAGTCGAAGTTTGCAGGTGGAAAACAAATAGTATGCGACATGAAGAAGCCATTGAGAGCTTTCGCAGTCGCTCCAGTCCAGGCAGCAGTGGCCGGCATAACAAGGCCAACGAGTGCCACTCATAGCTGGAGGTAAGGGTTGGGTCCAGAAAGACAAAACCGACATGGACATCCATCTGATCACTGGATGCGGCCCGCCCCCCGAAAACGTAAGGAGACTCAAAGGGCCTAAACGCTTTAAGGCGGGAGAAACTCCCCTGAGCATTCCTGCCAGAGATAAAAGGCGGACTAATAAGTAACTATTACAATCACTGAAACATTTAGCATTATTTAGCTTCCTTTGTTAAATAATTAATTAAAGTCTTTTGCATGGCACACGGCGTGAAGCATTCGATGTATTTGTTGACATTATGAATATATTTTATCAATTCACCCAGCATGAAAATACGAAAAGGTAATGCAATACATAAACAACTATTGCTTCTCGAGGAAAATAACACGGTGCTATTAATAAAAAACAATGCGATTTTAAAGCAATTTTTAATGAAACAAGTTTTATTTTATGAGTAAATGTTCATGATAATAAAAATTGATCGTCATTGATTGAATAAACATTGGTTATTATTAACAACAACAATGTCGTAGCTAAATAAATTTAATGTCTTTTGACTTTAAATTAAGTTTCACTATTTTGATAATAAACGTTCTACACTATTGTTAATTTTATTTTGCAAATTTGAATTAATAATATTTCGAAATGAATGCATCGGCTGTTAATCTACATAAACGCCTGATGAATAGAAAAGCTATGTTGATCTCAACAACATGTTTAATAATGTAAATATAGAGTAGGCGACTAGACCTTTGTTGGTAGGTGAACTGAAATTCATCATGAAATGTTTGCTCGCTAGAATTGTTGGCAAATTTTAAGCGATATCTAGGAAAGTTCAGCCAAAGTTCTGAGATTAAAAAAAAACTCATTCTTTCTGAGATCAGAGTTAAAACATGCCTTTATGATGATAGCGCAGAGGCTTTGACCGCCCAAATTCAATTTTCAAAGTCTCCGAATTTTTTTTATAAAGGAGGTCGTTGAATCTATGCCTATTAAATTAGAATTAAACCGTTATAGAATATTAAGAAAATATTTGTGATTGTTTGGTTATTACTTAACAGCTTACAGAGGAGCCTCGTAAATAATTTATCGATTTTTCAGGTTCGTTGTCGCGATCGCTTTGCGTTTTTGTTTACATTTTGCCAATAAAAGATTACATGGATCTGTAGCTGTCCGTTGTCATTGAATCTGAGTTCGAAGTTATTTTAAGTTTCTGCAATGGAAAGGGACAGGATGAAACTCAAGAAACCAGTCTCAAGCATTGTTAGTGAATGATGTGATTCTGAGGTTGAATTGATATAGGATTATCTAAACATCAAAAAATTGTAAACAAAGTGGATAAATTGGGATGGCGAAATTTTGTTGATGTGCATAAATCAGCATCTGCATTTTCATTCCATCTAAGGCTGCTTATACCTGTTGTTATGTTCTCTTGCAGTTTAGTTGGTTTGCCCATGGTTGAACTCTCAAAAAGTTCATTAAATTCATTATTGTTATTGATTTTCTGATATTCAAAGAATGAATGAAAGCATCTATATTTAGTAAATTTATAATGTAGAATTAATTATAAATACTTTGTTCATAACTGTTTTCAATACCTAACTATGATATTACTTATTGAAATTTTTATAACTTCTAAGATCCCATTTAATATTGCATTTATCAATTAATAATGGCAGTCAATAATATCCCATCATCTCACTTCAGCTAAAATAAATCAAAATCAGTTTTAAATTTAAATTTCGTGGCTTTTGCTTAAGTACAAAACAACTGACTTTTGGTTTATTGACCTTTGACTCGACACAGAAAGACAAGTTCAACTCCCTGGTGACTGGGGAAAGGAAGAAAAAAAACCCGAGGTATCAGTACGGGACGTTGGACAACCTCGAACAACTGCACAACTTTCAGGATGCTATCAACAAACTCTCAGAACAAGAAGTCAATTCGAAGTTCGAGCAGATGTTGGTCAGTGATGAGTTCAATTCATTTTGATAATTGTTAATAGTTTCATCAGTTCACTTTATTAATTAATAAATTTAGAGAAATGTTTAATCTTGCTATTGATTATTTTATTAATTATTAAATCTTTATTTAACAATTAACAGAAATGCACCAGTTAACCAAAATAATGTTTTCTCGTAGTTTCAATTGACCAGAATTATTATTCTTACCACTGCCTAATAATATTAATAATGCATTAACGAATTAGGACGACATGAACCTCGTCGAAGAGAAAAAAGATCCGCTAAGGAAAAGGTCACTTGCTCAGAAGAAGGCCATGCTTGCCATGCAGTTTAAGGGCATGCAGGTTGAGTCATCGTGATTGTGATTGTGATGACGATGATGATGAAAATGATGTTGATGATAATAATGATGACTATGATGATGATAATAATAATGATGTCGATGATAATGAGGAGAGTTTGGTGATGCATGAGAAAGGTGGAATTACCATTTTATTAATAGCTCAACTTACTAGTCCTTTGATGATGGCTATTGTGATGATAATGATGATGATGATGATGTTGATGTTGATGACTTCAACAAGGTGAGACATCCACAGTCACATAACTTAATGTTGGTGACATCATCAGCAAGTTTGATGAGTTGAATGCAGTGGTGCATGACTGAAGAAATATCGATAAACTTTCTGTTGTTATTATTATATTAACTTTGGAATTAATGTTTTTGCATGTTCAATTGTTAATTCATACCATGTGACATCATTATGGCAGCATTAATTGGATGAATGAACTGCAAATATTATTACCACCAATTATATCATCATTGCCAAGCTACTACTATCATCATCACTGAATTCAATGGATCTGGGCTAATGGGTTTACTTAATGTCGATCATCCGTGTCCTCCACAGAGTCACGGCAAGATCGACACGGTTGAAGGTTTCATCGCGGAACTGAACAGGGTCAACCTGAAGGGGGACGACAAATATCTTGCCATCTCTTCACTCAGGGTGGCCCTCACAAACAACCCGGTCAGGTGGGTGGATTTGATGGTTTAGTTATGTGGTTTAGTGATTATCACTTGATAGATCTTTAATTATAAAATGGAAGAAAATCTTTAATTTGCGTTTAGCCATGCAATAAGGCTGACTATATCAGTGCTGTCACTTTTTTCACATTAGAAAGTATGTATTCTTTAATGCAGTTGGGTCATCAACTTCCTCAAGAAGAAAGGACTGAAAAGCATATTGACGTGCCTCACATACGACGAGTGGGTTGTTGTTGTCATCGTCACCCATCTCCATTATCACTATCACAACTTCATCGTAGAAGAAACCATTTACAATGCATTCTCTATCAGTTATTATCTAGCAATAAGTAATAACAACTAAATGATGCCTGAGGATGAGGATGATGATGATGATGATAATGATAGTGCAAAAAAATGATGTTATCACATAACTAATTAACATTCTAGGACTTTTACCTAATACATGTGACATCGATTATAAACGCCTATTCAGTTACAAAATGTGCTTGATTGAAATTCATCCTCGTTCATGCATTAGTTAATTCATTCATCCAGTCAAGCATTTCTAATTCATATATCCAATCATACATTGGGTAATTCGTTAATTCGCCAATTTTTTCATCCATTCCACAATTAATCATTTCTTCAGCAACTTGGAAAAAAGGACGACATTGGAATGTATTAAATGCCTTCGAGCACTTTCCAATAACAAGGTCACTTGCTTTTGTTAATGCTTTGATAATTTGTAATTATCATTATTATTATTATTATTATTATTATTATTATTATTATTCTCTTATAATATTTATTTTATTTCTTCTTGTTAAAAGCAAGACATTATTTGCATAATGAATAATTATACAAAAAGTATTCAATCAGATTTGATGAATTAAAAATATTTCTTTGAATTATTAAGTTAATTTTACTCGACTTTTGTTCTTAGTATGGCCTCATGCAACTGAAAAGCAACAAAGAAGCAATTGTCCTCCTGGCCAGGTGCATCGATCTCAGAGACCAACCAAGCATGCTCGAAGGCCTTAAACTATTGGCAGCCATTTGCCTCGTGCCCCCGAATGGGTGAGACCATTTTGATTCCTTTTGGCTTGGTGTCCTACTCGTAACCGATCCCTCGAATTATCGGTTATCATCGTCACCATCGATATTATTCTGATGTTACAACAATGTTTGTCACCGTCCAATCTATTATTTCTGAGGGTGATTAATGAGGCCTGATTAATTTGTTAGGCATGACATTGTGCTGGAAGCGATGACGATATGTGGCGAGATGAGGAACCAGGAGAGGTTTGTGCCCGTCGTCAGGGGTCTGGAGTGCAAGGATGTTCAAATGAAGGTTAACTAGTATTTCTTAACTTGTTAACAATTTAACTTATTATTTCACTGGCTTCTTAACTTGCTCTCTAGCATTGTCTACCATTGTTTATCTCGACCAGGTTGCCTGCCTGCAACTGATAAATGCCACCATCAGCAACCTCGATGACCTTGACTTTCGACTCCACCTGAGGAACGAGATCATGAGGGACGGACTCGTCGACCTTTTGGAGGTTTGTTATGATTTTTTGTTATGATTATCATCGCAATCACTTGGTACTGCTATTAATTGTTCTTGTGGCTGTCAAAATCACAGCTGTAATTGTTATGTAATTATTTAACTACACTTGTTAAATAACATTATTTCAGTTGTCACTTGATGATGATATATGTTAATATCTTTCCATACGGTACATTTATGTACATGCGCTAGTAATAAGTATCTGATTTAACATTTTGCAACTGATAACATCATTAATGCTACTAAATATCACTGATAATCAATACAATTGAGAATAATCAGAGATGATCCTTCCTATCAGTTTTATGTATTTATTTTTGATTAACCATTTGCCTGCCTCTGAATCTGTCCTTATCTCTGATTGGCCAGCCTCTCGAGCGGTTCCCGAACGAGGAAGTGTCGACCCAGATGAAGATATTTTTGGACCAAAAGGAAGAAGATGCAGAGGAGTTTGGTCATCGATATGAGAATGTCCGCATCTTCATGGAGTCAGTTCAGACTTTGTTCTAATTAGTTGATAATTTTAGTCGATTTGCATTTGGGGTTGCAATAAAATATTAAAGTGTAATGTAATAATCAGTTTAATGACTGCTCACATAAACACGCAAACTCGAGCTTTTTTAGTCAGATATTAGCTATTATTACTCAATAAAATTAAATCACTACCATCATCATGATCATCGACCTCTCTGTGACCTTGTGACCTTGACCCTTCCAGCGACCCGAGGGAGTGTTTCGAACTCCTGTACAATTCGACGTTGAACACCCCTTGCGAGACTTACTTCCTATCGATTCTTCAGCATCTCATTTCCATCAGAGAGGATGCCTTTGCCAGGTGAGCTGCATCTGTGGATGATATTTGTTTATTGATTAGCTGCTAAGTTATTACTTGGCTATTTATTTTCTTATTTGTAATTGTTTTACTATTTATTTATTTATTATTTATTATTTTCTGTTTTGATTTCTTTGATAAGTTATGCTGACTTGTTATGCTGAAGATATTAAAGCATCATGGTCAGTTTAAGAATAATATTCCTTTTTTATTGCACTCTTGATTTTCTACTATTTAACATAAAGCTAATGATGCCATGATGTAGATCAGTATTTAAATAATTAAATATTGTAAATTAAGTTATAATATAATAAATAATCATTAACCCTCGATGGCAGGCCTCTTTATTACCAGCTGATCGAGGAGTGCATCACCCAGATTGTCCTCCACAGAAATGGTTTTGATCCTGACTTCAGATACCATAGGAGGTTCCAGATCGATGTTGAGCCCTTGCTTGGTTGGTTAAAAACATTGTTCACAACATTTGTTCGTTTATTGTCATGACGACAATGTCAACAGGCAAATTGTCGGAGGACCTGTCCGAAGACAGCATGGCGACGGGACCTCGTCATTTTCGACACAAACTCGACGAGGCCATCACAGCCAAGCAGGAGTTCGAGGCTAAAGTTGCAACCCTCGAGGAAAAAGTCAAAACTTATGAATTGGAGATCAACAATCTCAGAGGAAAGGTTTGTTTGATGGCATTCCATTGCTGCAGTGCCATCCACATGTTAATGGTGTTTTCATGGTTTGTACACTGTTTACAATGCAACTTGGTTGTTTTAATATTCTGGTATAACATGTGATGTGTTTAAACATATTTTTGCTATTAATTGCATTTACAATTATAATTATTTGTAATATATTAATATAGTTAATATTTCTTGTAGATCTCAAAAGACTTTGGTTCCACCATCGAATCATCCCTTGTAATCTCGCCTCCTCCTTCTCTGTTGCCAGGCCAATCAGGTGGCACCATTCCTCCACCCCCTCCTCTTCCTGGTGGTCCTGTGCCTCCACCCCCTCCAGGATTGGTTCCTCCGCCTCCCTTAGGGGCTCCATTTATGGCACCTGAGGTCAAATTACCCAGCTTCATTAAACCAAAGAAGAAGTACAACCCAAGGACTCAGATGAAGAGAGCCAATTGGACAAAGGTTAGAGCTTAAATATTATGGTGATGATGATGATGGTGATTATTTTCTAGATGAGTTGGAAATATTTTGTGTTGAGCACAAAAAATAAGTGCTGGGTTGTTAATATTTGTGATCATGGTTATTCTGTTTTGTTGACATGCTAAGTCATGTTGTTATTATTATTATTATTATTATTATTATTATTGTTATTATTATTATTATTGTTGTTATTATTATTATTATTATTATTATTATTGTTGTTATTGTTGTTGATTTTGTAGTTTTTGTCATCATTGACACCTGTAGCACCTATGATTATGCATATTCATGATCTGCGGCTTCATTGCTTTTGCTGATTTATGCTTGTTTGTTAGTGGTCTGTGTTTATTATTACATTTATTATTTGAGTATAATGTTAATTCATTTCTGAAGCCTTTGTCTTATTACCAAATTTGACATAATTAAGCTATGAGTATTATCAGATCAGACACACGTTGTTATTATTAAAGCCATATAACCATGTAAACCAATATTCTTAAGATAATAACAAAATCTTCTTAAGATAAATCTCCAAACACTGGAGAAGAACAGTTTCTGGTCTCTCACCAATGAAGACAAGTTTGCTTCTGAGGACCTGTTCAACGATCTCCTCAACAACTTCTCATTCAAGGCTGTAGGTATGTTGTGCTTTGTGATCGCTCGTAGGATGTTTTGAAACTTTCGTGTGTGTTATTTTTAACATTGAATCATCATTGGGCTCTTAATTATTGAACGAAACATTTTTTCTTCTGCATATTCTACGCAGACCATAGAACATGCAGAATATACAAAATATAGCATAGAATATGTTGCAAACATGACTAAAGCATACAAAATATAGCATAGAATATGTTGCAAACATGACTAAAGCAGGCCAAAAACTGTTTCAGTGTAAAATTTGTGAGCTTTGACGTTTAGAATTGAACTAGGCACATGATGATGGTTAACAAAGGGTAGCATGCTCATGTCAATTGCTGCTTAATCAACTTATTGAGTAGTGTTTAATATAACAGACGATGATAGTAAGTGCACTCCCTAGTAATCAGTTCTCATGCCTTCTATTGGTCCATCTTTTTGATGAATAAATATTACTTAAGCATGCGTAGCATTAAGTAACCATTAAGAATTGTCAGAAGATGGAATGCTATAAAAATCGTGGTCATACCACAATATTTATATTATTAATATTCAGAATAATTAGTCTGACCTATCTTGCATGCAATCATATCATAACACTGCCCACCAATTTTATTCTTCAGCAAAACCAGAATCTGCAAATGACCTTGAGAAATCCTCCAAGAAGGTCAAAGAGTTGAAGGTGCTTGATGCAAGAGCAGGACAGAATTTGTGTCAGTGAGACTTCTTAACTGCTAGGATTTTGTTTTGTGCTGAAGATTAATTTCCATTTGTTCTCATGTCTGTTGCAACATTTTCAAGACATCAGTGTTTGAATAATTATTGCTTTTGCAGTAATCATTATTAAACTTAAGTTGATTTATTGGACATGCTGAATTAGGAAACTGTAAACTTATTCTATTACTATTAGTTTCCCTAATTTGCATATGGCTTCATTTAGTAATTATTAAATCCCACTTAAATATTCATAAGTTCCTCAAACCCAGTTGAAGTCACGTTTATCATTGCTTTCATTCTAGCCATCTTGTTGGGTTCGGTGAAAGTGCCATACGAGGAGATCAAGAGGCGAATCCTCGAGGTGGACGAGGAGGGTTTGACCTTGCCATTCGTCGAACAACTCATCAAACTCCTCCCAACTCAGGACCTGCTCAACAAGCTGCATGAACTCAAGAACCAATACGACGAACTGTCAGAACCCGAGCAGTTTGGGGTGGTGGTGAGTCGAGTGATTTTGGACACTGAAATTGGTTTTTGACTGAGGATTTAGGATCAACTTTCATTGTGCTTGATTTTTATGGTCCACCTGCTTTTTAGTAATTAGTTTATTAATTTAATAAATATGTTATCTCCATCTCAGTTGTCCAGCATAAAGAGAGTCATCCCCAGATTGTCTTCAATGTCTTTCAAGATGATCTTCAGTGAACTCGTGTCAGAGGTCAAGCCTGTTAGTTTGAGAGCTCTTTGTATATTGGTAATTAGATTGACTAAGACAAGAATTGTGAAATTAATTCTAATTGGAATTACTTGATGCTAACAATGAATAGCCATAACAGCTAAAATCTTGCACTCAAATCATGACTAATACATGAATGACATCAACTACTTTGTGGAGTTTGTGCATTTCATGCTTTGAATTCTTATCATTCATCTGAGAATCACTCATTCGCCAAGTGACGTCTGTACTTGCATCACTGACTCAGGACATTGTCGCGGCAACCGTCGCCATGGAGGAGGTTCGACAAAGCAGGAAGTTCGGGGAGATCTTGGAGGTGGTCCTGTTGGTTGGAAACTTCATGAATGCAGGTTCGAGGAACGAGCAGACTGTGGGTTTCGAAATGAACTTCATGCCCAAGGTATTTGCACTTGCACGAACTTTGCGGCGTTAATTAGTTATCACAGCCTTTATAACTGATATATTACGGACACATCACTGCTTTTTTTTAACTAATTAACAATTGACTTGCTAATTAATTAAAAAAATTACCAACACAATTCATGCCACTCTTGTTGTTGTTGCAGCTGATCAACACGAAATCCACGGACAACAGCAGGACCCTGATGCACTTCCTCATCGAATACCTCGAAAAGAGGCACCCGAACCTCCTCAACTTCACAGACGAACTCATCCACGTCGAGAAAGCAGCACGAGGTTTCTGCTTCTGTTCCTGTGTTTGGTTGCTGTTGATTGATAATACTAATTATTATTACTATTATTAGTTTTGTTTGTTAGTTAATGTTGTATTATTATAACAAGTAAACATTTACTCATAGCTATGACGATGATGATAAAATATGATTACATTCGTTATAGTATCAGAAGAATCCCTGATGAAGAACATAGCACACATGAGCAAATGTCTTAAGCAGCTCGAGATCGATATCAAGAATGCAAACAACGATAAAACAACTCCTCCCAATGATAGATTTGTGCAAGTCATGACTATATCCTTTTGAGTTTTGGTGATGATGACGACAACGGTGATGATGGTGGTGATGACAATGATGAAGCTTGAGTATCTGGGAACTAAGATCTCATCAGAGATTCTTGTTTTCATAACATCGGATTCATTATTATAGTTAAGCAATATTAATATTATTTCTAACATGCATACTAAGTACATTTCTAACATGCATGGTAACTTCATGCAGTAATGATTTGTAAGCATTGTAATTCTTGCTTGAATGCAACATTCTCAACGAGATCCTTGTTTCCTTGACAACTGACTCCACCCCTTCTTGAAAGAATCGAAGGACCACTACTCAGTACTCGAGAGCATGCACAAGAAGATGATGTACACGTACGAATCCGTCTCCAAGTACTTCTGCTACGACCATAAGAAGTACACCATGGAAGAGTTCTTTGGAGACATCAGGCTCTTTATGGAACATTTTGAGGTTGGTCGTCATGGTGATGATCGCAGCAAATGCATCTCATGTGCATGTATATCTCTTACCATTTTGTAAAAATTGTCTTTTGTTTTTGTTAATAATAATTATTATAATAATGTTGGTGATAATAATTTAATAATGATAATAATGATATTATTATTAATAATAACGAGTATATTTATATACTACCTTATGACTAAGAATGACACTCAGACCAATTTCATAGTATTGCATATCAGGGGTGGGTATGCAAGCTGTGTTTCGAACATGACACTTAAAGACTATTGCTTTTATGTTACATTCACTCACATGCTCACAAGAAAGCAACCCTTTGATTGAAATTGCACACCTTTACTATTTAAGGTTCTAATGTGCCTAGTTAAATCAATAAGTTAACATGAACTAAAAAAAGATGCAAAATAATGATATTATGGTCATTTAAAATATCATGTCCCAAAGAAGATAAATATAAACAGTTAGCCATTAGAAACAAGTGCCATGTTACGTTAATCAATTAATGAATATGTTATTTAATGATTGTGTTAACAAAGCAATCAAGGAGAGATCTGCAGAGGATGAGGGAGGCTGAGGAGAAACAGATGAGAGCCAAAGAGGCTTTGGCCATCAGAGAAAGGGAAAAGGCCGAAAAACTGGCCAGGAAGAAGATGCTCATCGACATGAATGGAGGTTGGTTGATGATTATGATGATTATGATGATGATGATGATGATGATGATGATGATGATGACAGTGGAGGTGGTGATGATGACGACGATGATGATGGGGTATGTAGCAGTGACGTTTTGATGCAATGTTTTACGCAACGATTGAAGAGTTCAAGACTGTCTCACCTGATGACAGAAAGATAGCTTTAACAATTTATAATGGCGTCGTTTATTATTCATTCCAACAGCTGACGACCAGGAGGGCGTGATGGACAATCTGTTGGAAGCCCTGAAAACTGGAACTGCTTTCCACATCACGAGGGATCGAAAAGAAGCCAAGAAGAGGACGCCTCGTGTCGCAGGAGGTTGGAATTTTAAGGCTGTGATTTATTAATTAAGATGTTCTTATGCAAATGTATTCGTAGGTTTGGAGTCACGGATGCGTGTAATGATTAATTATTTATTTGCTTGTCATTTGCTGGATTCGAACTCAGGACCTTTCGAACATTTGACAGCGTTCGTGCGGTCGACTTAAGTTGCATGCGATTACGGTTGCCATGACCGTGATTCTCTGAATTTTAAGTGATTAAATAATGAATTAAATAATAAATAATCTGATGAAGACTCAAGGAGAAAGAATTGGGTTAGAATGCCAGTGGTTTGCAAGGTGGCAGTCATACTTTGTTGCTTGTTTTGAAGGGGTCCTGTTTGTTTATTTTAATTGCTTGCTTAGTCCTGCTTCCAATGTCTTAAGTTGCTTACTAATTTTTATAAATATTCAATGGCAGTTGTACCTGCCATTTTTTAATTTATTCGCTTTATTTTGTAATTTCAGGAAATGAAATGCGCTTGCATTTATCCAATCTTTTGAGTGCCTTATGCATATGAATAGGATTTACCTAGCGATGCGGCTGGTTTGCAAATACGAGATATTACAACTCCGAACATGAAGCTCATTTGCAATTTAGCCAAATATTGTCATTTGTAATTGTTATGCATGATAATAATAATAATGATGATGATAATTTCCATAATAATAATTACCAGTGATTTACCAAACTGGTCATTTTATGCATGTCTTATAGACAATCAATTGAGGTTAGATCAAGCTTTGAAATTACCATTGAACATTTATTTTGTGATTTTTAATGAGATTTTTGATCCTTTGTGTTAAGGAGCATTACATGGCATAGACATGTTAGTTTGTTTTGTTGGTGATCCGATTCTTGAGTTATCTGATGATCTGTCAGCAAACATAGTTTATAACTTAGTACAAGTATTATGTTTGTTACCTTAATTACCTTAGCTTAATGATATGCTTATCACCTACTCGAATGTTTATCACTTCCAGCTGAAAGGAGGGCACAACTGGCAAGATCGAGATCGCGTCAGAATGTGCTGAGTCCGGAGAGCCCCGTGGCTATCACGACATCAGGGAAATCGCAGCAAAAGAAAGCAAAGACCAAGCTCTTCGACAGTTTGGACGAGAAGGGTGAAATGGGTCACTCCCCGAACTTTTCTTATTCTTTTGGACTCCCTCCGTCGGGACGAGGACAGGATAGGGACGACGGGGAGTCTTTTGTCAAGTTAAGTGGCATGACCCCCAGAACTGCTCATCGTCTTGAAGATGATGGCTTTGATGATATGCAAAGGACTAATTTTGGAACTTCAAAGGACGACTCAGTCGGGGGGTACGTGCCTCGGACGACGTCGTCTTCTCGCGACGTTTTGGCATCCTCCACGATGCCGGGCATGTCCGAGGCTCAAAAGCTGCTCGAGAGGCTGAGAGCACTTTGAAATGCAAATTGTAAAGCTTTGTATTTGTATAGTTGTTGAGACTTTACTGTCAGCCTGCTCATTCCATGCCTGAGGGTGAAGCACATGCAAAGGAGTTAATCTCATCTTTTACATACTTGTATGCATTCCTTTGTGGCAGATATCTTGTTGCTCATTTTATTGATTCTCTTGTAATCCACTTCATGGGATGGTTGTCAAGGTCTTCATAAAACCTTAATTTCAGTAGTTGTTCAATAATAGTCATTTTAATATCTTGATAATTTCATTTTGATTAATTATTTCTTCTTTTGATGCTCAGTGTTTTTCAATAGAAGCACTTTTCCAGGGTCTTGTTAAAAGAAATTATTTTTCAAGAGTTATACAATTCTCATAACAATTATGTTGGTTATTTCATCTTCAGTTGTTGGTATTGTAAAAGTCTCGTGGTAAAATTTTTGACTTAAGTTTTGTTCAGCATCTGCTTTGTTCAAATTAACATTTCGATCATAAATTTCTAACGCAACAAACAAATCATCTCTCAAATATTCTTTCTTGCTTATTCATCTAATGACTGAATGCGTGTTTAGTGAAACCAATGGTGAAGCTTAACAATAATTTTTGAATGTGTTCATATTTTTTTAGTAAATATTTCTTGATTTGTTTTTAAATGGAAATATTGAAATTTAATGCGACACTTATTTTGAATATTTATTGATACTCATTTTTGAAGTGTTCAATGATCATTCAGATGTGATTTGATAAAGAAATTTATTTTTGTAATTTCAATCACAAAGAGAAGAATTAGACTTAAATAAAATGTGCTTTAAGGTGTGTTTCAATTATTGCATCATTTATTCATTTCCAAACTTTATTACTGACTTCTAGGTTGATTAAGCCAAAATATTAAACTTCTAAACTATTTAAACGTTCTGGTTAGTCTTGGGTCTACTCTAGAGTAGTTAGCAAATCGTTTAAATTTATGTTTTGTGTAACATTTGATGGTAGATTATCAGAACAAGTCGAATAAATTGGATAAAGCTAAGGCTGTTAAAAGTATTACAATCAACGTTTAATTTGGTAACAACACGAGTTTACTCCACTGGATGGTATAGTTTGTCTTCAGCTAAAAAAAGAAAGTAAACTCAAAAAGTAAAGCCGTTGGAGACAAAGAATGTACGTGGGATGGGCAACCCATCACTGCTTCAACCACCTAGTAATAACTGATCCCTGTTCAATCAAATATATTATTATCGTGTTTTGAGATACAACCTTCGAAAACACTGAAGTTGCTACACATCTTATTTCTCACGTGTGCTTCTAATTAAAAAAAATAGGGTTCTACTGCAAATTCAAAAATAAGTTCATTGGATTAATCACAAAACATTCAGCACCATGCTCAATGCTTTCAAACTTGTTTCATTACATTCCATATAATTGATTTTCACCGATCTCTAAAGTAATCGCCATACATAGATTTCTAAAATATTGTCATTTTTAAATCAAAGTTTCTAAAAAGTAATAATATGTATAAATAACATATTTATGATTAAATATTCACTTTAATATTATAGTTACTTATTTCGGATTGTCTGGAATCTGAAATCCAAAATATTTGACTTTTCGATCCACTTTAATATATACCCCATCTAACGTTTGGCTGCTGCAACTCTCTGCTGGATGAAGGTATGCATCTCCTTATAAGGCATTGATATTGAGTTTATATAAACTCCAGCATCCTACCGTTTCTCACCGCACACTCGCTCTCTTGCGTTTAGATTTTCTTAGGAGTTTCAGTTGTAAGCCAGCCAAGACAAAATGTGTGACGACGATGTTACCGCTCTTGTTGTCGACAACGGATCTGGTCTTTGCAAGGCCGGTTTCGCAGGAGACGATGCTCCCAGGGCTGTCTTCCCCTCCATCGTCGGAAGACCCAGGCATCAGGTTCGTAAATATTTTTCTTTTATACTTTTATAGGGTAATATACTTTTGTAGTACTGTAATAATGTAGGGGTTGGATCAAGAAATTAGAAAATTAACCAAATATGGTTTTGAATAAAGTAATTTTTAATATATTTAGTTGAAATAACTTAATTAAAACATTTTAATAATACAGGGTGTGATGGTCGGTATGGGTCAAAAGGACAGCTACGTCGGAGATGAAGCTCAGAGCAAGAGAGGTATCCTGACTCTCAAGTACCCTATTGAGCACGGTATCGTCACCAACTGGGACGATATGGAGAAGATCTGGCATCACACCTTCTACAACGAGTTGCGTGTCGCCCCCGAGGAACACCCAGTCCTCCTGACTGAGGCTCCCCTCAACCCCAAGGCCAACAGGGAAAAGATGACCCAGATCATGTTCGAGACTTTCAACTCTCCTGCTATGTACGTTGCCATCCAGGCCGTCCTCTCCCTCTACGCTTCCGGACGTACCACCGGTATCGTCCTCGACTCCGGTGATGGTGTCACACACACCGTCCCCATCTACGAAGGTTATGCTCTGCCTCACGCCATCCTCCGTCTCGATCTGGCCGGTAGAGATCTCACTGATTACCTCATGAAGATCCTTACAGAAAGAGGTTACAGTTTCACAACCACTGCCGAAAGAGAAATCGTCAGAGATATCAAGGAGAAGTTGTGCTACGTCGCACTCGACTTCGAACAAGAAATGGCTACGGCTGCCTCCTCATCCTCCCTCGAGAAGAGCTACGAACTTCCCGATGGACAGGTGCTTAATTAGTCTTTTGATATGCATTCATTTCTCAGTAGATCATAGTTTGACATGATCTTTTAAAAATTTAAAGGTCATCACCATCGGAAACGAACGTTTCCGTTGCCCAGAATCAGTCTTCCAACCTGCCTTCTTGGGTATGGAATCTGCTGGTATCCACGAGACCACTTTCAACAGTATCATGAAGTGCGATGTCGACATCCGTAAGGATCTCTACGCCAACACCGTCATGAGCGGTGGTTCGACCATGTTCCCAGGTATTGCCGACAGAATGCAGAAGGAAATCACTGCCATGGCTCCAAGCACCATGAAGATCAAGATCATTGCTCCTCCTGAGAGGAAGTACTCCGTCTGGATCGGTGGTTCCATCCTGGCCTCTCTGTCCACCTTCCAGCAGATGTGGATCAGCAAGCAAGAATATGACGAGTCCGGTCCATCCATTGTCCACAGGAAATGCTTCTAAGCAGTCGGCCATCTATTTCTTGAAGCTATTGTGGAACTTTCACGTTATACGATTGTTTATCGGAAATGTGATTTTTTCACTTTATTCAAGTGTCATGGTATTTTCATGTGCCCTTGCCTTTCGTGATTCTGTTAATCGTTTGTATTCAGATTATCAGGTGTCCTTATGTTTAAATTGAAAATAAAATCAAACTTTTAAAGCCATTTTGTCTTTTTTAAAACTAATGCAGTGGAACCCATTTATCTCGACCTCGGTTAACTTGCCAACCCTATTAAGTCTACGCTTTTGAAGTGGAACCGCCAAATTCCCACTTTATCTTATCATTTTCTCATCGGTTATGTCGATGCTTTTACGTCGCCGAAACCTATTATTTCGAGCACAAGAGAGGGTCAAATTCGCCGCTTTACATCAGTTATCTCGATCCCTTGACTAATCGCCGACTTTGAAGCGGAACCTCCAAATTCCCATGTCTAGCAACAATCGGTTATGTTAATTCCTTTATTTTGCCAAACCCAATTCACTCTGGTTGATTTTTTCTGAGGGGTAACACACTATTCTGTTTATTTTTTTTTTCGTTCTAAAATTTTGGAAGTGTTAAGAGAAAACTTTATAACCAGTCAATACAGAAAAAGTATGAAATCATACTGCAGCTAGAAAAATGGTTAGTCGTCCGCATGGCATTCCAGCAAATACCATTTCAGGACGGAAAATGAAAGCTTTTGATAAAGCAAATGTACGATTTGTACAAATCGATATTTGATCCAGTAAGAAAAAAACGTAGAATGGCTGAGCACAAAGATGTCGACAATGCAGTGCTGCAATGGTTCACAAATTCGAGAGCAACAAAACTTCCCTTCCTGATGGAGAAGGCGGAACACCCTTGCTGCCAAGCTAGGAGGCCTGACTTCTCAGCAAGTCAGGGGTGGCTGGATCGTTTCATAAAGAGGCACAATCATTGTCTTCAAAGCAATTTGTGGAGAGAAAGAGCTGCAGTTCAACAGGGACAAGTGGATTCATGCCTCAACGTTCAAATGCGCACAATTTTGGATACCTATGAGGGTCGGAACATTTTGAATGCTGATGAAAATGGGGTGTTTTGGAAATGCCTTCAATACAAGACTATGGCTCTTTGAGGGGAGGCTTGTCACGGTAGAAAGAAATCGAAGGAACTACTTACTGTGCTAGTTTCTACTAACATGGAAGCCAAAAACTCACGCTCTACATTATAGGAAAATCTAAGAATCCCAGATGCACTAAGCAGACCAAAGTTCTCCCATGCGACGACAATGGTCAACCAAGATCATGGATCTATTCAGTGCATGGGTGAAAAAGTGGAACATAAAAAAAGAATCGTGGACAGCTGGAAAGCTCATCCGCATGTTCCTGGGCTCAAGGCCATTTTTAAAATTTTCTTGAAAGTTTTGGCACCCAGAATAATGTAAAACAACTACAGTAAAAACTGCCTATAGGGACACTTTAACTTTGCGGCCATAAAATGACCCTATGAGTTTTGCCTTATATCATGGTATCTATGTTAAACCATAGAAAATAGTAAACCAATCAAAATTGATAATTAGAAGACAATTTACCACGTTTTTAGATGAGACATAAGATGAAAATCTTAATATTACAATTTATTAAAAAACATGTCATTGTTGTTTGTTTGTTCCTTTCTATGTCTCTTAACTTAGCCTTCCCGATCTTATCCTGAATTCTTGATAATTCAACTGATATGTCAAAGAAGTTGTTGAATTAGCATAGAATAATAACTCAGATGCTTTATTCCAGTCTTCTTGGTCGGAAATGCTGCTAGTAAAACTGTGTTTTTTGTTTTTATTTCCATGTATTTTATTTCTATTGCCTTTTGCTACCAATGACTTAATGACAGTAACTTATAAAAAAAAGTGCAGTTTCATTACAATTGAAGACATCTTCCATGAGTAGTCTTTACAGAGATATAACAGGGTGCCTTTCTAGTCTGCAGGCACTTCACTACTTTCACCATTCAAAATCGAAAACTATATGTTATTTCTTGTATTCAATGACAAACCCTTATTACAATTGTTCTTAGATGAACAAAATTAGTTGTAAGATATCTCTTAAGTAACGAACATAAGTGAAACACACTTTCTGTTGGGTGTTAATGCTAAGAAATGCTAAAGAACATAGTAGAACAATAAATGTGCCCTACTTTGAATTACTATGATAGAAGTAATAATTCATTGGTAGGGAATTCAAAGGAGAGAAAATTAAAAATTCATTCAAAATGACGTCCTTTGTAGGAAAATTTCAAACACGGATTATGAATATTCTGAATAAAGTTGAAATATGTACATCATTTTAGGAAATTGTAGAAAAAGTATAAAAATATTAATTTAAATATCAATAAAATAATTTAAATAACCTATGGCAGCGCAATCAGAGAAGAGTTTGCCATGGGCAGCAGACAGACGTTTTTTGGCCCTCAGACAGAGTGACCTCGATCCCATATTTGATGACAAATTGGAAATGCAAGAACAGGCCCATGATTTAATATCCGGCTGACCTCTGGTTCTTTCACTCATGCCGTGCGATATCTTGCGATGATGTTTATCCAACCGTCGTTTTGGACATTTTGTTAACCACACATTTACTTTACTCTTAAAATTGTCTTTGGATTCCTGATTTACAATAGCTCGTATTAAAAAAAATATTCTTCAAAATAACTTTCATCCACTCCCTTGGAAAGAGTCCCTTTCTTCAATTCGTTCAATAAGAGCATATTGTCATAAATAATATTCATAATCATTATATGTCATAGCTACATTTTCACCAGCAGATTTTTCGTTCAGTTTTCCATTTCAACCGTAGAGACATCGTCTTTCACCATACTCAACTTTCTTGTCACCATCATCGCAATGTGCAAATCCTCCAAAAACAGAATATCCATCATATTCTTGAGAATCCACAAGGTTCCTCTTTAAGACTGGAAATTTCAATCTTATGCTACGAAAATGAGATGCGTTGAAGAATGAATGAATGGTGTGTCATGGAATAGAGTGACAAGCATTACATCAGGCTGGGCCAGGGGATTTATCGAAAATATGGATCACGGTAAATTTACAACCGGAAAATTTATCTACAGAACATTCATCTCCGGAAAATTTATCACTCGGAAAAAACATTTCCAGGCGATCAATTTTACCTACGATTTCAAAACCACATTCTATCTCAAACGAATAAAACAAATTTTGAATCAATTTATTTTTTTTTAATTTTAGTTTTTAGATATTGAAAAGTTCTTGTGAGTAGACAAAGACGAAAGAGTTTAAAGTTATACCTTAAAAAAGGTGAAAGCTGACAAACCATTAAGTAGAAATTTGAAAATGGGCTTTTGGCTTAGGGGTGGCATAATGCACGATTAACAAATAACAAATTTCAATTTACTGTTCAGACTATCGTCTTGAAAGTTCTTCGGACAGACATGTGAGTTCTCTATTTTATATTAAATAGCTTTTTTTTTAAAATCGTCTTCGCCTGAGATAGACTCGTTTTTAATAATGATTTACTTTGTAACAACGACGACTGCAATAAACAAATAAAACAAAAGTTTTGAATCAAGTTATTTTATTATTTTTAAATTTGTTATTTGGTCTTAACTATAACTTTAAGCTAAAATTTCATGTTTGTTATTACAGTGCATTCGTTCTTTTAATAGCCCTTTCTCCCTCCTCAATTAAGGCGTGTGAAATATTCATCATCGTTATCCGCCTCATCTACTTTTTCATCTTCTTTAGGTTCTTCATTCGGTTCTTTCATTTTATACTCAATGACATCTTCATCACTGTCATCTTCTATTCCAGACTCAACCTCATATTCATCATCACTATCATCAATGCGAAATCCTTCAAAAACAGTACATCCCCCATGTTCCTGAGAATCCAAGCTGTTCCTGTGTAAAATTGGAAATCTCATTCTTATGCTACGAAAATGAGATGCACTGAAGTTATGTTCCTTTAGAGAACCAAGATGTTCTTTCATCGGAGCGTCCTGATCTGCCGTCAATTTACGATCATCTAAGCCAGACAACAGCACTGAGCAGGTCACATTTCTAAACTTGCGAACGAGAATGTGATCCAAAAAGTCTTTGTTAACAAGTCTTGGAAATGCATTCCAACAAGTCTTCAACTGTTTATTGATGAATCCGACAGCTTCATCGGCATAAGCGTCATCTTCATCAATGTCGATGTCTTCATTGGGTGATATCAGAAGTCTTATAGACATGCATGGTAAAAGGCAGCTGAATAAAACTTGCATTTTGTCTTCTGTAGTTTTAAGAACGGCGTGGCACTTTCCTTTCTCTAATACCCTGCCTTCATCTTCGTATTGGCTCAAGTTCAAACATTCAATTCCTTTAATTCCAATGTAGACCTCTGAATGGTGTGTCGCTGTAAACATAAATTCTACCAGACTCATCCATACACCGTTGAGTTCTGCAAAATATTCTTTTACAATTTGGTTCATATCGTTGAATATGCATTGCCTGTGATTCTCCGTAAAAATTACCCAATCAATTTCTGATTCTACTGGTCTACTCAATGTCAACATTTTATCATATGATTGTTCACATTTCAGACATATCTTTCTGCAATGTTTAAAGTTTACATTATATATTTATTGTTAATGAAGCCTAAACATTACGACTTAAAAGAAAATTTCATTTCAATGTAAAATAGAAAATTACCCATCTGCATCTCCAGCACATAGTTCACAAAGCAAGTGTTTACATTTGTTGAATCTCACCACTTTTTCTACTTTGAGAGGTTCGTAACAAACAGCACATACAGATTTTTCATTAATTTCCTTAGATGATACTTTCATCGGGACTCCATAACAAACTGTCGACTCGCAGTAGCTGATCACGTCTACATTTTGATCACGTTCTTCCTTCAAACTCATTTTTATGCGGAATTCGTCTACGAAATTGCTATTGTTAATGAAATACGTTGAATTTGCTGCACAAATATGTTACACTTCAAAATTTGAAAGACATTAATATCGTACTTTGGATTTAAAAATTGTTCGTTATATTGTTTAAAATTTTATATATTTTTAATGATAAATTTTCAAATAAAGCAATTGAAATAAAAAGTAATTTTTTTGCTCAAGTACCGCTTTCTAATGACGAAATTAGATTCGATTTTTGATGCCACATACATATGGTTACATAATCTCAAGATGTGAAAACATTATCTGAACATATGGCGGCATAAACTAAAAGTATCAATAAGCAACAAAAATCGATGATAATTCAGATTAATTTGATTCTAACCTTGAATGGAGACTTCCTAATAATTTAAAGTATTTTAGTCCTAATTTAAAACTGCTTCCAGGGTTTTTTGTATTTTCGGGAATAGCTTGTGACAGGAACATTCAACCACATTTTATGAAGAACCGAATTTTGTCTATTTTTCCTGGTGCTTCTGATTAATTAATTATTGAGTATTTACAGTCTTTATAATGAGTGTGAAATTATGACGAGTTATTAGAGGTATCAATTTGATAAATCTACGATTCTCGAAGTCTGGTTCTCTAATGAATATTTATTTATTTCCACATATTTGGTCAAAGGACAATATAAAAGAGCCTCTAATATGATCAAAAAGAAAAAATCATTAAAGAAAAACAAAAGCTATTTTAAGTAAAAAAAAATGGCAGAAAAGAAAGCAAATCATCGAATTTCTCGAAGCTCAGTCAACAACAATTAAAAAGCGAGAGAGGTCAGCACACGAAACTAAAGTTTTAAAATGTGAAACTAAAAATTTTAAAAGTATCCGTTGACACTTCCATCTCCATCAAAGTTTTGCCTTTTCCCTGTACAGTGAACGATATCTGGGAATTCCACCTTTCTGGAATTTGCGTTTGTCATCAGTTAGAATGAATTTACGTGTCAAATCTGAAATAATGTCCCCGAAGGTGTTCCACCACTCATCCAAAAAAACCACTCTGAGAAATCCAGTCCCAGTTAATATCAGAGAAGTAAGTGTTCAAAAGTTCATAGTTTGCCCTTTAAAAGTTTTTTGGTATAATTTCGTTATTTGGTGGTATTACGATGGTTGAGTGTGAATGAGCTGGTAGGAGATGTTTTCAGCGCTTATCAAAAATTCAGAAGTTCATTCAAGCACTTTTCGAAGGATGTGCGCTGTCCCCATGAGCGCGATCTCCTGCATTTCCCTCATCCTGGGATCAACTCTACATTCTTTGCCTAATCTTTCCTCAGTGTTCCAAGGGCTCCAACAATGATTAGCATCGTCCTGGTTTTGACGTTCCACATTCTGCTGACTCCAATTTTCAGGTCTTTAAACTTTAGAATTTTTTCGGCTTCTTTCATCATTACGTTGTCAGGGACTGCCACTTCAATAAGCAAACATGTTTTTTCTTTCTTGTCATGGATCACCATGTCTGGTATATTGTTCTATCATCGGTGACCGGCGAATCTCATCAGTGCTTATGACGCTCACTGTTGGGATTCCAAACTCCTTTAAAATAACAATACTGAAAATAATTGACAATAAAAGCTTCTTTAATGTGATCTGGACATCTCTTGGTTTGTTTTTGATCGGGCAATCTGGGTTTTTCCAAAATTTCATCGACAACCTAATAATGTTTAAAAAACAAAATAATAACAATAGTAATAATGATGATAATAATAATAATAATAATAATGATGATGATGGTGATGATGAGAATAATTGTGATAAAAACAATAACAATGATAATGAACTTGTACTAAGCTGAGTAGCGAATTAATGAGGTGAAATTGTGGACCACTCATCGGCTTTTAATTATTAAATAAATATTTTTATTTAATTATAAATATTTATTTATTGATTTAAATGATTCACATGTGAAAGAGAATGTTCGAAATGTGAAGAGTTTCAGTGCGCAACAACTGCTAGATAATCGCAGAAAATTTAATGACAATTCAGATAATTATAATTATAATTAAATAATTATGGTGGCCATATTTAATTATAATTAGGATGACGTAAAAATTAATTAATTGTGTTATTTGATATTAATTAAAATTAAAATATCGTGAGGAAGTAATTGCGTTGATTATAATTAAGAAGCCAAATAAAGTAATTGTGAAAAATGCAATTTATTAATACAAAAATAATTTTGTTTAACAATTAATGATAAATTATATGCATTTTGTAAATTGTTTTGCTATTTATGAAATTCTTTAAAAGAATTTAACATCATTTTTTAGGTCCACTTATTTGAAAATAAACAAATCTCACAATGAAGCTTGGATATCATTATTTTATTTTAACTAAATTGTTATTTTTCAACATTTGATCAGAAATATATGGCAGGTTAAGTAATTAAGAATATAAATTTATCTAGTGAACAGACAAAGCAACTTAAATTTTTATGATCATTTATTTTCTTACAAAAAAAAAAGAATTAATGTTTCGTCTTGAGATCCAAAATCAGTTTTATTGAACACTGGATGGATTCATCAATGCCCCGATGGTGAATGTGATGATGATGATGATGGTGATGATGATGATGTTGATGAGTTTTATGCGATCATCAAATACGACAGGAGATCAAATTCAGACATGACGAGTGCGATAACACATCCAGACACAAGCACAAAACAACAGTAACTTGTTAATAACAACAACAACAACCACAATTACTGTCGTAACGTGATGAATAACCTTCCTTGTAATCGACACAATCAGAATCATCATCGGCATAGTCATCATCGTCGTCATCGTCATCGTCGTCATCGTTATCATCATCATTATCACCATCATCACACTGCGGCTTTTTGTTGAAATTGCGTTTCAACCCGGCGCGAAAGCAGTGGAAATTTCCTATACTTGTTCATAGTTTGGACAAGAGCTTCTCTTAAGTGCGTGTGGACGTAAGAGTTCTTTCGTCACCTCCGTTTGTTTGCGCCTTTGTGCGATTGTCTAGGTTTTTGTAAATTTGTCCAAATGTCTGTCTGGACACCTGCGTCTGTAATATAAATAATCTAAGTTTAATTGTGATTTTGAGGTTTTATTCGACAAGATTTCTTTTGAACATCTGCAAAAGTCATCAAAAGTGAAGCCCTCAAAAAATTCGTTAAAAATTATTTTGATAGCAATTAATCACAAGAATAACAGCAATAATATAAACATTATAATACAAATTAATATTGATTAATGAACAATTTAAGAAAACTAATTATAATTCCAACTCGCATTTAGAGTTAATTTGCAATTGAATTTGATTAATTTAATATCAAATCAAATCACTCTTATGTTTTTAGGCATTTTACCTGGATTGCCGCTAAACAGTTTCAGACACTCCTGCGAGCGGCTGCGATTGGAACTAATCGTTCAACCATCGATATTGTTAAAAATATATCACATAATAAATTTAATTACGCAGTTAGTTTTAACGAAATAAATAAATTCAGTCTATTCGTGTTTGTGAATCATGCGTATGCATCACCGGGCATTTAATGAGTCCAACCAAAATCTTTTTCACATCAGAAAGGACAAAAAGAGGTGCAAAAAGTAGTCATGGAATTTTTTCAAATTTTTGTGTTCGCCTGATTTCGTAGTGATTGTCACAGGTTCCCAGAATTTGGAGGGAAATGAGGCAGACGTTCATTAAACAAGTCACCAGTGATGGATACAAGTGGATATTGCGTTTTTAGGAAGCACTTTTCCATGTTATGTTTTTTTTCTAAAAATGTTGAAAGATGTTTTTCTGTTCGTCTCGTCCATCCATCCATCCATCCATCCATCCATCCATCCATCCATCCATCCATCCATCCATCCATCATCCATCCATCCATCCATCCATCCATCCATCCATCCATCCATCCATCCATCCATCCATCCATCCATCCATCCATCCATCCATCCATCCATCCATCCATCCATCCATCCATCCATCCATCCATCCATCCATCCATCCATCCATCCATCCATCCATCCATCCATCCATCCATCCATCCATTCATGATCGTATAGTATTTTTCCATCAAATCTTTCTGTTGGGTCTTTGTAAGAATAACAAGTTGAACAGAAAACTTTATTGGCTGTCAAATATTCAGAAACTGAAACAAGAACGGAAATATCGTTAATGGCTGCCACGTATTCGGATGTAACATCACACAACTCGCAATCCCTATCGTTCAACTCCCGTACAATCTTTCCCGCTCCCGAGGCCTGTCCTTTTTATACCCCAAGAAGGCGTCACAACACTTTCCTTATCATTTATTAATTTATTATTTATAATTAAACAACAGGCACTTTAAATTAAACGAAGTATGGAATTTCAGTGGAAAAAAGATTAGGGTTTAAAAGAGAAAAAGGCAGGAGAACAATTAAAAGATGTTGAACTTATTTGGCGAGAATAAAACAACGCTGGAGTGTATCGATCATCTTCATCCTGAACTCCACATCCGGTCAACCGCGGTCAAGGAATCGGCAGATATGTTTAGGACCATTCCGTTTAAAAGTTTACTAACAAGTACTGGAAAAAGACGAAAAGTTAATGACCTCTTTTTGTGACAAGTTATTCGAAGATGAGCTTTCAACAGAAATACCAAGAGTTAGAAAATAGCTGGTATTGATACCCACAAAGACTGAACTGTATTTGATAAGTTACAGTTTGTAACAACGTGATTTACTAGAACCTCTTCCAAACTAAGCTACATTTATTCGAATCAAAGCAATGTTATTACTGAGAAGTTAATGACTAACTTTAATTGCTCATGTTTCATCGATGAAGACAACTTGTTTCAGGGCAGAGTTGCCGGTTTGCTATTGTCCGTAATTCTTAATTCAAACAGCAGACATTTTGAAAACGTTCCTATTGAATGCAAATCAATGTTCACGAAATCATTGTTCACGAAATCAATGAAATATTTTCTAAATAAAATTTCTCGAAGCTTTTTTAACTTTACACACTCAGATCACAAGTTCCAACAGACATCAAAATGATATTATTCAACACCTGTTGATTAAAATGACAGGGGTGTCACGAATGGATATTGGATTAATATGTAATTATTGATTATTATTAATATTATTATTAGTTTTGCGACAGGTGTTGACAGGTATGGTTAAGTCATAACAAAACCTGTCCATCTTTTAAAGCATAAAAAATCTAACAACAAGAATAATAACAATATTTCCATTAAAATAAATTTCGCGATTTCAATCTGGCTCAAGAAGAAGAAAAAGAAATAATGTTTTTAGATTAAATTTCTTGATATTTTCCTCAAAACACTTCTCAAATTGAGGTTGCCCCAGCAGAGAAGTAGAGCAAATTCGCGAATTGTACTTTATTGATCTGCAAACAATAAAATTGTTCAAGTGGTTGTTAAGGAAGGTTGGAAAGTTGAAGAAAGTGGCAAAATCACTTGCATGTGATTTCTCGTGAAGAAAGAGTAAGATTGATGAATCAGATGTCCATACAATTAAAGAAGTAAGAATGACGCATGAAGTTGGAAGACAATGGCATGACTTCAGGTAATCTAATTCTAAACATATTTAATAGCTTTTAATAATAATAATAATAATAATAATAATAATAATAATAATAATAATAATAATAATAATAATAATAATAATAATAATAATAATAATAATAATAATATAATAATAATATAATAATAATAATAATAATAATAATAATAATAATAATAATAATAATATAATAATAATAATAAATAATAATAATAATAATAATAATAATAATAATAATAATATTAATATTAATAATAATAATAATAATAATAATAACAATAATAACATACCAAAAACAAAAAGAGAATTTACGAACCTAACAAATTAAGCACCTAATAAAAAAAAAAATAATAAATGAACAATAATTAATTAACAAGCAATAACTACAAACTTTTCTTAAGGACCAGGTATCCTTGACTTTGGGTCTAAAATGTCTGCTGTTGATAAATAAAATAAAACTACAACTTATCCAACAATGACATTCGACTAATTTATTTTTAACAACTTCGAATTTTAAGTTGATGAGACGGCAATTAATTTTGTTTTATTGTGATTATAAACTTGCATTCATATTGAAAATATTTGATGACATTAAGCAACTTATTTAAAGGTAACATATTAACCATCAAAATGAAAGAAACAAAGCAAACAAAAAACAACAGACTTATTAATAAAAACCTCATGGATCAGCTTTAATGAAGCTGACACAGAAATATCAATTAATTGAAAGAACAATAATAAACCTATCAAATAAACAATTAATCGAGAATACCACAAACTAAGTACAATTTAAAGGACAATTTAAATAATATATATAATAGTTCGAATGGTCCAGTCTGTGTCTGATTTTTATAGATGAGGGAATGATGCAGTAGAGTCTAAGTCCGTAGCATGTTACTGAAAAGAGCTTGAGGGGTGGTTTTGTCAAAAGATGGACTATATTCATGAAGTCATTATAATGTAATAACCAGTGTAAAATACCACCTATGACTGAAGATTCTTTTTGCTTCGGCTATGTTTTTTGTTGGTGTAGTCTTTCCAAGGCTGCTTTTTTATTTGGTTGCTAAGCTAGGCTCAATAGGCTAAACGGTAAGTTTTAAAATTCAAAAAGATTTTCCAGGTTTAAATGGGACGCATTCATAAGTACTTGTGTGACAATAATTTTGCAAAGTCGGGTGTGGTCCATTCTCAAATAAATCAATGTTTATACAATTCTTTTACTTTAGACACTATCTATAACATTAAATATTGCATGATTTGGTCTATTTTATGATTTGTATTAATAGGCTCGCAAGAGTTTCTATTTCTCGAGCATTACTAGGCTTTTGGCTTCTATTTCATATGCACTCTTTTGATTTTCTCAGCTTTCCATTATTCCCAACATGTCATTTTTGCTCCAAAACATTTTTAAGAATGCAAACTTTCTTCTTGACATCATCTCGTTTGATCCTAACTGAAAATCACACTCATATTTTATTTTCACCTACTTTCAATATTTTATATGTTCACCATGCTGTTATTTTCAATATTCAATGTTGTTGAACTTTGCTCTTCTGAGTCGAGAGCAGGTTTTTTTTTATATTAGGATTTTTATTTTGCTTGAAGGCCTATGGATGGAAGCATTGTTTCGTTGTGTAGATTTGTTAAAGAATTAATCAAATCAAGGCCAGTTTTCTAATAAAATTATTGCTTATTGATGATATAAAAAATTTAAAATATTTAAAAACCAAGGGCATCCTTTTCACGAAAATAACTGCCATTACGAATTCATCGGTCACGTGATGCTACGCTTGTCATACAGTGTCATTTATTAATTTCCAAAATTGAGATATTTGTAGGGATGCACTTGCATTTCTAAAGCGTTAATAAAATATTCGATATAAAATATTCCATGTTCCCAAATTTAAGAAATAAGGATTGGATGGTCGCGTTGTGAACTTCAAGAACTCGTGTGTTGCGTCATGGAAATTTCCCCGCGGCAAAATGCACATTATTATTGCATCGTCGTGCATTTCTAAATATGTCGTGTAATAAATAGTTGAATTAACTAAGTAAATAAATATCTATTGATGCTTTCTAGTTTTAGAATTCAATTCAAATTTTCTTCAAACTACAACGCCATGTTGGAACATCTTTATATAAGTGGCTTTCTTTTATTTATTTATTCACACGAGGTCAAAGGGCTTTCAACTGCTTGAATTTCTCAAATAAAATTCACAATTCTCTTCGTTATTTATTTCTAAAATTTTGATTTATTGGATTAATTTTAATAGATTCGGTCACACTGTTTATATTTTGCAGACGATCTTAAAACCGCCATCGCGTCTTTAGTCAAAGTTTCGGAAATATTTCGGAAGGTCGTTTTGCAGGCTTAGATTCATAGAAGAAATAATGATGTGTAAATTATTAAAAATGATAGTTCATTAAATTAAATCGTAATTTGATTTGTTTAAAAAAAGATACACTTACTGATTGTTGGCTGATGGTTTTCTGCTAATAAACAGAAAGCTTATTGGTTAGTGTTCGTTAATAATATTCAATATGTTTTTTAATTGTCGACTAGTTTTAATAATGTGCCAAAAGAAACTGATATTTTTGTAAACTCTAAATGGGCTTTATACTCTTAGAAATTTTTAAACTTGAATTAATTTTAGCTGTTTATCACAGAAGAAAATTTGTTTTTAAAATTATGTAAATATACTTTAAAAGATTTTTTCATTCAAATGTTTATTTTCTTTAAGTGTCTGCTTTAGACTCATTATCAATTTTTTGTAACATTGCACCTTTTTATAATTCAATTATTTATTTAAGGAATTATTAGTTTTAAGGTTGACAAGTAAATCATTTTCCATTGCAAAACCAAGAATATTTACAAATTCTTTGAGATTCCAAAATCGGCATCAATTTTCTCAGGCTCATCCAGTTGTTCTCCTGGCAAATGTCAAATTTCAGAACAATTGTTGTCGACATTCACATTGTATCGTGCTCACATCGGATGTAATTGAGGTGTTTATAGATATTCTCTCCACATTTTAGAGGCAAAGGTTAGCATTCGTAACGGGTTGATAATCTATTCGAAATACATTATCCCATTTCAACTTCATCTCCTATTTGATATGCGCTCTCATGTGTCTGTGCCACATAACAGTTAAAAACTTTTGATAATTTTCTGATTAATATTAACTTTCCTTGTGGTATAATTCCTATGCTACCAAAGTTATGATTAGTATTATATGTAATTTCTTGTGAAAGTTATTGCTAAAATAAAGGAATTTGTAATGATGTCAGTTAATTCACCATAATATCATTAATCTTTTGCAATGTGTATTTCACGGTACTGTCTTTTTACAAACATTATGAGCGCAGATTTGTAGCATATCAATAAGTTGGTGTATGCAATGTTTGCCCAACTCTCAATTGGTAAATAGTAGTTAAGGTTATGAACAAGCTTGATGATTAAATATGTTTTATGTTTCTATCGTACACTTTGAAAGTGGACTCAAATCAAGAAATATTCTTTGCATAAATGAACTTTATTAAATAAAAACTCCCTGTAAATGTATCGATAATGAAATGAAATCCATGAAACGTTATACTTGCTTCGACGTAACAAGAGGATAAAGGACACCAATAATTGACATAATTCCTACGATTTGAGCCTCCGAAATGATGGATAATTAAGTGAGGAAGTGAGTGATTGGAAGTTGAATTTCTAAAAGCAGGAAGGACTATCTGTGGCCGATCATTTTATGGAGAGCCTTTGAAAAAAAAAACTTCTGACTAGTTGGGATGTTTGGTAGAAATGGGAACGGCAGAAAAATGAATGAATATTAATAATTATCATTTAATTATATCATTTTCTCTGCTGAGGATAAGACTACATGCAGCGTTTAAAAAAAGGACCATCTTACTGATGTGAGCACATACGCACACCTTAAGGTGTACGTGAGGAGATGCTTATATAGACCGGCATGATGATCGACAGTCGGACATTCTGGAGCGGATCGTTCGCCTCTGTGGTTCTGAAATTTTTTGTTGACCTGCAAATTTTGTCTAAGTTTGTGTTTTTAAAAAGATCGTGGAGATTAGAAGACATTTGGCGTGAAATCTCAGAATATCATCCTTAATTGCTGCAAAATCACCTTCGACCATTTTCTTTGGTTTGAACGAATGTTTTATTTTTTAAGATAACATTCCTAGATCTATACTTTATCGTGCTAAATTAATTTATTTGAGCAATAAATAAGCTAGAAATTAAAAACACAAGAACAACCGCGAACACTGAACACTAACGATTGTTAGAGAAAACTCGAACCGATTATCGACTGCAGATGATGAAAGACTTCAAGAAAGGCAATCCTAGGGAACTCGTGCGTAGATTGAGTTCGTCGATTGCTTCCGTCAGCATCAAGAAGAGGGACAGTTGGGTGGGAAAGTTTGACTTTCTCCTATCCTGCATAGGATATGCTGTTGGACTCGGTACCATCTGGAGATTTCCATACGTCTGCTACAGGAATGGTGGGGGTAAGTGGCTCGATGATCAAAAATAGATTGATTATCAACATTAATAATTATTATAACACTTTTATCGCCAAATTGGTCAATAAAATTAATCACCAGTTAATTATTTATAATTATTATTTATCGCATTATTAATTACTTATTGATCATTATATTAACACTCATTGATTCAATGTAATTTGAAACATCTTATGTAAAGTCATTTTTTGTTAATGTGGAATTGTCGAGCTTAATGTTTTTATAAATGTGATTTCGTAAAAATATTATTTTCACCGATTTTCGATTGTGAAAGCAAAATAGCACAAGCACTTGGATGTTTGAAATTGTTTCAAATACGCAATCAATTCCACTTAAAATTGTCTTAAAAGCAAAACAACTCTTGGTAGAAATGATCGTTTAAGTGATAAGTAAGGTAACTCATTGAATAGGTATGGTGACCTAGTTTCAGTTATTAAGTATTGCGTCGGGTACCTAACACTGCAGACGTTGATGGTCTGTTTCAGTACAACCATCGCATATTACGCGCGTGATTGTCACCTACAGCAGTATGTGTGTGCTCACGTACAGAAACACAGACATGAGTGATTGCTCTCCTAATCGGACATTCCAGCCTAATGTTAATAACTTATTCTTTTATGAATAATAATTGTAACAATATTAATAATAATTGCAATAATGATAACTATTATGACAATAATTAATATAACAATAATCATTAACATTTTTAAATCATACATTTACTTGGCTTTCAATTGATGAATTGTTAGTATGAAGTTAGTTCATTCGATTAATATCGGGTTGGTTATTAATTTAAAACATTTCAATCTCATATTTAATATTCTCGAACGTCTCACAAATTAAACCTACTGAGTAATAAGATAAGTGATTGCAAAAGCCTTAAACGTTTTATCTTAATTTAGCGTAATGTTAACAAAATGAATTAAAACCTTCTTGTGGTTGAAACAATGAATTGTTGTACTTGATAGTTGATGCAACGAATTGAATAAGTTGAAGTTGTAAATGTTTTAAATTCATTTCCAGGCGCCTTCTTGATTCCATACGTCCTCTACATGTTGCTATTGGGAATGCCACTCGTCATCATGGAGATGGGTTTCGGACAATTTGCCAGTCTCAGTCCAATCTCAATATGGAGGTTGTCTCCCATATTTAAAGGTAATATGTAAATGCGATAATAGAATTATAATTATATTTATTATTTATTGTTTATTTATTTATCCGGTCGAAGGGCTTATAACCACTAATATGACCAGCCTTACCAAAATTGAGATACAAACAGTAAAAGCCAGAAAAAGCAGTTTACAGATTAGTCAGTAATTGACAAAAATTTTGAAAAATCAATATCAAGGACTAATGATTTGAATCGGAAGAAAGTGCCAGAAGATACCACGTCGTCTGGTGGGGAATTCCAGACAGCAACAACTCTGTTAAAAAAAATATTTTAGCAGTATTGACCGATCAATTCTCCGCACGTAACTTAAAGTTCGATTATATACCAAAAATTGAACAAAATTTCAAAGATCACTTTTCATGAGATCATTTAGTAATTTAAACAAAAAGCATAAATCAGTAATTAAACGTCTATGTTCGAAGGATTTGAGCCCTAGAATCTTTTGCTCTAGCTGAGTATGGTTGGTGTCGATGGCTGAGAATTGCTTTTTTGAATTTTATTTGGATTGACTCGATCCCTTTAACAAGATATTTGAGGTGTGGATTCCATACTGGGGAACAATATATGTAGTCGGACATATATAGTGAATGCTTTGGCAAGGATGGTTCTGTCTCCAGAAGTAAAGGTAAGATTTAGGAGGCTGCTCTTGTAGATGTTTTTGTACAATAGTTTTATATAATAGCATTAGTTTTTGTATAGTTTGAATCGAAGGCTTTTTGAAAGTCGAAGTAAATAATATGTACACATTTGCCTTGTTGTATGGCAGCAGTTCAGTCATTGACACATTCTGGAAGGTTCGTTTGTTGATTTTGATTCAAGGAAACCGTGTTGTCTTTGTAATAGTTTATTATTTGAAAAGTAAATCAGTAATTTTTTGTTCACTATTTTCTCCATGACTCGATAGGAAGTACAGGTGATTGAGATGGGGCGATAGTTAGTTGGTAAACCAGTTGGCCCCTTATTATAAATCGGAATAATAAGGGCATTTTTCCATTCATCTGATAACTTACAGGTTTTCATAGACATGTCGAAAATGTGTGTTAATGGAATTGCCAAACTGTAAGCACATTTTGTAATTAAAATATTCGGTATGCCATCAGGACCAGTAGAAGTTGAGTTATTGAGGTTTTTTATTGCCTGGGTGACAATTTCCGGGGTGAAATCGATTTGATCAAGATGTATATTGGCTCTCGTGCAAAAGTAAGGTATGATGCCATCATCTGTGGTAAAAACAATTGCAAAGTAATCATTGAAAATATCAGCAATTGTTCCTGGATCAGTGGTAAAGGATTTATCGTTGCACTATATTTCAAGTGATGTATGATTGAATAGGTTTTTATTAATTTATCTGTAAAATTCATTTAAGTTGGCGCTCTTCATCAGACCAAACTCTGTCTGTATCTGCGTTGCTTGACTAGACTTTGTCTTTGTTATTTTTTTTTATTAATCGTGACTTTGATTGATTTTTGAATTATGAAAAGTTTTTCTGTAATTTCCCTAATTCCTGGTTTTCAGTGAATCTGTAAAAATGTAAATAGCCACTAATATAACGCGTTTAGTGGTTTGTCACTTGTTTCAATGGTTAAATATGAATAAATATCAATGCATCAATGCTTTTAAGTAATTCATATTGTTTTTCTGTTTCACTTCATATAAATTCATTGCTCAATTCATTTTTTGTAAAGATGTTCTGTGAGGTGATAAAATAATGTCAATGTTGTTTACACAAGTATTCGTTAATACTTTAATATGTTATTTTATTTCTTATTTTCTAAATAATCATGTTATCGCGAACACTTTCTCTTACGACTGTATGCACTAAATTTTGATAAAAAAAAAGATCACTTCATATAAATAACTATAAATATAAAATAAATGCTTAAAAATATACAATCAGTTCTTAGAAATTTAAAATAATTACTTGCACATAAAATTCCTATAAATAAACGATCCAAATGAGAATTAGTTAAGAGCTTTATTGATTGTTGTTATTAATATCCTTATTATTCTTTACTTCGTTAGCATTATTGTTTTTATTTTTATTGTTATTATTGTTATTTTTAAAGCTTGTAAGTGTGAAATCCTAGCCAATAATTTCGTAAGCACAAGTGATTTAATTTCCTGAGTTAATTGATTAACTAATTAATTGTATAAGAATGTGATTAAAAGTTGTTGTGCTTTATTTGCATATCAAAGAAAACATCTTTGTTTCGCTTTTCTACTTTGGATTTCGTATCTTTTCAAGCCCCCAGGTAAGCTAATACAGGTGACAATAATATTATTAACATATATTTTGGATGATTTTAGTAGTTCTTAGGATATCAATTAAGGGAATGCTATTTCGAACAATAATTGTAATTATTCATTGAATAATGAATATTAAGCGACCTGATTTTTTTGTGAAGTGTTTTAAAGTGAGGCTTCAAAATGATTATTCGCCTGTTCATTTTCAAACAAGTTCATAAAATGGAACTAATATTTATAACTAATTCTTAAACCTAATAATTAATAGCATATAATAAATTTAATAAAATCATAAAATTGACATTTTGAAATCTAAATCAATTTTTTAATTCTGTTGTTTCGAAACTTATTTTGCTAGCTTGAGATTCACTTCATATTCTATTAAGTTGATGTATAATTATTATAATGTTTTAATGTTTTTTAATGTTTTAATTATTGTTATGTAATTTTTGTATTGTTGCTATTTATTTATTATTAATATAAATTATATTATACATTTTAAATATTATTATTGTTAACTTGGTAACGTTTAATGAATTTCTTCCTTTATGTGTCCAGTGAGTGCATCATGTGGAGAGACTGAAATCATTATCATGCATACCTTCGGCTAATGGAAGCTTAATTCTACGGCGGTATTTTTGGGGCATCTAAATATAACCCTGCATTCTTTCAGCCACTTCTTCATTCCATTCACTAAATATTATAAAATAGATTATTATTATTATTATTATTATTGAATCAGGTTTACTTGCTGATATTATTAAGAAGTCCTTATTTTCAATGTTTATTATGCCACTGTAGTTGTTGATTATCAGTTGCTACCTGACTAATATACTAATATTGTATACTTTATTATAATGTCATGACTTAAATTTGGCGCCTCTAACGCAAAGCACATGGTGCCTTATAAATTAATTATTATTATTATTATTATTATTATTATTTTATTATTATTATTATTATATTATTATTATTATTATTATTTTATTATTATTATTATTATTATATTATTATTATTATTATTATTATGACTACTATTTAACATTCTCAAGAAAAGCTCTTAAATGTTTTTAGTCATCTGTTACTCTCAACGCCATTATTCAAATTTATTGTTATTTATTTCTATTTATTTGTACTATTTTATTTCAGTAAACGATTCAAATATTGATATACCTGACATTATCAATCCTCTCAACGATCAAATATTGTAATTGTATCACTAAATCATATTTTTATTTTATTTAATTAACGCATAGAAATCTGATTCGTGAGATATTCAGAAAATAAACAATATATTGAGAATTAGAATCGCATGCAGCAAAGCATTTCGATATTTCAAGGCATACTTAACGAACATTGTTGAAACTTAATACAGGTTGAGGATTTTTAATTCAATTCTTTCAATTCAAGATCAATAATTGAGCCATTTAAGCATAACTGAAAGTTTAAGAATCGATTGCTAATGACTTTATAATTATTTAAGTTACCTAATTTATTGTTCCTAATCGCATAAGTTGCACACCAATAATGCTTTTCTAAGCCGACGAACCAAGTTTCATCTTGCTTGGTTCAAGTTCGGTTTTAACTTGTAAATGAAGATTTCTATCAGGTTGTTCACAGGGCAGTGCTTCAACTTAATTGACTATTGTATAATGTGCAATGTGTAATCTTTATATATTTATATAATAATAATAATAATAATAATAATAATAATATAATAATAATAATGATAATGATGATGATGATGATGATGATGATGATGATGATGATGATGATTGATGATGATGATGATGATGATGATGATGATGATGATGATGATGATGATGATGATGATGGTGATGGTGATGATGATGATGATGATGGTGATGGTGATGGTGATGGTGATGGTGATGGTGATGGTGATGGTGATGGTGATGGTGATGGTGATGATGATGATGATGATGATGATGATGATAATGATAATGATGATGATAATGAGGGTGATGGTGATGATGTTATCGGTTTAAATGTTTATCTCACAGGTGCTTATTGCTTCTTGGATGCTTATATTCTCATTTTATATTTGTCGATCTACTAGCAATAGTAGTACTTCACAAAATCTACTTTGTCCAATAACAACGACGACATTAATAATGATGGTAAAAAGTAATAATAATAATTATTATATTATTAATTATTATATTATTAATTATTAATTATTATATTATTAATTATTATTATTATAATAACAACAGTAATAGTAATATTCAGTTATAGTTTTATTGTGAATAATAGTTAAAAACAACGGCAACAAAGGCACTAACAAGTTCTTTATCCTCTGATGAAATAGGTGTCGGCTTAGGGATGGTCATAGTATCAGGCATTACCTGCGTGTATTACAACGTCATCATCGCGTGGACCCTCTACTACTTTTACCACTCCTTTTCATGGACACTGCCTTGGAAAACATGCGAAAACTCCTGGAATACTCCCTCCTGTGTTACCAGATGGAAGGGCGATAACAGCACCGTTGTCAACGTCTCCAATATCTCTAATCCTAGGACTGCCAGTGAAGAATTTTGGAGGTTTGATTGATTTTTCATCGATTGTTTCTGAATGAAATTGTTGTCGATGAACAGGTTAATTGATTTGTAATTGATTTGTAATTAATTTTTAATTGATCTGCTTGTTTTGTTCATTGTTGAGGCTTTCAATTCGTTCCTCATCTCCTCATGCAGTTATTTGGCAACTCAATTTCCTTCGTGGAGTGGTTCGCAAGTATTCCATATTATGACGTCATAGTCAAATAATTTTCTCATTATCGGAATGTTAGGAAGTGTTCATGTTTTGTTTTCAATAATATTCACTTAATGCTTGCATTTACTAGCGGAATGGCTGTTATCGGATATTCAAAATTTAAGTAAGATCGGACGAAAATTGTTCATTTTTTGTTAACAATAACAGCTGCACGAGATGCAAAGCAATAGAAGAATAGCTTAATGTGTAATCTTGAGTCAAAAGTGAAACATCAGTCAGAAGTACTGAGAAAGAGAGGCAAACGTGGCTCGTGATAAAGTAGGCCGTTCAGAGAGGCTGAGAAGAATTTTGAAGATTTCAGCTCATTCGTTGATATCCTTCCAAGCCAACCAACTTCATTGCGCACGTTCACACGTTCACACGTTCACACTTACTTGGAGGTATCCATCTTTTACATCTAGCACGTGTTTTGTCCAACATAACAAGACGTTTTGCTGGTTAATTGTGGAAGGATCTAAATTTTAAGCTTCTTAATACTAGACTAAATCGATGATACTAAAAGAACGGTTTATTATTATTATTATTATTATTATTATTATATTATTATTATTATTATTATTATTATTATTATTATTAAGCTGTTGTTATAATTATTTATGAAAGAATATTTGTTTGTGGCGAAAAGGAATTTTAAAAAAATACTGCTTTCCTAGGGTTTTTGTTATTGTTTAATTTAATATCATAAATTAATAATATAATTAATTTTTATTAATTTTAATTATGCTATGTGAATTATTTTTATTTATTTATTTCAACCAAATAAAAGGTCACAAGTGACTACTAACACAAATTGTAGTGAAATAATCCATACATATTCAGAAATAAATAAATAACCAAACGTTACAACAATTGACTTCTGATGTGTAGGTGTGTTGTTGACCCTTAATCCACTTATCAGCTGCAGAAACTAAAATTACGTTGCTATTGTTATTTTATTCCTTACAAGAACGAGGTCATACGTTTAATACAACGCTGTAGGATAATTTGATGTTCATTTAGACTTTTATTCTATTTTGGGTTTAAGTGAAGATCTTTCATTAATCTTTGTTACATTAATAATGTTATTAATCTTATTGAGACTTAATAGGTTGAGAAAGTAATTTCCAAACTTGAAACTTTCTCGTTATGAAGTCTGTGTGCAATCTACAAGCTGTCCGACCTAACCTCCCACCTCGCAAGCCATTCTCATTGGTAAATAATGACATCCTGCGATCGTAAATAATGGAAATAATTCATTATTTCAATTCGTTGTTGCTCCTCTTTAGTCATGTTTTTTTATATAAAAAGAGTCCTCATCATCTTCATCCTCCTCATCATCTTCATCATCCTCATCATCCTCATCATCTTCATCATCCTCATCATCCTCATCATCTTCATCATCCTTATCATCTTCATCATCCTTATCATCTTCATCATCATGAAGAATCAGGTCAAGGCCGTCATTTCGGGAACCTAAAAACGTTCATAATTTGACTAAGCCAGGGTTTAGGAACGTGAAAAATAATTTTGATTTGGTTATTTAAATCATCGTTAATGTTTATCATAAAAATGTTTTATAGCAAATAATCTTTTAGAATCAATTCGGATTAGGGTATTTCCGTACTTTTAATTTCCGCGAAGTACGATATTTTAAGACAGCACCTCAGAATTGAAACATTAATAAAGTAGCTATGAAATTTTCAGCAAACATAAATTTAAAACTTTAAAGGAGGCTAATGCGAAATCGATAGAATTTAATTTGTGAATTAATCGAAAATGTTATGAAATATGGCACACCTTAACCCTGCTGATTATGAAGAGCGGACATTTTTTGTTTTTGTTCAACCTTTGATAAATGTTATTTTAAATATTTCATAAAATTTATAATTATTATTCTTACATTTACAATTAATAATAAATTCTAAATGCATGTAGTTATGCTTAAATGCTTGAGTGATGCTTATAATAATATCACGAGCCATTATTAGTAAATATTGTAATAATAGTATTCATATGTTATTTAATTAGCTTGAGACGAAGTTATCTGTATTTTGAGAAGTTCCAAAAATCTTTTGAGATGTCGCTGACTTGTTTGGAGGCCTAAACGTGGCTTTTAAATGTAAATATATTTCTTGAACTTTCAGCTTCAAAGTTCTGAACATATCACCTGGAATTGATGATCCAGGTTCACCCCAGTGGGAATTGGCCTTGTGCCTGGTGATAGCCTGGATATTCATTTTCCTCTGCCTCTATAAAGGTGTCAAAACCTCTGGCAAGGTTAACTATTGGCAATGTCACGTTGATTTGTTCACCTCACGTCGTTGGTGGGAATTACTCGTTCGAATTATTTACGTGAAAGCGACTAACTTAAACGCAGAAGAATGGATAGGTTAAATGCGCACTAAAACAAAATAACTCGCTTCTTCTCCACATATTCCATGTGCTAATTTGAGAATGTTAGCGATAAATGTTTTACTTTGTAACACTTTAACAAATGCTTTACAAATACTTTGACCTGCAGGTTGTGTACGTTACAGCCACCCTTCCGTATGTCCTTCTGACCGTCTTCATCGTCAAAGGTCTTACCATGGACGGGGCAATCGATGGCATCAAGTTTTATGTCATTCCGAAGTGGCATCACCTCCTCAGATTTCAGGTGAACAAGTATTACCATTAACATAACAACAACTACTACTATAAATACAAGAAGCACTGCAACAGAGTACTAATAGTACTGAAACAAATACTTACACTTTTACCTGAATTTCACCTTTTCTTGTTTCGCAATTTCTCATAAAAAATTATTGACTTGTTTGTGTTGCATGTAATCATATTTGTATTTGTTAAATTGTTGTATTCTTATTTCTTATTTATTTCATTGTTGCACTCATTCAAACGTCTGTAATATTTCACTTTCATAATTTACATTTAATTAGATTAGATTGTGTTAATAAGATTTGGTAAGGAATTTGATTTAGTTTTTGTAAATAAATTATAAAAAATATTAACATGAATTATTATCATTTTAAAAAATCTAATTAAGTAATTATAATAAAATTGTATCATTTTAATTACAAAATAAATATTATTTAATTGTAAATATTTACCAATCAATTTACTGAATCATTTAAAATGATGGCTGTGAAATAGTTGTTAATATTGTAGTCCTCAAATAGGAACACCTGCGGAGAGATGGTATTATTCTCTTCTCCATTTGTCATCTTTGTTATTATCATCATCGTGCTCATCATCATCATTCTCATAATTACCATGATTAATAATCTTAATAAATCAAGGGATGATTTGAAGAGATAGGTCTTCAGCTGGCGCTTGAAGAGTTCGAGCGTGGGCTGAGACCGGATGATGGGGGGCAGGCTGTTCCAGACGGCGGGCGAGGCATGAGAGAAGCCTCGGTTGACTATGGATGATTTGTGAACCGGTTGGTGAAGATGAATTGTAGAAGATGAGCGGATACGATCGGGGATGTGACGGTGGCGAATGAGATGATGGAGTTAAGGGGGGTTGGATGTGGTTAAGGTACGATAGATGATACGATAATAACATGAAGTATTAATTAAAATCTAATTATTACTGTTAAAATTGCAATTTGAAGATTATCGACGAAGTTGTCATTGGCTTCATTAGCAGTGTTGTTATTGTTACTTCTAAATATATATATATCTCTCTCTCTCTCGGTTTACACATCTCTCAGCAATCAACAGATCATCATGCATAGCTTTGTTTAAGCTTCAGTTGCTGATGTTTATAAAGCAGATTGTTCTAATGTCGATTTGTTAAAATCGATATAACATCCATGTAACATCAACGATCATAAACTTCATCACGACCACGACGATCTTGTTAAACGATGACGACGATATTGATGATGTCATCACGTCGATGTTGATAAAGTGGCATGATGACACCGTCGTCATTGTGAATTCGTTAAAGAAACCATTGTGAACACTTACTCACCTTACTCACTTACTGAGGGATGCGCTGGAAAAATATTTGCACTTCATTTTTGTTCCTGTCCACTGTTAATTGAATATTAACCATTTTTGTATCCCTTTTGATGTCAGTTTCGTTTTCAGTGTATCTATTGTTCGTGATAGTCATTATGCAATAACATTAAATGTTGGGAATTTTGTGTCAGTTAATGCTATTAATCAATTAGCGCATTGATGGCAAATAATAAATAACAATAGTCTTAATTAAAATTATTTACAAATTCAATAAAATATATTTTGATGACATTCACATGATATTCATAATAAATAATTAGGTTGATCAATCTTAAGTGAAAGCAAGAATTCCATCCTGAATATGTAATCAGAGTAAACGATTAAATTAATAATAATTTTAAAATCATGCAGCTTAAGTGGCACAATTATGCCATTCAATTATTGGATTACTACAAAATAACTTAATTAAAATATTTAATTCTTTCAAACTATTTCTTGAAATTCTAAAGTAGTGGTTTTTAGAAGTGATCATTAATGATAATTATGAATGATATAATTAATAATATAATGAATGATATAATGATTAATATAATTTATTAACGTATTTTTTTCTAAATCGAATGTTAAACGCCGCTCCATAATTTGTTTAGGTCCAACCGCCTACTCTTAAGATAGCAATTCACATATCTGTTCAATGAAACATTTACTCTTTCCAGCGTCTTTACAAACAACTTCTTAGTGAATCACCATAACCTGCATAATTCAACAATCACTTCATCCGCTTTTTGAAATTACTGTATTTATAAATGGACATCCGACAGCGGGAGTTTTTTTCTCTTTATGATGTTTCCTGTTCATGGTTGATGTTATGTAATTTTTTGTGAAATAAATGAATTATCGTTACTAGAACAATAATGAATGATATAATGAGTAATATAATGAATGATATAATGAATCAAAAGTGATCATTGCATTCGTTCTGTTTGTTTTCTCCGGAATGAATTTGTAGACGTCTTGGAATGCATAATTGATGAAATAGTTGCATTTTAAGTCGTTTCGATCTCAAATGCTTGAGTTTAGCAATCCTTTAGTTTTTTTTCATTCTATGGTAGTATGGTTATATGGTTATGTGGTTGTATGGATATGGTAATATGGTTGCATGGTGATATAGTTATGTGGTTGTGTGGTGATATGGTGATAAGGTTTTAAGGTTGGCCATGGTTATGACTGTTAAGATGAACTTGTGGCCTCTACGTGTAGACGTCTTGATTGCTGATTGTTTTGAGACATGTCAGTTGTTAATTTCATTCAGTTATTTATTTTACGAATGTTAATTTATTACAAAGTGTTTTATTGAGAGCCATAAACCTATGAATCAGAATAATGACATGAAATTGTTGAAGCACTTAACCGTAATTTTGCACTTGAATCCTATTGGACACCTATCAAATTCACAATTACTTGCCATAGCATATTTATCTTCATTTAAAATAATAGTTGAATGAGTTTCTGAATCTTTAATCGAATTCAATATTAAATAATAAAAAAGTTTTCAATGTATTTAATGAATTTTACCATTATTTACTCAACTTGCAGCCGTGGGCAGAGGCAGCCCAGCAGATGTTTTACAGCATGGGCGTGGCTTGGGGGGCGTGGATAACCATGGCCAGTTACAATAAATTTAATAACAACTTCTACAGGTAACAAAATCCATCTGTTTTGAGTGAGTGCAGATGTTTGAGTTTATTAATTGTTTATGCGGCTTGTTGGTGCTGCCATTTGTTCTTGTAAATCGTTGATAACCATTGTCGATGCGTCTTTCAATGTTGACGTTCTTTTCCATGCAAAAGAGTTATTAGCATTTAAATATTCCTAACTGTGGCCTTAACTGTGGTAATAATAATAATAATGTTAACAACATTAATAATAATATTGTTAACAACATTAATAATAATATTGTTAACAACAATAATAATAATAATGTTAACGACTTTGTAATCTATGCAGAGATGCCATAATTGTTTCATTTGTCGATACTCTGACAGCTTTCCTAGCAGGTAAACAAATATTTATTCGTAAAAAAATGTTACAATCATTTTAATTGTTTATTTTAAATTGTAGCTTTACAAATAATTGTTCATCGAGAAACAATCATACTCCTCATCGGCGCCAAAATCTTTTATAAAATAAATTTCGTGTTTAGGAAAGTATGACCAATTGCTTTCACGAAACAACCATGTCATCATCATCATCATCATCATCATCATCGTCATCATCATCCATTAATGCACTGTTGACATAGAAGAGTCAAGAGAGTGATTTTATTGTTCCGGTCATTGTTGGCGAAAACTCATGACATATGAAAGTTTATCCAAATTAGCATAATCCTAATTAACATAATTCATGCAGGTTTTGTCATATTCTCGACCATTGGCTACATGGCCAAGCAGACTGGTTTACGAGTGGAGGATGTCGTTGTACAAGGTTGTTAAACTTATGCACATGTTCTACCAATGAAATAATAATGTTTAAATAATATTTATGAATTATAATAATTTATTTAGACCTTTACATCAGTTTGACAGCATCGATAAACTTAACTTAAAATGGAATGTTACAACATTATTTTAAATGTATGGCAATGAAATGTATGTTGTGCTTTGTTGGAATCGTCTTGTTAGTGGGTCTTATAATTTGATATCGTATGTCAACGTGTCATTTTAAAATTTGTTGAGATTAAAATATGTTTTTCAACAACTGCTGTCATTTCTTACCTTTGCATCCCGATGACCTCAAAAATAATTCATGAAAGCGGAAGTCATCCGGTGTGATGTTTCACATCGACGACGATGACGATAATGATGATGATGTAATATTTATGTTACGTAAGGTAATATTGTTGTTGCAATGCATTTAGTTTTTGATTTTATGCCGCAATAATTATTAATTAAGTGTGTCGAAGATCAGTATTACAACAATTACTCTAATGACTTCGAAAGCACTCATAATGACTTAAAGTGCCTTTAAACTCCTTAAATTCATTCGAGAATTGCGAAGGAATTGTAAATTAAAATTTCTACTGTCTTTTTAGGACCTGGTTTGGTCTTCATAGTCCTTCCGGAAGCCATTTCTTCCATGCCCTTCGCACCCCTTTGGGCTATCCTCTTCTTCGTATTCATCTTCTTTGTTGGGGTCGACAGCCAGGTTGGTTTTGACGATGACTACGACGACGATGATGATGATGATGATGATGACGACGACGATGATGATGATGATGACGACGACGACGATGATGATGATGATGATGATGATGACGACGACGACGACGATGATATAAATTACTATCGCAACAGTTCGGCATGTTCGAGACGGTCCTTAGTGGCATATTCGATGAGTTTCCGTTCTTAACGAGAAGGAAGTACATCTTCACTGGCGTCTTATGCTTCGTTGAACTCATGTTTGGAATGACCTGTATCACTAGAGTCAGTCACTTTTAAATTATATTCACCTTTATTTATTTTTAGAAAATATCAAACATCTTATTGAAAGTTCTAAACTATTAATTCCTAATAAAAAAAATGCTGTTATTGTTCTAAGGGTGGTATCTATGTCTTCCAAATTCTGGATTGGTATTGCTCCACATTCTCACTCATGATTCTTTCATTCTTGGAGTGCATTGCCATAGCTTGGGTTTACGGTTGGTTCGAATATTTTTATTTCAAGTGATTCTTTCATGATTTATTTCTTATCTTCTACATAATTTAGGTAAATATGTAAAATATTATTAAGAATGGTTACTTAAATACAACTGCAATTAACGTTGAACTGTTGGTCAAAAAAGTGAATCTCATGTTTAGCCTTGACGTTATTCTTGGCCTTCCGACATTACGAAGTGAAAGGTGCCCCAAGATCTCTGTTATAATTCGCATGCACTCACGCAGATGCTTGAGCCTGCTAAAGCATATTTCCACTTTTAGGTTGTTCCAATTTTTATCACGACATGACTCTCATGTTGGGCTGGACACCGACAAAATGGTGGTGCTACAGTTGGAAGTACATCACCCCCATCCTCATATTGGTATGACTCGTTTATTCCTGTCAGTTGGAGAGCAGAGCATCTAACTATTTCTAAGAGGCAACACACACCGTTTACACCATTGTCATGTGATTGTATTGGTTATCATTATTTGTATTTATTAATGGGTTCATTGTGCTGCAATATTTCATGCTAGCGTACGAATCATCCATTGAATTAGTACTTTAATTATCTTTTATTATTTTAAAGGTTTGAAGTAATACCGTCGCTTTAGCCCACAAATACCGGGTACAATATGCCCATTAATATTAATAGTATCGATATCTCTATTCTTGACAGTTGTTATCGATGTTTCGCTTTCAGTTCCTCTTCATAAGCAACGTTGTCATGCACACCCCTGCATCGTACGGGAAGTACAATTATCCCACCTGGGCAATCTTGCTCGGTCTTGTCTTCTCACTCAGCTCCATTCTTCCAATACCTGTCATTGCCATTTTTAAAATATTTAAGGTCAAGGGAACGCTACTCGAGGTGAGATTTCTGCTGAGGTGAGGAAGGATGCGAATGTATAATTCAGATACATTATGATTGTTATTTGCGATGAATCAGGTGATTACTCATAATCTTCAATTTAAACCATGATTCAAATTCAGTGATTTTAAGCTTTGTATTTTCGACTTATTTGAGCATGCGGTGCATCCTATGCATTCTATCAACCTCATGCCTCTAATTCTGCTTAGATGCTCATGCAGGAATAATTCAGATTTGCAATAATAGTTTTTAATGACTACATCTGTAGGATACTAAGAATGATAATGATAATATTAATGATAATGATTGTACACTGAAACTTAACTCAACCAGAGGATCAAGGAAGTTTCTAAACCTACGAGGGACTGGGGACCCGCAGATCGCACGAGGATCGACAGTCTCAGGCTCAACAAGTCTTCGAAGATTGCCGCCGAAATAGTCGAGGTCAGTTCAGACACTGCCAATCTCAAGGACGCCGTTGTCGATGCCAAAGAAACAGCATGAAACAATAAGAACAGGGAAGCCATCATATTCCTCCTCTTTTATTCGATCGTTCTCTGTTTATTCAACCGGTTGTTTGAATGTGTCTTTCTCGTCTTTCCTCTTACCTCCCTTTCCAAAGCCATAACGATGTTCCACTCGTGTCGGAGTTCTGCCTGTTCTCTCTGTTGTTCTCTCTGGTCGTTCAAAATATTTCGTTGACTCATCTGCTTTTATTGAGCGATGTCCTCGCTCCTGTCCTCATTGTTTCCTAACGTAGGCGGGTCAAATACTTCTTGGATCATGATCGTGCCAATCGTAATGTAAATGTAAATGTAATGCCTTCACAAGTATTCGCAGATTATTTATTTCTTTTTATCAGTATCAAACAACAAAATTAACCAAAATCTTTCTTTTAGGTTCTGTAGAAATTTTCTTTTGTATTCTAATTGACGAGTTATTCGTCCGTGTGAAGATTAGTGAAAGTTGCAAGTCATTTGTCTGTTATCATCTTTTCAATTTGGAAATTTCAGATTTTCGTAGGCTCAATAAAGACTTTCAGTGTCTGGAATTATGCGTTTAAAAACTTATTCCATATTGTATTTCGTAACACGAACTGCTTGTGCTAGAGCGACTAGTATCAAAAGATGAAGGTGGTAAAGTCCAAAAATGTTGGATGGTGGTAACAATAAATGACTAACACCATCGTGATGGTCGTGGCACTGGGTGAGTGACACGCAGTGGAATTAAAAGGCAAACTCACTGAGGCAGTGTTGGTTCAAAACCAATAGGCTGCAATAAAAAAAGAATAAATGCGCAAATCAAACTGTTAGTGACGATGATGTTAAGAGCCTATTTTCAGGAAAAATTCAGTAATGCATCACATGGCGAAGATTGGAATCAATGCAATGTCTGCGGCCAGTGAATTCATGTTGAAATTACAAGTTCTGATGACATAGACTTTGTTTATAATTTGTGTGCTGCTTACATTTATGTTGAAATAAATTGTGATGAACTGTTATTGTTTAAGACTCATGAGAAAGTGAGTAAAATTGGTTAAAAAATAGTGTCACCCCAAGTAACCGTAGCACAGAAGTAAAGTGGGCTATAGCGGGTAATTCTACTTTTCGGTCATTTGTAAACACATTAGTTTAATACTTCGTACATGTTGCAAAGTGAAGAGAGCAGGAAGGGACGCCCCCCTGAGGGAGCAAGGGGGCAGCTTGACCTTCCACTTGGAATAAACTATTCTCAGGATTTGCACAGCTAAAAGCGCTATCTGATCCAGTGAGATTTTATTTTTATTATTTGGAAGACATTGCACGCATATTTGTGCTATTAAATTTTATCAAAGTTTTGAGTTGGATATAGTAGTTGCTATTAGCGAACAATAAATATCGACAAAATATTATGAAGACATTTTTTGGAGTTTGTAAAAACTGTTCTCTATGCCCCCTCACTATTTTACCTTCGGTTTCTGAGAGCAGGCCCTGTTATATTTACTAAACAGATTTTTACAATATAATATAATCTACACACGTTGTAAAAATTTTTTTTTTCCTTCATTAGCTCTTTTATCCCTTTTTTCCCTACAAATGCGGGAGAGACATACATGACAGACATGCGGGCATGTAAAGACTGATGTTGATTCAAAAATAAATTTATAGCATTCATATACGTTATATGTTTATATATATATCAGACATCATTCAATGTATGTATTCAAATATATGTGGTCCATATGTAACAATTATAATAACATCTTTATAATATTATAATATCTTATTCAATATTTAAAAATAAGGAACTTAATAACATCAACAACTGGATTATTGCTAATCGACTTACACTTAACATAGCCAAATCAAATTTCATTATTTTTCATTCTCCAAAAAAGGCCATACTTTGTCACTCTCCTCCTTCCATAAATAATATTGATCTTGTGAGAGTCACTACCTTTCGTTATCTTGGTGTTATACTTGATGAACATCTATCCTGGCATGCACACAAAATATATACAGGCTCGAATAGCTAGGAATATTGGTATCATTGCCAGAATACGTCCTTTTTTGGAAAATGAAATATAATGAAAGTTGATTTGGCTATAGATGTACAATTGAAATCATTCATATACACAAGAAAAAGAAGTGGACCTAAAATAGATCCTTGAGGTACACCTTAATTTACCATGAGATCTTCAGAGTCTGTGTTATTACAAACAACCCTTTGCTTTCTACTAGCTAAATAATCAATGAACCAGTTTAAAACTATGCCTCTAACACCATAATATTCAAGCTTAGAAAATAGAATTTGGTGATTCACAGAATCAAAGGCCTTTTTCAGATCAAGAAAACAGGCAATGAGAACTTCTCCAGAATCTACAGCATTAGAAATATCAGACTGAAGTAATAAAAGAGGCATATAGGTAGAATGATTCTTCCTAAAGCCAAATTGTGAAGTGTTAAAAAGATTAAATTTGTCAAAATATTCACATAACCTATTATGTACAATTTTTTCAATGAGTTTGGGAAAATATGGTAAGATGAAAATTTCAAAATTAAATGGCAAAAACGATCAAGTGGTAGAAATCATTAGTCCCTGGATGTCGATTTTATATATTTCAATAGTTTTATTATTAATAAATAAATATTAATAAATAATATTTTATTACATTTAAAAGCGATATTAATAAATATATTTTAGATCTATTTAACATCTTTTTATTATCATCTTTATTGTTACCTTTGATATAAACCTGGATATCCAACGATTAAGGCTTGGTAAAATTTCAAAAATTTATTTAAAAAAATTTCACCTTGAAATTATAATGCAGCTAACGAATAAAACTATTTTTTCAATGGAAAAACTAAAAGAGGAGCTGTACGGAAAAAGGACATTGAACTTTCAAGTGGCCTGCAATAAAATTATTCACAAATTTAAACAATTACGACCGAATGTTGAGCAAGCCTCGGGCGCCAGATTGAAGAAGTATCCAGGTATCATTCCAATGAGAGATTGTTTTCATCTTCCATCCAATCAGAAAGTAAAAGCAGCCTCAACTTCGCTCATTCCGATTGATTGCGATGAACCTTGTTCCGAAGTGAGCCGTTCAAAGGAGGAGGCTGGAAATGTTGAGGATGACGATGATGTTAATGATGAGAAAGTATTCAAGACTCCAATTCAATCGTTGGAAGCCCAAAGAAAAAAGCTGGAAATAGCAATTTATGGAACATCGGCTAAGAAAGTCAATCCTTTTCAATCAGACTCAAAAGCTTATCGGGTGGTCACAAAGGTAATCAAAAAAACATCCGCAACTCCAGTGGATATTAAGGAAATGACATCCTCGGATTCTTCATCCAAAACAAATTCCGCAACAGGCAGAGATGAGTCGATTGTAGGGCGAAATAATATTCTTAGCTCTAATTCTGTCGATAGAATGTCGAGTGAGTGATTAATGTGGACTTACATATTACGAGTTATATTATGTCAAGTTATATTTTATATTTTATGCGAATAACTGTGTATGGGTCATGTTCGTGTATGAATGTGTCTTAAGTTCTTGATAAGTTAAGTTGTTAATTAAATATTAATATAATCACTGATTACCATTGAATAGAAACGCACATACGTTTAATGATTTGACAGAAAACAATGCCGGTGTGTGCAAATTTGATCCATTTAAACTGAAGTTCAAACTGTTACCCATCGTGAATTCAGGAAACTCATTTTCTGAAGAAGATTCCGAACTAAGCAAGTGTTAGTAAGACAAAATATATTTACCAACCATTCTAACTTATTTTCAACCTTCTAATGATCTTAATACAAGCAAATACTTTATTAATGTACTCTTAATCAATAATCTGCGAAAGATGCTTATCAACAATCTTTAATTTTTTCTCATCAGCTCATCCTACGAGAACTACAGGCTGTTATCGTCAGCCCTATCATCCTTGGCAGATAAATATTATGATGAAAGAATTTTGTAAGTGCCCTAACCTCGTGAAAGAGAGAAAGCTAAAACTTGCCAAAGAAACACAACTGAGCCCCTACAGAGTTCAAGTTTGGTTCCAAAACATGAGGTCTAAGGCTAAAAGGAATAAAATTAAAGAGAATTAATTATGTCACTTTAAAGAATTATGACTTTTGTCATTGACGTCAAGATTTTTCCTCAATTTCATAAATGCTTAATCCATCATAAGTTTGAGAGGACTAACTTGTAAGAGGCCATGATCCTACGCTGAAGTTTAAATAAATAAAATAATATCGACAGTCACAGTAGTGTTGGTAAAATCGTGTGGTTATTCCTCAAGATAATTTTTAAATATATTTAAAACTTAAAAATATTTTATCTTAATCATTTTCATAATCTGCGTTTGATGTTACAAATAGCAATAAAACCTATACCTTAAATTGTAATTTTATTCTACTCTAAAATTATTAGAGTCTAAAATTATTATTTATTCTACTTTAAAAGAAACTCACATTACGGTGTTTACTGGTGCCCGGTCGATGTAGCTTTTTACCGATATCTCGATACCGATATTTCATTATTTTCTCTATAAGATAGCTTCTAGAATTAAAATCATGAATTAACAAATAACTCAGAATACCAATGAAATCATACTTTACAAATTTTACTTAACTGAAAAAATGTTGTCAACATAGTAAATTCTGGGCATCTTAGACAATATGCTGCACTTTGAGAGCTTTGTTCACACTAAGGTGCAATATATGAAACACAGCCAAATGATGGAATGTAAACATCATCCATTGCCTTAATCATTGCTGGTTCTGAAACATATTGAACTCTGCAAGCAGCCTGTTTATACCCATCAATTTGTTGTCATTTAAGTCCAAATATTTTGCTTTATCAAATGCTTGGTCTATATTAGGCTGATTTGAATTTGCCCCTGGATGATGTCACTGCACCGACATCATCAGGGCTTGTGCCCCCTCGTATGCTGCTCTGCTACATCAAAAGCGTCATAACTACTATGCCAGGCGCATAGCAGAGGTGCGCCATCCTGCCAGAAGATGGAAGCTCATCGGAGATGCTACTGGTTTAGGCAGCTTCAGAAACAGATTGGCTGCTCCGGCCCCTCTAGTCTACCGCGAGTACCTTGACGGAAAATTGAATGCCATCCGTTCAGCCACGAGTGATGCTCCACCACCTCACTTCCTTCCCTGTGTCACAGATTCGGGGCTGCAGCAATTTCAGCCAACCTCCATAGGCGAGATCTATGAGCTCATCAACTCCCTCCCCCACAAGCAGTCAGGACTTGACCCAATACCCACTTGGTTGCTGAAGAAGGTCTCGCATGTTCTTGCTCCATTCGTCGTTCATCTGTTCAACAAATCCTTACTCCTGGGCCAAGTTCCCCACTCCTTCAAGATGGCACAAGTTCAGCCCATACTCAAGAAGCCCACCCTCGACCAGTTAGCACCTTCATCGTTCCGCCCAATATCGAATCTAAGCGTCATTTCAAAGTTTCTCGAACGACTCGTACTTAGACGCCTCCTGTTCTACCTCAACAGCAATGCTCTCTTTCCCAGCACACAGTCTGCCTATCGACCGCATCACTCCACTGAGACCGCCGTACTGAAAGTTGTGTCTGACATACGCATGGCACTTGATGCAGGTCAGGTCTCCCTCCTCCTTCTGCTGGACATGTCAGCGGCCTTTGACACCGTTGACCATGACATCCTCATCGCCAGGCTGGATGAAACATTTGGAGTTCGACACAATGCACTGCAGTGGTTCAGAAATTATTTGTCGGAACGACATGAGACAATAGTGTCGTCACAATCTGCTAGTCCCACCCATCTTGTGCAATCGGGCATTCCCCAGGGATCTGTCTTAGGACCAATATTGTTCACATTATATGTGGCTGACATTGAAAGCATCATCTCCAAACATAGACTTTTTAGTCATCAGTATGCCGATGACATTCAGATCTACGGCAACTCCAGACTTGAAGATGCCCCTACCCTTGTTGGTCGTTTGTCGGACTGCCTTCACGATATTATTTCCTGGACAGCCTCCAATAGGCTACTACTCAATGCTGACAAGACTGAAGCAATCTGGTTCGGCACCCCGGCTCGACTTGGTCACATCAGTGACCTCCCGCTCCAGCTGGCGGGTTCTTCCATCACCCCTTCACGGACAGTCAGGAATCTGGGGGTCTACTTGGACTCTTCCCTTTCCATGAAGTCCCATGTAAATCGGGTTGCTGCTGCTTGCTATGCCAATCTTCGCATCCTCAAGGAGGCGAAGCCATTCCTACCACCTGAGGCTTTCCTGTCTCTCACTATTCAATTTATTCTATCGCGGCTTGACTACTGCAATTCTCTGCTTTTTAACGTCAATCACCAAGTCATTAGCACCTTCCAGACCGTCATGAACACGGCTGCCAGGCTCACACAAGGAGGGAGGCTATCGGACCATATCTCCCCGGTACTTGCTAATCTTCACTGGCTGAAGATCCCGGAGCGGGTGCTGTACAAGACTGCCCTCCTAGTCTACAAGGCCGCCACAGGTCAAGCCCCTCGGTACTTGACTGAACTACTGATCAATACCACAGCTGTCCCTGGCAGGGCATCACTCCGCTCATCCGAGACTAAGACCCTAAAGCTTTCTTCTCTACTTTAGTCTACTCCACATTCTTTAAGGAAATGGGGTGATGACGCAATTGATTGACGAGGTTGGAGGTACTGTAAGTTGATTCTGACGAATCTTCACGTGATACCTACACTCATTACATCCCACTTTTAAATGGTCAATAGCATTTATTGTGAAATATTCCCGCAATGGACTCAGCTTATTACTCATTGTCGACAGTATTTTTTAAGTTTGCTGTAACTATAACTGAAATAGAAGACTAAGCAACACACAAAACAAACATAGGAAGGCTCAGATGAGGAACGCAACTAATTTGTTTATTACACAGATCCAGGTCTTCTTAACCACTATAAATAATTGTTATGTTATGTTATGTTAATTTGTAACAAGTTTTTACGTGAATTTTTTAACGGTTATTTTTTTCTTATTAAACCTAATCATAAAGTTTTTGTCATTACGATTTTGTTTATGAAATTTGAAAAATTCAAAGCAAAATAACGATATTTCATTTATTCGTTAAATTTGGTTTACTGATCAAGATATGAAAGTGCTTTAACGAATTTATATTAAGCTATGGAACGTTTATGTGTGGTAAGCTTCATCTTGGATAACTCTTCAGCCACGCTGACCAGTTTCTAGAAAATAAATCATAATTTATTATATTTTGCAGAAATTTAAAATTATAAATTATTCCTAGATTATGCTATATTCTTACTTTCGTTGGAGTAATCCTGAACAATTTAATGAATGGAGTTCCTTTGGTATCGTAACAAATAGGTTGAGCCATGACCTTTTCACCCTTCAATGACCTCATGTACTTCATGGCCTCTACTTTGTGAGAAAGAGGATTTCCATTTGAGTCTTGGAAAGGGTAGACGGATGCAACGGAGCACTCGACTGCCTGCATGGGATACTTCACAAACCTGGTACTGATATGCAATAATAAAATGCTTTAACTATTCGGAACTTATTAAAATTGTTTCTAATGTTCATTGTTGTAAACTCACATCAAAGTCTTCAGGTTGCTGTATGGAATTGTTCTGTAACCTCCATAATCGACCAAATGGACTTGGCACACGTTTTCTTCAAGACCAATTATTTTGACCCTATAAAACTCCTCATCTATCTTCCCAGCACAAAGAAGTCCTACTTCTACAAATTTAAGCAAAAGAATGTCAATGATATCATTCAATCGATAACGCTTTAAAAAATTAACTAAGTTTTACTTACTGGCAGCTGCCCTGTCTATGACGACAGAATCATTTGATGGATTCTTGTACGTTTCTCTTAAAGATTTGTAGTAGTGATCGAAGCTGGGATAACTGACGTGGCACAACCTATGTAAACAAACTTGAGAGGGACTGATGACTTCGCTGACTATGCAGAGCTCCAAGCCTGCTTCTAATGGTAACTTCACATGCTAGAATTTTAAATAAAAAAAATGAACTCATTCGTGTAATATGATACGTTGAATGAAAACATCCAGGTGCGATCTTACAGCGGTATTTATTTGTTCCATTTCAGATGATTTTTAAAATTCTGTAAAACAGACAAATGCCAGAAATTATAAATTTGGTGTTTTACTATATAATAAATGGCAAAGAATTAAAATGTGACAAAGGTTACACAGGCAGCTAATATAAATACTTCCTCGAAAAACCTATATTCCGATTGCTTTTAAAACACGATCTTAATTTGACGATTTCTCAATATAAGGTGCTACACAAAGACTGTTAAAGATAACTTTTAAAATTGTTATAAATAATTAACATAAAATTTTACATAAAATTATTTCGATGATAGAAATAGATGGCAGGTGTACATTCATCAATTTTTTAAATCAAAAGATTAATGCGTGTCTGTATTTCTGTACGAGCAAGATAAAATTCTCCCAGCCTAAGCAAGCATGTGATGTTAACTGACAAAATGCAAAAAAAGAGGTTGTAATAAGTCTATTTTTCTATATTTTCTGTCCTTACCTGTAAGTATTTTTTCGTATGAGTTAAGCTGATTGATAACAATAAATTATTAACTTTGAGTAAATGATTAGAAGACTAATTATAAATGATTATAAGTAAATGCTTTTAAGACTCAAGCGGGCCAACAAAATTTGCCGGGCCCTGGACACTTGCCCCTGTGATATTTTGCGGCTCGCTACAAAATAATATTTCCTATAGTCGACCATATAAAAAATATTACTCTCTCGACCAGGGTCGTCATTTCAGCTTTTTCCAAGGTGGGGGTTGTAAACCCTCGCAAAACTTGAGGAGACGTTCTTTTTTTGCCTCTAGCCAAAGTTCAGGAGGGGGGCTGGCCTACCCCGCCTAGTACCCTTCTGTTTTGTCGCCCTCAGAAATTTCAAGCCTCTTTCCTTAACGAAAGAAGCTTTAAAAAAATGTTTCATGATTGCAATATTTAAAGATAAGGACGTCCCCCTCCCATCCTGTCCGCTTATGGACGTTACCAGCAGAGATGGGTAGTTAACTACTTATAGTTAGTAACTATTTAGTACCCTAACTATATAAGTTATAACTATAAGTTAGTAGTTAAGAAGTAGTTAATAACTACTTTTTAAGTAGTTAAAGCCCATCTCTAGTTACCAGCTGTTTAACAAATCACAACAGAATATTTTTAGCTTGCTTTAACCAACTTTTGGCGATGGATAACTCTACTGAAGAGATTGGATTTTGCAATTTTTTAAACTTTACAATAAAAAAATATGTTTAATAAAGTACAAATCATTATAAATTTAAACAAATATATTTTATATTACTCAAGCATTAAGGTTCTTTGCTTTTTATCCTCTTATCGGCCGATCGACATCGGTTGTTTATATTCCTATTGGCTTGCTAAATAGTTGCTAGATAATCGTAGTTATGGCCTTATCGAAGTCGGGAAATTTATACAACAGACAAAATTGGGAAGAAAGTGTAAGTGGGCGATTTTTAAAATAACAATTTCTGACATTTGTGTGATGTTAGCCGACAAATCATATCTTATCATTAACCATTCGGTGAATTACATAGACTTTTATCACAATATCAATTTGAGGGCTTTTTTTATGTGGAGCAAATGTTTATGATATAAGCAAGCTACATATGCAGAATAATTACATAACACTGGATTTATTAAAATTAATTTTTATTAACAGCCGATATAATAATTATTATGCTATATCCTCATTTTTACAGGATTTCCCAATATTATGTCAGACATGCCTTGGAGATAATCCATATCTTAGAATGGTAAGAAAAAAATCATGATATTTTCAGCAATCAAGCTGTTATAGTCAATAGAGAAAAAATGTCTATTAGTTTTAATATGGCTGAGCATAATATATGGCCAAAATTAAGTTTTAACAGATGCTGCTCTTGATTATCAAGAAATTTTAAGCACTTTGTTTCCAAATATAATTGCTTCCAGAAGCATCTTAATTGTAACTTTTGTTAACAGACAAGGGAGAAATATGGCAAGGAGTGCAAGATTTGTGCAAGACCTTTCACAGTCTTCAGGTGGTGTCCTGGTAAAGGCATGCGCTTCAAGAAAACAGAGATATGCCAATCTTGCTGCAGGATGAAGAATGTATGTCAGACATGCTTGCTCGACCTAGAATATGGTTGGATTTGAGTGATGTTTGATAATTATTTATCATTTACAAATTTTTATATGTAATCCTTATTGTCTGCAATTATTGGATCATGAATATTTATATACATCTCTATTTTGATGACATGAAACAAGTAGGCTTAAAGATCTATTAGCTGCTACTTTAATAACACTTGAATATTTTTTATGCTTTTTGCCATCATAACTGATTTATTTCACTCGCCCAACAACAGGTCTGCCCGTTCAGGTGAGAGATGCGGCATTGAATATACAGCAAGATGAGATGCCAAAGTCTGATGTTGGTAGAGAATTCCATGTACAAAAGTTGGAGAAGGAGGTTTGTTCATTGTGTGCATTATTAAAATTTTATTATGTTTATTATAATTTTAAAACATTTTATTGTTACATATTATGTATTATGTTTCTTTTGATTGCAACAGTTAGCAAACACAGATGGTACCATGCCCCACGGCACTCTTGGCAAAGCTCGCGGTTCCAGCGACATGTTGGTTAAATTGGCAAGGACGGCTCCATATTACAAAAGGAATCGGCCACACATATGCTCATTCTGGGTTAAGGGAGCTTGTAAGAGAGGTGAAGAATGTCCCTATAGGCATGAGAAGCCGACCGACCCTGACGATCCTCTGGCTGATCAGAACATCAAGGACAGATACTTTGGAGTCAATGACCCAGTGGCTGAGAAGCTCATAAAGAGGATCCAGGATGGTAGTGGTATTGAAGAAGAACAAGGCAAAACCACTGGCATGGCCCAAGGTCAGCAGATTTCTCATGTTTTCTCTTGCATTCAACTATATCATTCAAGTTTAACTTTTTTTAGTTATTTATTTCGGTATCTTTATTAGATTTATTGATCCATTGATGTTCAAAATTATTTAAATTATATTAATGATAATTTCTGTTTTTGAACAGCATCTGCCACAGGTTCAGAATTTTTTGCTGGAGCTTATCCTCCACCTCCTCCTCCTCCTGGTGAGTCATCTCTTGAAATTGACCTCAACCTGGCCAATATTTACATTCATTCATGTGTATACCATTTAACGTCCGATCTAATGAGGATTGTGATTGTTTTCCAACAGATATGTCACTTCCACCACCTGTCCTTCCTCCCCCACCAGGTGCTGCCTTGGGTAACCACAGATATTATCCTTCACAAGATCCAGAACGTCTTGGGTCCGGGAATTATAAGCAGAATAAATTCTGATCAAGCTTTGGTCATCATCAAAGTTATCATTAATTTTTTAAATTAAAACATTTACGTTCACTCTAATATGCAAACTGGTTATTTCTTGATGTTTGCTGCCACGACATTGATTCGCATTGTACCAACTTCTAAAATTTGGAGAAGTTTCACAATGTGTGATTTGTTAAAACATTAATATAAATATAACAAACTTTGGTCATACTGTTATATGACCAAATTAAATATTATTTAATCTAATATGAATAGACTGAAGAGCTGTACTTAAGTGACCATCTCAAGCACTGTTTTTGATATTTCTAAGAGTATTAAAATTAAAGGGTTTTTTTAAAAACTTTGGCATAATAATAAAATCTATCTGGTGTCTAAAATTGCTGGGGAGTGTGTCGGTGATTTTAAGTATGTTTCAAGAATGTTAATACTTAATTCAATTACTGTAGTTCTGGATATTGGCAGATATCCAGACTTGGTTGCTGAGCAAACAGGCCAGCACTACTAAATTCTGCTCGCATCATTACCTACCAGCCGCGGAGTTTTTTTGTTATTGGCCTGGTTCAAATCCTTGGTTCAAAGAGTAGCGTGCCTGCGAACTACGGTAAAAGCAACAGTTGACCCAGCTTGCGTCGCCACAAAATGCGCCTCTTGGATGTGGCGTTATACAAATGGTTGAGCGACACTTATGCTTATGGCTATACAAATAAATTTATGTTATACAAATAAACAAAAAAAAAATTTACCAGAGAAACTCATGTCGACAAGGAGCAAATTCCAATGCGCCTCACGGAAAAAAAGGAGTTCTAATTTCCAAACTCCATACTGCTCAGCAAATCAGCGAGTATGGACATCATCCTCTGATGATGAACGAAGACCAGGTATTTGGCGGCGATCTAGTAGGTGATGGAGATAAGGTGAAAAAAGATGAAAAACCAGAGACGTAGTTTGAGGGGTCAGGGGAAAAGGGAAAGGTCCTTTCCTGACTTTTTTTTAGACCAGATCAATAAATAGATCATCTCATGTTTTGCGAGGGTTTGCCCCCGAATTGTGGCTAGAAGCATAAAAGGTAATCCCCTCAAGCTGTGCAAAGGTTTGTCCTCTTGGAAAATGCTGAAAAACTAAATTTTTTTTATAAACTTATATAAATACATGTAAAACATTATTATTTACAATTACGGTAGAAAAATCTATTGGTATCGAGCATGGAATCTGTTGAATTTTGTTTGAAATAAAAAGTTCTGGGTAATGGTTAAGTTAATTTAGGTGTTGATGAAAATGATGATGAAAATATTGGTGGTTGTGATGATGATGATGATGACGTTAATGGTTTTGATGATGATGTTGTTGTTGATGATTATCGATACTAATATATTAATTATCAAATTTAATTTTAAATAAAATTCCACGCCATAAGGTTTCGTCTCCCATTCAGTTAATGTAAGAGTTTTTTTTGTTTAATTGCATAGCGCCATAAGCTTAAGCGTCAGGTGCGCTCAACCATTTGTATAGCGCCGCATCCAAGGGGCGCTTTGTGGCGGTGCAAGCTGGGTCGCGAACACGACACGTGACGACTGTTGCTTTTAGCGTCGTTCGCAGGAACGCTATCCCACAACTTGCACGCCGAATTATAGTTCATAAATAAATTAAGATTTCAAAATAGGGAATAACTTTCACTCTGTATAGCATTCGTTCCAAATTTGTTATTTTGAGGATGCCTTCAACAGTGATGTAATTCAGCAAAGGTCTCCTCACTCTGACTTTAGTCTAGACCCAAGAAAAGGTCATCTCCTCATGTTTCGCAAGAGTTTGCTCCCCCCTCCCTGAAATTTGGCAAGAAGCAAAAAAGGTCACATCTCTTCAACATGTGCAAGAGTTTGCCCCTCTTAAATCAACTGAATTTACGTCTGTTTGTCGAAATTTACAAATATCGTTACGAGTTTTGAATCATTTTTGATGCTAACAGCTAACTCAACATTAATTTATAGTTCTCTTTAAACTGACTAGACTAATGTTTGCATCGTGAACCACTGCGCGTGGCTTTCGGGTCTAAAATTTTAAATTTAATTCTTTTTAAAGAAAAATCATTGTTACCAAAAAAATCACCTGATTTCTTGCAACTCTAGCTGTTAAAATACCAGACAAATGAATCTATAGTAGGTTTGCCGAATGGCTAGCGTTCCTGCCTGCAGTAATAAAAACAGGCGTAGTGTCCTGTTCGGAAGCCAGCCTACTCTGCCAGTGAGCGCCCATGAGTAGGAGCACTATATCCATGGTGGATCGATAAAAAAGTGCCTTCACAACTTAACCGGATACGTAAGCCATTCACAAATTCGGCTAAACACAAACACTAAAAAATTTAATAAAGTCAGTTTGTATGACGCAACCATAAATAAAAATAAAATCCAAATTTCATGCAAAAGTTCAGTCATATACAATGATTTTCAAATAAAGTGGAATAAGTCATTTATTAAATTCAAGCAAATTTTGCAATAATCATCTTCCCTTCCAGTTTTAATGATGTGTTTTCTTTTTACGGCATAAACACTGTTCGTTGTAACCTTGTGCCATAGTCAATTCGTTTAAATTTAATTGCGGAAATAAATTCCTAATCTTGTTTAAATAAGATAAGTCAAAGTTACATGTTTGCAATTGACCGAATTCCTTTTCCTTAACTATCTTGTGTGAATAGGTGTCTCTTTCCTGATATCCGGTCAAAAGGAGGCTGCAGGTGACTTTTCCAAACTCTCGTACGTATAAACGTTCAGTACTTTTGAAAAGTTGTGACGTAACCCTCCAGCACGCATTCATTTGTTCATTTAGATTCCTCACAACTTGATCTGCATATTCATTGTCTGGGTTAACGCTTTTTACTCTATTTCTGGCCACGATCTTTAGTCTAATAGCCAAGTTTGGAAAAAAAGCGCATACTAAAAAGTTCAACTTTTTATTGACAGACTGGTCTTTTCTTTTGTATACCAAACAGGTTTTTGTTACTTTAACTGTATGATAACCTCTTGCATCCACTATTTCTGTTCCTTTAATGCCGTTATACTCTCTATCACCTGAGTGTGATTCGAATATGAATCTCACCAATTCAACCCACTCATTGCCAAGTAACTTAATGAAATGTTTCATGTATACTCCACCGATGGAACAAAAAAAATGATTCTTAAGATCAATATCAAGATCTATGGGGATGACAGCAGGTCTACTAAAGTAAAATACATTGTTGATAGCACTCCTGCACATCGGACAGCCTTTCCCACTGAAACGTTAAAGTTATTGATAATTCTTAAATTATTGCAAAATCAAACTGCACTCAAGAACACTAGTAAAACTTACTCAGAATGCCACCTGGAAATACACGTCGGACAAAAGGTATGAAAGCAGGGCGTCAACGTTGCTACTTTGTCTAAGGAGACGTAACAAACTGGACACTCTAGCACAATACCTTCCAATGGCACAAGTTGGATTGTTTCTCCTGAACAATTCACGCTATTGCAGAACATCTTTACGCAGTTGTTATCATCTATCTCCTCATCCATTTTTAAGTCATCATCATCATCATCATAACCAGTATTACTATCATGTCTCATTTCTATTTCCATGATGTTCGCGAATGTATTGCCTTCTTACAAATATGCTGAACACAAGTAAAAGCTATCGCGATGTTTAAACTACATTTCAAAAGTCTTTAATTTAAGTTTAAAACAATAAAATAGTTCTTTTAAAATTTTATAAATCCTTTTATATAATCATTTATAAATTCTTAAGTAGGTAAATTAGTATCGTATAAATAAATATTAAATTGCTTTAGATAGTGAAAGAACATATAAAAACAAATTAAAATGATAAACATTCAAAATAATGTTATTTTATATATATTTTCATTTGATAACATTGAACTTTCAGGGAGTGATTAATCAGAGAATATTGAATAAAAAATATTTGAAATTCTGTTGAGACTTTGATTGAGGTTGATAACTAAAGATGGATAATGAAGGAATAGTAAACACAAGTTTTATATATGTATAAGTGTAAATGAGTCTTGAAATGAATTACTAAATAATTGCATTCATCACTGAATTTGAAACGTAGCATTGCGAATAGTTCGAAGTAGTTGAACAAAAGCGGAAAAGTACAATGTTAATACGTTAAAAAGTTCCATATCTAAACGTGTATTTTGTTCCCTCGTCCCGGCTAACCGCGTCATCTGAGCCCCGACCCTGGCCGTGTCACCGGTTAAAAAGGTGACCCGTCATAACAGCCCGGCGACAAAATAGCCCAGGTCTAAACAGCCCCGACAAAACAGACCTGTCAATATAGCCCGGCAACAAAAGAGCCCAGGACGAAAAAATCCCGTCAATATATTAAAAAAAATTTTTGTGAGTTGAATACATTAACCGATTCCAAATTTAATTCGAAGTTAGTGGTTTGAATGCTTTTATGACAGGTATGAGTTTAATTGGTATCAGGGAATTTCATTAAGTGGAAGATTTATCGTCTAAAATATTATTAGGATTCCGGTTACTTCCTCAGTTTACATGGACTTTTCAAGTTGGTATTTAAAATAAATTATCGATTGACAATCAACACGTGCAACACAATCTGCACAAAGAGAATTTACCAGACACTCATTAAGTCACGAAGTCCTTTGATCGTTTAATTTCTTTTGATCCTTCCCCGAGTTCCCTTTGCAATGTGCATAATGAAGAGTTTGAATTGAAATTGGAATTTAATCTATGTTATCAATTGACGTACAACATATTCGAGCCACACAAAGTGAATCACCTTATCGGACTCACCTTATCGTCAAGTCATGTGAACATGTAACAAATCCACAACGAACCAATTTTACGGCTATTTTGACGGGGCTGTTTTGTCACCGGGCTGTTAAGACGAGGTGCCGGTTAAAAATATTACCATGGTAGATCCCTATTAACAGGCCACTACACCTGTTCTATTCAATCGCCATAGAGTTACAGAAACATTATAAGAGCAGAAACCAATAAATACGAGTTTAGGGATCAGTTCTGCGTTGATTCCCTAAGATAAAACTCATGAGAACAGACTTCGTATATCGATGTATAAACATCGCTCGTTGTCACAATGCTCTAATGAGTATAAAGTTCGACAATGTAAGATCGACATTCTGCGTGAGATCGATTTAGAGGAGCTGGCAACCAAATTTGCGACGACGAAAATCTCTGAAACTTTTCGAAGAAAACTTTACTTAGTATTTGGCTAGGTCAAAGGTGCTGCAATAAATATTATTAATAAATATATTAATTACTCTGAAAATCAAATTATTTTATTATTTTGCTGCACATACGCAGTTACATATGCTTAAATCCGGGACTGAGAGGAGTAACATTAAAATTAAAATCTTATCCTCTGGTTTATGTTACCTACTCTAGATTTATTTATTTTTAAAAATAAAGACATGTTACTAATTTATACTTTCGAGCATTATTTATAAATATGTTTGATTGCGCTATAAAGTAAACAAACGCCATGAGACTAGAAGACATTTTAAGAGGTTCAGGATGGTGGCCCGTGTTGCATATGTTATCATATGTTTTGTTTTAGACCTGAATTGTGTTTTAGTCAGCAGTTCAAAGCTTTTTCGAGGTAAGTAAAATTTGTTTCTATCCATCAAGTGCGTAAAAATCCGAGAAGAGGCTTATTGAAACATGATGGTGGTTATGATACTATTCATTAATGTTTTTGTTAATTTGGAAATATTCGCTTTTAAATTGTCAAAGAATTGTCATTTTCATACTTCACAAATTGAAGCTTCAAAAACATTTTTACAATGAAATATTTTATCTTTGATTTGAATTTTAATTGATTAGCATATCTAAAACGTTTTTGTTTTACTTTCGACAAATAAGGGGAAAATGTTATTCTGTTTTGCAATTGTACTTCAGTTTTGATATCTTTATGGATGCATTCCAAATAGAATGAGAATAAATAAAAATTGAAACAAAAATAGAAATTGTACCGTTTTTTTTATTATTAATATAACCAGGTAACATTGGAAATATTTGGAGTGAATGGTCAGCATGCAGTAAAACATGTGATGAGGGCTTCTCAACTAAAAGCTGCATCACATCTTTCGGGGCACTTTGCGGACAAATAAAAGAAACTTGTAATCTGAAACCTTGCTCTTGTTAGCGGGATTTTTTTTGTTTGATTTAAATCAATTCTTCAATGATTTAATTTAGTTTAATTTTTGTTGTTTTGTTACCTATAATTTGAAGGGGAGTGCATTCAATGTGAGCAACATCAACATATTGCTTAGTGTAGCGTCTACAACGAAGCCACAAGCTAACAAGAGAAGATCCAATTTTTAAATTGTCTCTTCTTGAGTCAGAGTATCACATGCTCGCTCGCAAATCCTGTTTAGGTATTAGGTACCAACGGCTGGCTAGGGTTCTGCTCCAGCGTGGTCCAATCATTTGACTCTAATGTTAAGCCAATCGCGAAAGCAACACGGACTCGAGACCCTTTGTAGAAGCGAAAACAAGCGAAATTTTAAAAGTATGATAAAGACCAATAATATTAATAATGACAATAGTTTATGAAATCTACGGCGTTATGGTAGAACGTGAAAATTTGTATATCGCTAATATCCAAAATCATTAAATTATGTTTTCAAATTCCTCTCAGAATTTACTTTAAGTTGATTTTTAATTTGGGGGTGTCGCTTAATTCCGGGGTTGGACCATTGCGGGTCAGTACTACACCAGCTCCTATGGAAGACATTTACATTTACATTTATTTATCCAATATTTTACGTGCTCGATGTAATCCCGAAGGGATGTAAAGGCACGGCGAACAAAATCTCACAAATATGCAGTCTGTATGAAATAAAATAAAATAAGATAAGAATAGAACAAAAGTGAGTGAACAAAATGGAGTAAAATAAAATAATAGAGACAGGGACAAAAAACAAACTATAGATTAAAGAATTATTGATATGAGGTCACAAATAGATGGGTTTTCAGTCCGGATTTGAAGGCTTCTGACGATTGAGCCAGACGAATGTTCGGAGGAAGCCGGTTCCAGATCACGGGAGCGGCGACATAAAAGGCCCGATCACCCTGCCTGACACTGCGAGACCGTGGAACGACCAGGGTCCTAGTCTCGGATGAGCGGAGTGATGCCCTGCCAGGGACAGCCTCCTTGAGGATGCGAAGCTTGGCATAGCAAGCAGCAGCAACCCGATTTACATGGGACTTCATGGAAAGGGATGAGTCCAAGTAGACCCCCAGATTCCTGACTGTCCGTGAAGGGGTGATGGAAGAACCCGCCAGCTGGAGCGGGAGGTCACTGATGTGACCAAGTCGAGCCGGGGTGCCGAACCAGATTGCTTCAGTCTTGTCAGCATTGAGTAGTAGCCTATTGGAGGCTGTCCAGGAAATAATATCGTGAAGGCAGTCCGACAAACGACCAACATTGGAGGCCCATGTGCCTCAGCACGTTATTCACATCATTCAGAAATACTTTAACGGGTTCGTGAGTTTTCCACCAAGACTTACACTACAAGGTATGTGCCTCTGGAGTTTTGGATAGCTTTTTCTCCTTCCCTATTCGTACTGGCGATGCACATCATACTGAAGGCAGACAGGTCTCGTATTCTAGAGACGGATATTGGTAAAATGACACTACCCTGATCATGAACAGGAAGAAGGTTGTCCAAAATACCCTAAACAAGTTGAACGACTTCTTAGGGTGGTGTTGAATGGCTTTCAAGCCCTGGTCGTGGGAAAATTCGCAGGGACTTTGTCGATGTGGCGGAACAGCATCCGCAGTATCCGAAGAACCGGTGAAAAGTCTTGGAAGGGTTTTCGACGAATCTCTCACCGACATGAATGTGATGGCGCCAACAAATCATCAGGGAACTGCAAGTGATCGAGGTGGCACTGCTGCAATGGCGTTTCAAAGTATGGTTGCTCCAGGTCGTGCTCCATCCAAGACTACTCTGGGCGTTATTGGTTTGTCACTGGTCGAGAATGTGGAGAGGAAAGTTAACCGATTCAACAGAAAATGGCTAGGCCTACCTCCAGCGCTGTAATCGGTTGCCCAAGCGCGAGCCTGCGACTACTATTAAGGTTTTTCGTGGAAGAGTACTGGCTCTCCAAAATGCAAAACACTCTCAGAACGCAGTGGATGCTCAACAACTCCGCGGACAGCAGGATCCGAGAAGTCAAGCCACTGTTCAGATCTGGAAGGAAATTCCGAGCGCAGAATGAGATCGATGAGTCAGTACAGAGCTGATGTTCGAGGAAGTAAGAGGTCCTACCCAGACGGACCTTCATGCAGTTGGATGGAACTACTTACCAAAATGGTCCTAGGCGAGCTCATCAGTCAGCCGCTATGATTAACAAGGAAAGGAAGCGAAAAGTAGCAGGGTAAGTGGGCAACGTGGGAAGACGTGATGCAATGATCCCTTACCTGGAGCGACATGTGGAAGATATCCCTGCTCCGACTTGCCTCCCCAATAAGGTCGGTGTACAACCAGTTGACCTCCAGGGACAATCTGCAAAAGTTGGGTTTGGTGGAAGACACTGAATGTCGGCTATGTGGCGGGACCGAGTCAGTGCATCACGTGCTCAGCAATTGCACGTATGCCCTTGCCAACGGTCAGTAGACATGGTAACATAACCAGGTCCTTTGAGAAGTGTGTGGGGCCACAAAAGCAGCAGTCTCCAACTCAAATTCGCGCACGATCGCAAAGCAGCAAATGATTTATTTTTTGCGCGAGGGCTTTGCACAACTCTGCAAAAAGAGATGTTAAACTCCCAGGCGAGACATTCTTGCAGAAGACAACGACTAGACCATTGCTACGAACTGCGGACCAAACCGCGATCGCTCAAAGGACCGCGGTCGAGTCCCGAAAATCGACATAACAAGGCCAATGAGAGACTCGCCTAGTCGAAGTTTGCAGGTTAAAAGCGGGTAGAATGCAACATGAAGCCATTGAGAGCTTTCGGAGAGGCTCCGGTCCAGGCAGCAGTGACCGGCATAACAAAACCAACGAGTGCCTCTCGTAGCCGGCGGTAAATGTTGCAAAAATACATGTTTACATATGAAACTTTCTAACGTATTAACAGTGTAATTTTCTGCTTTTCTTCACCTTTTTAAAACTAATGCAATGCTAACATAAACATTCGTTGATAAACGCAGTTATTTGGCCTTATGTTTACTATTCCTTCATTAACTATTTTTGGTTATCAACCTTAATCAAAGTCAAAAGATAAATTAAGACTTTTTGAGTCGCTTGACTTTAGAATGAAAAAGGTCACCTCTTAAAGTTTTACGAGGGTTTACCCCTTGAAAATGCTGAAACGGCATCCCTGTAATGTTTTATTAACGTCCGTTGCATATCTAGATGATTAGGACGGTGCTCCCGCATCAGGTTTGAACCCCGTGCTGCCAGCGGCATCCCTGTATATGAGAAGGCATAGATAGAACAAGCGAACAAATATAAGAAAAGGTGTTTCTGATGATCTTTTCCTTCTGGTAGGTATGTCCTAACGAGCAGCTAGCAGAGCGGCAAACCTGGAGTAGGTGGATGGGTGGGTGAACGGGCGGATGGATGGATAGCCCACAAGCCAGCCCAAGTGATTGGGAAAGCAGTTTTAAATGGCATTCGTGGTCAGACGTTTGCCAAAGAATGAGGAAACATTACTGTTTCTTAAGTCTAACTATTTTAAGAGCAGCTTTATTCTACAAAGGTGCCCCAATTATTTTCTTTATTATGATGAGTTATCATGAACTATTATTAATTTGTTAATACCAGGCGTCGGTAGACTTTGTCATTGGTGCGACTTCATTATGAGTTCAAATCCTAGCCTATCTCAAGAGCTTTTATAACTAATACCTAATGATTTTATTCTATCAAATGATAGATTTTATGATGACTTGAATTTAGACATGGAATGATTCGAACTTTAAAAAAATTGTCTAAATTTCTTAAACATGCTTTACGACATTACCCGGCTAAAAGTAGCCACCAGATGCGGCCCGCCCCCCGAAAACATCAGGAGATTCAAAGGGCCGAAATGTTTGAAGGCGGGGGAAACTCCTCTAAGGATCCTTTGCCGGAGCCCCAAGGAGGAACAGCAAGAAGAAACTTCTTTAAATTATTTGCAAGAGTGTCATGCAAATTCAGTGATGAGCCGTATTTAACATAATTTCAAGACTCATTTTTACATATAAAACATGTGTTTAACAATCTTTCAATAATAGTTATTGATCTGGTCATAGTTCTCAATCAAAGTCCAAGAGAAGTTCAGACTTTTGTAAGAGAGCCGCCTCGAATCATGTTTCTCCTTCCCCGACTTTAGCATAGAAGGAAAAAGGTTAGTTCCCCCGGATAAAGCTGAAAAGACGTCTCAGTATCTGAGAAGGCAGAGATAGAAAAAGAGTACATGAAAAAAAAAACTTATAATACAGGTGCCTAGGATGACCTTTTTCTTCTGGAAGGTATGACCTAACGAGCTGCCAAATATGGTTTATTTAAGCTCACCCGTTAGTCCAAGTAATAGCGAGAGAGTTCTCGTGCAGTACTTGCATAATTAAAGCACTGGTTTTTATTATCAGCTTTTTTTTACAATTAGCTGCCATTTTGTTGCAAAAATATAATAAAAAAACCCCAATGATAAATATGACGGGTGCATTCGGTAAACCAGGCAATTGTGATGTGCACCGCTGCTAAATTAATGGAAATACTAACCATTTGATTGACTAGTGTGCCAAATATTGGATTCTCCCGTTGGACAGAGTTTGCGCACTGGTCTAGAGATTATTTGGGCGGAGCATGACTACCTGCTCAATTTCAAAGCCGTTCCCTGTTGTTGTGCAATAACGAGTCCTTGCGCTGGAGTAATATTTCACAATAATAGTTTTATATCAATTTCCTCTTGAAGAATTCCTCCTCTGGGTGATCAAGCAAAACTAGAAATCGATGATTAGCAAATGATTTCAAAGCTCTTGTAGCTAGTAGATATTTTTTATTGACATTTACTCTTTTTGGGGTTTGCTTTCCCAAATCAAGTTGATTCTTGTACGTTGGTAAATAAGGTCATTATTTTGAGTATTGCATTCCTTCAAGAAGCGATAAAAACTAGTCATCATCTCGGGTTCGTAATCCAGCTTGCACAAAGCTTCCTTGGGAAACCACTCTATAACTCTTAAATATAAATGATTTAAGCGACTATGATGATTTTAACTTATAAATAAAATAAAACTAACTTTCAAACGTCAATACTTTACGAAAGTATAAATTTTAGATGAAAAAGATGTTTGGGTCATCTCTTCGGTTCTCGTGAGTTTTCTGCCTTTTCTTGCCATCCTGTTATTCTTCATTTACAGACTGTGAGTTATTCGCTTGATTTAGAAAACGATTTTTATGCAATTTTATGTTTCAACTTCTATTTAATTTAACCACTTTAAGTAAATTTATTCAACAGTTTAGCACAGGGGTCTATAAAGTGTTTTTAGCCACATTGCTGACTTTTGAAGTCTCGGCGGCCAAGCGTAAAAAAAAATTAAATTTACTAATTTACAGTGAAATAATAAAAATAAAAGCTATTTATTGGTGAGCTATGATGATAATTCAATTTACAAAAAATACAAATGAATTACTGTAAACAGGCTATTTATTCTGACGTACAGTGCGTCGCATGAACTTTGTTCAGGTTCAAGAATCACACAATTTAAACAGTTATCTATTAAATTACTGCAGATTTATGACCCAAATCTCTTTTATATCACTCATAAAGTCCTATTTAATTAATATAAACAAAATTTAGCGGTAAATATTGAATGTTAGTTGGAATTCATCGATAAATGCCTTTGATGTTTTTCGAGGTTTTTGCCTTTAGCATTGGGTCTCTTCCTTTTCCAATAAATAATTTTTATTCTAGGAATCACAAAAGATGATTATTATAATATTATAATAAGGCTCTATATAAATGGTCCCATTTCCAAACCTCACTTATGTAATCTAAGTTCTGTTAGTTTACGTTATTAACATGGGTTCTGGAAAGAGTCTTAATGATATCGAAAAGGGACAAATAAAGAATTGAAAGGGTTGAATTTGTCAATTTCAAAGATTTATAGGGTTATTAATCGATCTAGAAAGGTTATAAAACATTATTTGAATGATCCTGAAAGTTATAGATCAAAACCTAGTCCAGGAGGACCTCAAAAACTTTCTGAACGTGAGAAACGAATTGTCCTCCGTGAAGCGTCCAAGGGGTTTAGATCAACAAAAGACTTAAAAAATAAGTTAAATTTGGAGGTTAGTCGATGGACTATATTCAGATGTCTTCAGAGGAGTAGTTTTCAGAAGTTTTCCTCAGCACAAGCCAGTTCTAATAGAGGTTCACATAAAGATCCAGCTAAACTGGACAAAAGATATGGTGAGTTAGGGGATGAACAGGGGCTGTTATTTTTCAGATGAAAATAAATTGAGTTTGGATAGTACAGATGACTATAAATATTATTGGCACGATGTCAGAGGGCCACAAAAACATTTTTGAAAAGGAATTTTGGAGGTGGTTCAGTGATGGTCTGGACTGCCATTTCCTCTCGTGGTTCATCTGAACTCGTCTTCTTAAAGGAGAAGCAGGACTTACAAAAATATGTTGAAACAGTGAATTTGTATCTCTTTACGCTGTGTGATAAATTCGGAGATGATTCATTTTGCAGCATGCCCGCTGCACATATCAAGACTGACAAAAACCTTTCTCCAGAAGAGGAATTTGAAGGTTATGAAATGGACAGTTCGCTCCCCAGACTTGAACCCAATTGATAACTTTTGGGGACTGCTTGTGGTATACTCCATTGAGAAGCAATATTTTAGTATTCAGGAAATGAAAGATGCTTTTGAATAAGGCCTGGAAAAAACTGGATGGAAAGAGCTTGAAACCTTTCTTTGATTCATTAAAAAATAGTGTTCAAGAATTAATTATTAGGAAAGGAGATAAGATATATTATTGACTTTAAATTATTATTTAAAGTTGATTTTAATTCTAATTTGATTTTAATAAATATGAAAATTTATGCTCCTATGTAATTTATCTTATAATCTTATGTAGTTTCTAGTGTTTTGTGTTCCTATATGTAATTTTGTGTATTTCCAGTTTTTCCAGAAAATTGCACGAAATATTTGTCTGAGTTCAATAAATTTTATAAGTATTAATATATAAATCTAATGTGTTTCAGTGAAAATTCTATAACTTAACTGGTCCAACATTTTGCACTGCAGTGCAGTGCAGAAATGCATTTAGATTATCATTAATAAGTAACATGGTTTTTCATTTGGGATTTGCGAGAAGCATGAAACTGATGACTTTCTGACTTAACATAATTTTAACCAACTGCTGTTCAAAGTGAATGGTTCCGATCATAAGTAAAGCGTTCAAATGTTTATCAGGCATTTGTGGCCTATAGTAAGATTCATCTTTGAAAAAGTCTTCTCACGCAAATACGTAATGCCAAAGGCTGAAATGAATTCTCGGGCAAACATATTAGTCAGATGAAAGGCATTTAGAATGAAGCACAGAATTCGATTAAATTTCCTTCTTTAAATTTGTTCTTCAGGGTGTCATTGGATTGCAAATTGATAATTTCCATTTGTAAGTTGGGAGGTAAGTCAAATGGGTTTTAGAAGGTTTTTATTCTCGAAGAAGCATTGAGATCAGAGAAACGTTACTGTAACTTTTGGAAAGTGCGTGTTAGAGTTCAGGGGTATTAAAGTTATCGTAAACTGATCATATTACTCGACAGATTTCAGTATGGCTTGCACAAGCTTCCCTTTTTTTTTTAAATTTTTCCTCATATATTTTATTTTTTCAGGGAGTACTCGGGCCGGATTAAAAACCTTTAGAGGGCTGTGCTTTGGAGACCCCTGGTCTAGCAGAAAGTCGATTTGAAATTTTGATGGTGGAAATGATTTGTGATAAAAGTGCTGTGAAATCTGATTCTGTGGCGGATCTGGAACACTTTGGCGGGAGTGCACACTACTTTTGGGAAGGGGGGCTACACAGATGCTAAATTTTTGTCAAAAATTGTAAATTATTGAAAATTGAGATGAAAAATTTACTTAGAGTTAATTTAATTTTTCTAAGATTTTAAATTCACGGGGTCATGGCCCTCCTCTAAATCCGCCACTGATCTGATTTTATCAAAGCATCAATATTTTAATATATCACAATAATGTGGGTTGCATATAATCACATTCTACCTAAGATATTTGTTCTTACATTCGGACCTATTCTATTTGTTTTATTAAACTCTACACAATACTACACAAACTTAATACACTAGGGATGTTTGTACCGCTTTCAACATTGTAATCCAAATATTTTGTTATAAATCACATGTTTGGATAATATGTACTTTTGCTTTTTCTTCCTTGATGTCCTTAAAAATAATTCTAAATAGTTCATCCGATAAAGTTATATTCAATTAGCCAACAAATTTGGTTAACTAAACTATCCTTAGTTCCATTATCTTGACTCTACTGCAACGATCTGATATAAATAGTTTTAAATGAATTTGACTTTATTTATCATAATTCGTGTTGACAGATGGGTAAATCTTCGAAGAAGTAAGACATTGTTATTATTGTTATTTTTGAATTAAATGTTATTAATGTTTTTAAATGTTATTTTTTAACTGATTATTTATTATAATTTGGAAGATCGGTTCTATGTTACTACTCTTTGTTAAGATTTGGAAGCTGTTGAAAGTTATAATTATATGTTTTAGCTTTGGTTATTACTTATTCATCCATGCTCAATAGGAATCGACCGGGGTCACTTTGTAGCCGGGGCCGGGGTTACCAGGGGCAGGGGTACAAAATACATGTTTAGATAAGGAACTTTGTAATCCCGGTCGATTCCTAATGCTCAATCTATTAACATTGATAATTACAATTTAAAACGCACAAACGTTAGCCTTATATGATTATAGTCACGAAAATGCATGCTTTTTTTTAGCTTTTTTTTAGTCTATAAAAAGACAATAAGGATTCAGCTTTAATGATACGAAGATGTGAATTGCACCGGTTTTAGCCAAGCTTAGAAGTTATATATTAATTATATTATAAGTAAAGGCAAAGGAACAATGAGGCTTGCATATTTATCAGATTAAATAATTTTTTGGCAACATCTAGAACATAAATTAATTAGCTGATTTAAATATGTCATTTACCAATTTGTCTTTTCGCTGCTAATTCCTGTAAATGTTGTCCTTAGTTTATTACATACATGTATAAGGCATTAAGTCCTGTAACACATTTTGTTATTCTGTGTACATAATTTAAAACTAATTCAATGTAATTATTTCTGCAGTAAATGAAACACAATATGCCAAGGTTCTTGGAAATTCAGCTTTAAGAGACAAAAGCTACGCCTTGTTTAATGAAATGAATGAAGGGTATCACAGGATTCCTAGCTTTCATTCCAGTCGTAATTTTCAGAGAAATAACCAAATTACGAGTGGATCTGATGCTTGTCTAAAAGATTTTCAGACTAGTTCGGTAGGGCTATCATCCAAAAAGGGCAATATCTCCGATCATAGACGAGGTCATTCACACACAGCTACGATTAAATGTGATCAATTAGATAAAGCATTAGATGAAGACAAAGTGGAGCCAAAGAGTTTTGGGATTCCCGACAGCAAAACCAAAACACGTTTCCCGAATGTCTTTGATATGAAAAACCCGTATTCATCTGCTCTCCAGATAGAGAGGCACTATCTAAAACATTGTCCTCCAGAAGAGGATGGTGCTAATTTTAGCAGAAATAAATTTAGAACTCCAAGAAGTCTTAATTTTGAGTTTTCTAGGAGAACATTTTGCCATCCAATTATGAGTGATGCTAATGAGGTCAATTTAATGAGAAATCGTTCCCTACCTAGAAGTGGAAGAAAATCATCAAGGAAAGTTAAGTCAAAAATTGGACGTCGGAGGCATTCCTCGGAAAGAATGCATCACAAAAATTTGTCACCTAAGAGACTTACGAAATCGTCAAACAAACTTAAATCTTGTACACCCCAGAAACACGGTGGGGAAGATATTGTTAAACCCAGTGTGAAAATCACAAAGTCCGTTTCGTCCGATGACGAAAAAAGTGAACATCAATCTGAAACTTATGAGAAACGAAAAGTAAAAGAGGGTTCGGATGAAAAAAAAATTGATGATGGAGTTGTTGACAAAGTACAACTGGCAATGAGTTTTCAAGAAAGATTGTCTCAAGGATCACTGAACGATCATAAAAAGGTTAGAAACCCTGACGAAGATAAAAGTTTAGCCAAAGTTAATGGTTTATCAAAAGTTGCATGTGAAGCCAAACAACCCAGCACTGCAAATAAAAACTATGCCATGCAAAGTGATAAAAGGTTGAATAAAAAAAATGGCATTAGTAAAGAGAACAGTGAAAAAGGCTTTTTAAATAATTCTGAAAATATGACTTGTAAGAAATTAAAAACCAGCAAAAAACGTTTGCATAAATTGCGACACTCAAACGTAACCAATAAAGATGTTCAGTTTGAACCATATAGAGAAGTAAATCTTCTCTGGTCTAAAAAATGTCTCAGTGAAACGAAGTGTTCCGATGTAGAACCTGATCCTGATCTGGATGTTTACAAAAAGTGTAAGCAATTAAAAAGCAAATCGAAGTCAATACAGAGGAAAGTTTTTGGACCGTCTAGAGATTACATAGAAGGATGCCTGCAGAAATATCATTCTTGGTGTCAGAAACCATCAGGTCGTGGATGTGGTAAGCCAAAAGTTCAAACAACGCAAATTTATCAAAGCTACCCGATATTTCCAAATTACTCAACACAAAGCTATGGCCCCCCTTGCACTCAGAGCTATCAATCATTTTGTCACTGTGCATCAATCCCTCGAAATCTTAAGACTGTATCTGGTTCTTCGAGGGTATCAGTTGATCACCATACTTCAGATTCAAGTAGCGAGAACTTGCCCGAAGATGTTGAAATTGACTTGTGTTATGCACCCCGTTATTGCTGCTGCATGACATGTCAGAATGCTCAAACGGCGGCCAATCCTGCTCAAGTTATACATTCTTCAATTGAAAGACCTTTGATTTTGGGCAAGTCGGCATCAATTGGTGACAGTTTTGGTGATGTTATTAAAGGTGATTTTCGAAGGACTAAAACTGAAGTCCTGGTAAGCGATAAAATGTCCATGTTAAAGAATTTAGACGAAAGATTTGCAGAAGTTTTTGATGAGATTAACATTCCAGACAACAAAAGTAATGAGAGAATTAGTGACACTATCAGAAACAACAGTCTCGAAGCTTTAAGGCGAAGATGTTGTAATGATAAGAACTCACCGAGACTGAATAATTGTGAAAACACATGTGATTGTGCTGTCACTCCAACCTCAATTATCACAGGTGCTCCTAAATCAAACCATAAGAAAATTAAAATACCGAAAAATAATTTGGCTGACTACAATCTAAACACGTGTAGAAACAATAATGCAGCTGCAGCTGCTGATAACTTAGATGACGACTGCATTATGAATACTGACCATCCTGGCGTGCAGGCCTCTAGTCCACTTGGCCTAAAAGCAGAAAGTATTAGTGAAATTAAATTAAATGGCAAAGTCAAAGACAATCGGGACATGGTATCAAGAAAAGTAGGCAGAGAAATGCTTGAAGAGAAACAGCTATCAAAACTCTCAGACTGGACCTCAATATCGGATTACAAAGCTCCACCTTCAGAATCAGTCTGTATGGAATTACTAGATAATCAGAAATTTGAAATGAAAGACTATCCGTATCCTAACTTATCTTCTTGGTGTGACTCGGCATCTATCGTCTACGGAAATATTCTCATTCCGAAGCTCGATTTAAGCTTTTTGAATGATGAAGTCTCAGATCAGTCACAACGAATGATTTCAGGTAATGAACGCAGATCTTTTGATTCCTCATCAAGTTCTACACCACGAGACAACATTTACGAAGGAAATCGAATTGAAGGAACAAATAGGTCAGTAAAAAGTGCAAAAAAGCTTATTTCAGATAATTTTGTCGAGTCTTATCATGATTCAAACAATATAAACCATTTGAACAATACTGGAATCAGAAATTCTGGTAATACCAGGAAAGAAAATTTCGCCGAGCTAAATCACTTTCCAGAAAAATGCTTTAATCAGAGTAATAGTAACATCCTTCCTGAGGATGGTGGGTGTTGTCAGGGTAATAATTCCTTATTTCCTCAAAGAAAAGATTCAGGAAATAATCAAATTCCAACAGCAAATAGTTGTGCAATAGTATTTGAACCGAAACGTAGAAGTAGATTCAGTATGTTACCACATTTTTATTCTGCTCACAAAGAGAAGATTCTCGGTTCATCAGACCAGGTAGTGCATAACGAAACAATGACAGCACACGAAACAAACAAAAGTGAGGTTTGCAGCGGCAGGAAAATTAATAAATTTGTACAAAATATAGTTGGCGAAACGACTGATCTTCGTTCGTATCCTGGGTGTGATGTGCATACCCGAGAACCTACAGAAATCAGAGAAAGCGTGGATGTCTCCAACATTCATTTCAAAGGGGGTCTGCTTTCTGATTCAGTACGCACCAACAATGCTGACATTCAGAATAATCTTCCTGCAGCTCACAGTCACAGGTTCTCATTGATCAATGAAAGGAGTGTTAATCATAGAAAGGATAGTTCACATCTGCAAAAATCGGAAAAAACAATTCAAATTTTACAAAAGGTTAAAGACAAACTTTTAATGGAGAATAAGCAAAACAGGTTTTCTGACTGTGTGAACCTTAAATCCTCACACATTAAGGGATTTGGAAGACAAATGCCTTCTGAAAATGAGGCTGGTGAATTTCAGCCTCTTATGAAAAAAACATTTGACTTGGAAGGTGCCAAAATGCATATAAGAAAAATATTTGATAGGTATAGATAAGTAGGATTTTGTTATGTGATTGATGCATCCTTCACTGGAACAATTCCACTTAGTTAATATGTTTAATTGGTATTACAATTGATTTTCTTTGAAAATCAGATGGATTTTTTATGTGTACTCCTTACGATTCTTTTAATTAATTTCCTTTGATAAGAATGGTAACAGATGCATTGCATAGATAAGGTTGGTTAAGAAACTCGAATTCATTATGTTATGGTCATGCACTTAAGTGAGATGTGCTTTGTTGCGGTTGTCAGTTGGCGCTCTCGGACTATTTCTAATGTCATTCGTTCACTATTTTCCGATGTTTAAGCAAAGGAGTAGTATTGAATTCAGTAGAGAATCATGGGCGAAAATCAACATGATGAAATTATTAAGTAGAGTGAGGGACTCCTGCTGCCCGTTTAGTCAATAATCAGGTTGTAGGATCGTTAATGTAACTTACGCGGTCTGATGTGGTTTGGTGTCATCGTTACGAAAATACATAATGTTTTTTAATAGCTTCGGGAAAACTTCTCATGCATCTTAAGTCAGTGGTGTTTATTGATTTTATTTCCTCAACAGGAGCGGGAAATCCACTCGAAGAAAAGAGATTGATAGAGCCTTTGTCGTTCTTCACTCGTACATACTAACTCCCGTTCGTGTGCTGATTTTGGAATATCGATGAATTTAGACTTAATTGCGATGAGTTAAATGGAACTGATGCATCTAACTTATCCCATCGCCAGTGGTTATTTCAAGCCATAATCCGAAGTGGTTCACTGCGTTGATATCCTTAACGTTTTTTTTTAGGTCGTGTTAGTCATTACCACAAAAAATAATGCTCTACGGGATTCTCCAGAATCAATCCGAAATTAATGCATTCGATTAAATTTGTGGTTATCAGATCTCCGGTCTTTGAGTATATCTTTTGCTTTTTCTTTTTTTGTTTGTTTCTACATGACATGAATACGATCTGTCACCACCCAGTGATTCAAAAAACGTTACGTTACGTAGATGAGAAGTCTCTGAACGAGTTGGCGATGAAACGATAGGGACATTTGGAATGAATTTTATTGAGCATAGACAAAATAAGCAGAAAGCTTGAGAGAATCCTGATAGGAAATTATATATCACAAAATCAAAATAAAACATTTTGTTCGAGGATTACATTCATTTGAAATCAAATTTTCTATTTTGTGTCCTTTCTGGATTAAGGGCTAGGCAAATACTGCAGCGACGGCTCAATTGTTTGAAGTTTCAGAGCGCGGAATGTCAGATTCAATTTCGTTTTATGAGGAGTATTGAGTTTAAACTGTTTAGAATTTATTGAATAGCCTAAATATAATTTGCATGTTGTATTTAGTTGGGATTGTCTGGTCTCTTTTGTTATTATTTGCTTTAAATGCGTACTTTGTTTTAAGTCATGTGCGAAGAGTCGTCAATCAAAAATATATTAATGAAATTGTGTGCTGGGTATTTATATATGTATAAACTTAATTTTTTAAATTAACTACATTTTCTGGATAAACATAACATTTAGTCAATGTCTTTGGTACAAGTGGAGGTCGCTGAATTTTGCATTGATGTTTTAGTTAGTCTTTCAGGCGGGGAAGATGGCTGATTGCGATTCTGAGGTAAAAGTTGGCGCTGTTGAGTCGAACTGCGGAGGAATTAGGAATTCTCCGGAGGAATTGACAAGCAATCTTTTGCTGGTAGTTGGAGAACCTTTTAATGTAGAGCAGAAGGATCTTATTCTGGAAAGGATTGTTACCGGCAAGTATTTTCGTCCTTTTCAAGTCAAAACTGATGAATTATTTCAATGCCTATTGGTTTAATTAATAATTTTTTAACATTTTAAACAAGCTACTTGTTTAAACTCCCACTAAGTGTTTGTTCGTTCTAGGTAGGCCTGATTAACATTTTGAGTTCTTGACTTTTTGGGAAAGTAACTTAGGCATCAGTTGTTGGTCTGATAATAAATTACGTTTGAAATATATATAACTCTCACAAAAATATTTCTAAGTCGTTCAAGAAATTGTTCCAATTCCTGTATGATCTAAATTATCTAAATTAGATTTTATCTAAATTTATCCAATAATTGGTTTAACCAGTAAATAAGAAATAAGTATATAATATCATATTATAAATTTTTTAAAATTATTATTTATACTGTGCATGGCTAGCCCGAAGAAGAATGTTGCTACAAAAGGCTTGACATCATTTTCTGTGATTTACTTCTCTTTAGTAATAAAATAAAAATAATCACTGACCTCTAATAAATGATTTTATCCCATAGCCAAATGCTTTGACCCTAAATAAGGCTTAAATTGATTATTATTTAGGTTAGTTATAGTGTTTGGGAATTATTTTTATTCTCATAATTGTGAAGAATGTTTCATTAGGCATTTTAAAAATGTGATGATCATTGATTTAACATAAATATTGCTAATTGTAATTTACCAACACTCATCAATATCAATAAGTTATAATGGTCTCTAATTAATTTGTCAATTATTAGTTATTATCATTGTTACATCACTGATCATTACTTAAATAACAGCCGGGTGATGTCATGTAAATTCTAACTTTATTTAAGAAATCTGGAATATGTTTTACAAAACCATCCACATAGTTTTGATAATCATTGACTCATAGTTTTATTTTCCACACTTTCTAAGGTAAGGTAAACTTGTATGTACCAGGGTGTTTTTGCAGCATGACCGGTATAAGTACATATGTATAAGTTGTTTCCTGAGAAGCTTACTGAGATTTAAACAGGATTGATTGATGGTTGGATGGAAGTAGATGGAATAATTTATACTATGTTAAATTAATGTCTAGGTAGGAAATGTAGTGATTCAGATTTTATTGTGTCTGCAAAGCAGCCATCTGCTGCAGTTCAACATCACAGTCGTTGGTGATAATGATAGCAATGATGAACTTCATTGTTAATATTGGTAATGATATTATAGTTACAACGTCATTAGTAATGTCATAATAATGCTAACAATAGCAACCCTGAAAACGCCATCGAGCATCCTTTGATGAATTTTTTCGGGTTGTGGCTAAAGCAAAGAGCGTGGTATTTATAAAACACTGAACTTCTGCACCACATTGCTAGGACATTCGTTCATATTGACCTTATACTCTGTATTATTTCATCTTATTCACCTATTTTTAGTGTAAGCTCGTCGACATTATTGCTTTTTATTATATATTATTAATTGACATTTGCACACCAATATCTGAGTTAATGCATTTTTTTAATATATTTTTGAGCAGTTCTACCAATGAGACTAATTTTCCAGTTTGTTTTTTTTTGTCTCAGGCATTTCATTGACTTAGTGACTCATTTGCTCGTCAGTAAGGGTTAATAAACACAAAAGAGCCTGGGGAGCCAAGGATTGAGTGAGAAACTCTTAATAAATGAAAGAACTTGCTGTTGGCAAGCCGACTTCCGTATCTCCTTTAGATTGTGAATCCAGTTGGTAATTACTTTAATCCTCAAGTAGAACTTGACGAGGTGGTCTGGTTTCAAATCTTTTTCTAGCTGCATTAAGATAACAGATAGTACAAAGGATACAAGGTGATAGTGGTAGTGTTGGTGATAATAATCAAGATGGACTGGCTGACTCTGTGGTTATATATCTTGTTCATTCTCAGCTTAGGAGCAATGGAAAAAGTAAAACAGAACAAGGTTTTTCAATCACTCCCTACAAATATTTTGTGCTCTTTTATTGCACAACTCAATGCATCCACTCATTCACCCTTACTTAATGACCCCTTCACCTATTCCATTTTTTGTTCCATTGGTTTGACTAGATAGGTATTTATTTTCTCACTTGTCCTCTGATGTGTTACCTTTGCTGTCCATTAGCAAGCACCCTGTGAATTTTGATCTTCGTGATGGCAAAATGCAGCAGGGAGTATTTATTTCATTAAGTTCTTCCTATATCTATGATGTCTAGGTTGTTTGAGAATTATGTTTAGGAAGGATGTGTCTTTGACTATGTTATAGAGAAAGTGTGATGATGTTGAGAGCAGCAGCCACGATGGTAGTTGGTATTATGCAATCAAATTGTGTTCGCGATGATGTCGATGGTAATTCTAGTGATGCACAACTGATACGGATATTAGCTCGAGTAAGCTTTCTAGAATCAATAACTCCACATGAGATCCACCACTAGTTTTTACCTGACACTTCCTGTATTCTATGATTTGTTAATCTTATGGACAATATCGCTTTTAATATTGATACAACCAAGTACTTTAATTGATCCTAATATCATTTATTGCTTAACAGGTCAATAATTTTTCTCCTTTTCTTAATTTTGTTTTATCTCAAGGTTATTTAATTTGCACTGCTAAATTACCTGCTAAATGTTACTCGAGATAATTATTCATTCAAATCGAGAATAATTGCTTTGTGCATGAATTATGTATTTAAAAAATTGCTTGTCTACTTCCTCATCATTTTAATCCGGAAATATTACCACTTTTTATGCCTGCAGAGTTGAGCAGTTGGGATGCAGAGGCATCAAAATGTGACATCAACCAGGAGTTGAGCTCCATCGATCCCTTCAAGTCCAGTTCACACAATGAAGGTTCGAATCCTCGATAACTTTCTGATTTCAATGTGATGGTCGCACAATATATTGTTTTGTTCTTAATGTCATCGCAGTATATTAGTGTTGATAATATTATCGCATTACAAACACGATTGATGTTGAGGTGATGTTATTGTATGATAGTACCTATCATAACAATCGTTCTATTTGTTACTTGTCTAATTGTTTATTGAAACCAACAAGGTTAGAGACTTGTTTATGTGGCATTTAGGCTGGTGATGCAAAAGATTTTTGTTTCACAGTTTCAAAAAAAATTGTTGTATAATATCCACGACCTTTTCCTGTTTGGCATTATACCAATACTTTGGTTTACTATTGTTGCTATAGAAATGAGAATGTAATTGATGAATGGTAGTGTGCCCAGAATAAATTTGGTTTGGTAATGAGTCTTCCATCATTGGTGATATTGCCTTCCGCCAAAATTTCAAGAGGCTGCCAACATGCTCTGAATATCAAGCAGCTCTGTTGAATGCACTAATTACCTTCTTCTGTCTATCTAATGAATGATAGCAGATCTTTGGGGTGATGGTTGAAATGCTAATAATTTATGATTATGTGCATGCATGTGATGATGATCATGGTGCAGATAGAAGGAAACTAGGGATATGACAATTTCCAGAAAAGCATTAAAGAAATGTTTTTTGTGCCAATAGAATGAAAATTATCTCTTGATTGTGTGCTCGAACATTATCCATGGGTTATCTCCTGTTTATCTTTAAAATGATTTTTTCCATTCTGACCATATTTTTCCATTCAGCAACAAAAGGTTTTTCTCTTTTTGTTTAGTCTTTTCCATACTTTGTCTCTTTTATTCCCTGTTTGTACCACGACCTTACAATTTGCCTGGGTTTATGTTATGTTTTCATTCATTAATACTGTTTTTATTATTATTATTATTATATTATATTTTTTCCATTTGCCACGACCTAGGGAAGACCTTTAGTTGCATTATATTTATAATAATAATATTCAACTAAGATTATGATTATTCAATTAAGATTTAGTCGTTAGATTTATATCGGTTGATGTGTAACTCCTTCGTAGTTGGAATGGCTTTTCTTACTGTCACAACTTCAAAGGGAACATGTGGATAAGTAGTACCTTGGGATTTTTATAAACTGTTTTGATGCTTCTGCAGACACTTTATGTTGATTATTTAGAAAAAGTGCTATGCAAATGCATTCATCATCATCCTAAGGTCAATACTTAAGATCATAGCCATGATTTCTTGCATACTTGAGGGCTCTAATGACTAATTAGTTTAGGTGCTTTGTATTTATAATTGACTTTATTGTATATCATTTGACAATTACCTGATTGCCTCAATCTGAAACTTGTTATTTTTTTGTCCTATTGATATGAACAATTCCTTTGGAAATGGGTATTGATTAGTACTTATTCATAGGTAACAATTTTGTTATTGAATATTGTTATTGTTTGTGAATTGATGTGGCATGTAAATTAATTTTTATTTGTAAAGGAGAAAGAAAGTTTGATTAAAAGAGTCAAGATTTTTTTGACTTGCTTGGCTTGCTTTCTTCTCAGCTTTTATTACATTTATTTCTTTATCTGTTTCTTTGTTTATTTTTTTAATGCAAGCAGCCATGTTATGTGTGGAAGATTTGCAATGAATCTTGACTCCATGTTAGACCTTTACTCTGTCATTCTTTTTTTAGACTCGGTTGTCTTACTCAGCTTCACTCCTTACTCTTTGCTTTCTTGACATGAACAAGATGTGACGAGTCTCCCTAAAGCAGGTTTAGCTAAATCACCTGCTCATGTGTACTTGGCTGAAAGTGGGTGGAGTCGTTAGGTAACGAAGAATATCTCATCCACGTGACTGCGATGATAGTCATGAGTCACAGTTTGGCTTGCAAAGTCTACATAATGCAGCAGAATTAGTAGTGCAAAATCAATATCCATTTCACAACTAGGTGAGGATATTATTCATTTGCCTATTAAATTAAGTATTACTTAAATATTTCCAAAAGAATTTGTTCTTTAACTAATTTAACTAATGCTACTGCACTATTCATTGCACATGGAATCTATAATATGATTATATTGTATTATGATAATGATACAAGAAGGTCTGTATTGTGTTTCTAAAGAGTCTATATCTTTGTGTAAATGAATAAATATTAGGTAATCCTTAGGGCAGCATAAATATTAGTAACTCAATGGCAATTTGCTAGATCCATAATGTCATGCTTTTTTGATGATGCTGGTTTTGTTTCCATCGCTGCCGTTTCAAGCAGTTATTTTGAAGTTCCAGCATTACTGATCAAGCACTAAAATGCTTTCCATTCCTTCTCTTAGAAATTCTTGCATCAAGTGTTCTTGAAAAAGATTAATTCCTGTGCTGCAACTACTGGGAAGTTAATTCTTCTGACCTTCCATCCTTGGGATGGTAATGATATTTCTATCTAGGACCTCCAACAGAAATTTGGGGTCGCTAGGCATTCTATCCACAAGCTCACATGTTGTGTCAATTTGGTTGAAAAGGGTAGTAATTGTAATATTTTAAATATTCAAAACCAGGGCACAATCAAAAAGGCCTTGTTTGTGTATCATTTTTTTGAAACCACTCTTAAGTAGTAATACAAGAAAATGTATATATTGTTTGACATTTTTCTAAGACCTTTGATATTTATATTTGGTATTGATAGTCTTTTTTGTTTTTTAAGAATTCACTAACTTTACTTGCAAATAAGTTTAGTGGGCCCAGGAAGTCTTTAAATTGTTTTATCTTTGGAATATTAATAGATATTAATATTGGAATCAATGCAGCCAGTTATGATCAAAGCTGGTGCCAGTAAGTTATGGAGATTAGATGCAGGAGGGATAACAGCAACCAAGCAGGGAAACATTCTCAGAATACCTTCGGATTCTTTTAAAATCTTTTTTATTTGTTTTATTTTTGCTTTTCTTTGCCTTGTTTTTGAAACCACTCTTGTTTATTTGTTTTTTTCTTTGGGTTGTTGTCCTTATTGCCTTTATCGAATGATGTAAGGTTGGTTGTTTTTTAGTTTTACTGCACCTATTTTAGTCACAAGTTAGTTTTTCATCCCAAAAAGTCAATATATTAATTTTGTCTTCTTCATCCTTATCGTCTTAACTATGTCCATTATCATCACCAGCTCTGTAGTATTCTTCAATTCTTCATTTAGAGTCCTGATTCATTAGATTAGTACTAAATCCAAGACTAATGGATTAATTAGAGTATTACTGGTATTGTTATGTTGTATGACTGGACAAGTTTATTATTTTCTGTTATCACTTTTTCAATTGTAACATAATAAGATCAATAAAAATACTAGTGATCATTTATTATGGCCTCTAAAACAAATGTGATCAAGCATAATTAACTGGTGTCAGTGTCTGATTAATCTGTTTCAGAAGTCCCATTCTTGCAAGTAACTTCTTCATCAACTTGTATAACCTATGTTCTCGTGCTAAATAATTTGTTTTTATATTATTATTTGTTGGGATTTTTGTTAATTAGCTTAAAATGTTGGACGACGTCTAAACATAGGCATGTGTTTCTCTCAGGTGAGAAAGTCTTTGAACACAAAACTCATAAGGTGAAGGTAACAGTGTTGGTCAATCCAACACTGAGGACCACAGTCGACAAGATCAGCTCCTTCTTGTCCTTGAATTCAACCTACAAGTACCTGCTCTACTCTGGACCCACTCTTCTCAACTCTGGATCTTGGTTGCTCCAAGATGGACCTCTGTCGTGTCAGGATCTCTGCGATGCTTTCAAGTAATTCTGCTTATTACTGTTTATTTGTAAGGACTTTCTATGTTTTCATGTGCATCTTGAATTTACAAATTATTGTGATATATGACTAAAATTGCACTTAATGCAAGCAAGTTAATGAAGCTATGACAAAATGTCATTTTGCACCTGTTACAATTAATGTCTCCTGTAATTTGGCATTTTTTAAAGTAATTATTATTTTGCATTGCCCACATTGTTGTAGTATTTAATCATATTTTTGTTGTAGTTATATATGTATTTATTATTATATTTTATTTGTTCAATCTTTTCAGAAAAGCCAGCATTCCAGATTCAAGTTCCAATGTGTTGTTGGACGTGAGTCTCGTGTCTGACTTCACCGAATGGAATGAGGCTTCTCTTCAAAAATCTTGTGCCAGTTTAAAGGTTTTGCAATAGTTTTTTTGCAAATGTAACCGATGATGATAATGAGGATTTCAAGGTTTTTGAAATGAATGATGAAGAGCTTTTTAATATATTGTCCATTGTCAGCAGTAAAATTAGCATTTGTTGGGTGGGTAATTACATAATGCCAAGCCATTGTCATTGTTGTTTAGATAACTATATTAAGTTAACATCGGTGCTTTGATGATCACCATCCGAATGTCTCCCAGGTGCGAGTGAGTCGTCCTTCGAAGGTTCTGACGGACGAGAGCGGCCTCATCAAGTTTTCAGACAACCTCTCCGCTTTCCTCAAGACCTCCGTCATTTCCGAGCGACTCAAGTCGTCCGACGTCCAAGGCTCCATCACTTTTGACAGGCCAACCTGTTACATATTTCCTGCCGGTCAGGGAAACTCCATGCTTTTTGGAGTTGAAGGATTCAACTTTCTCATTGATGGAGGGTAACAATGTTTTGTGTTTGGCTGTTATTTGCACTTTCTCTGTGCTGAAGTATTTGCATTTGTGTTGCACTGGTGGTTTGACACTGAACTTTCTGACTTTATTTTATTACATTAATTTCAAAATTTTGTTAATCTGAGTTACTTGGAATCATTTCACAAAATGATTGCATATGTGCAGTTACATTAACTAAAATCTATTTCTTTCCAAGGCAATGCATGTAAAGTTGGCAACATATATGATATAATGTGATAATATATCATGTTTTACTTTTTCAAAAGACTGAACTTTAGTACTTTTCCAATTTCAATAGTTTATAGACATTCCACCATTTACAATTCACTCTGTATATATTCAATTTTTCCATCAGTTAATACTTGTTTATTCCACAGCTATGGTAGAAATACCTGCTTCTGGGATTTCGTGCGACACCTGAACAAAGTCGACGGGGTTCTGATGTCCCGTCTTTCCCACGACAACATCTTTGGTTTCTCGTCCTTCTTCGAGAAGAAGTCTGTGGACAAGTGTGGACCTGAAGTCGGAGTGGTGATGTTGAACATCGGTGATGCCAGACACAAGCACCCAGTCAATGGGAGCCCTTCAAGAGCCTCGTCGTGAGTTTAAGTTTCGGTTTTAAAGACTGCGTATCGGAATGACATTCAATTCTACTCGACATGATGCTAATGGAGTTTTACTTTGTTATGTCAAAACATATGATTTGCCAAACTTCACTCGATCATTTTAATTCTAGGGGACTTCTGGTCAGTATAGCAGAAGAAGGCAGGTTGTTGGTTGAGCACATGTCACTTGGCAATTTGGCTCCTCCCATGCCATGTGTAGCTTCCAATCACAACCACATCAACTTGTACTACAAGGTCGGACATGGTTCTCTGGATATGTACACTTTGAATCCTACACTCGACAGTAAGGACTTGAAAGATTTCCTCAGCTCTTGGTCCAAATATGTGGACTCATACAAAGGAGGGGTACCTATGTCTGATGTGGTGGGTGTAGCTTAATGTTTCTTGATGTGAACGTTTAATGAGATTAGCATATGTGTGACTCTGAAATAAATTGTAATGTGAATATCTATGGCATCTGATTAATTATTGATGATGATGATAATGATCCAACCCTCAATCATTACTCTGCATGTGATATCATGTAAATCAACTGTTTTTATTTATTATCACAACCTTGAGCACATATCATCTTTTATAAATAATCAGAATTAGATTTGACTGGTAATAAATCAGTCACTGAGCATTTTTTTTTCAGGTATCAGTAGCATGCCTCCTTGTATGGAAGCCTTCTCCTCACCTGAAGGAGAACGTGGTGAGGATTTTGTTTCCCGGTCGTGTGAGTCAACAGAAACTGCTGGATGGAATCGACAAGCTCAAGAACCTTGCCTGTTTTCACTCAAAGTCTGGAGTTGAAAAAGTAGTCCCTAAGAAGACACAGTCTGCTCCATCTTCCGGAGGTCGGGCTGCGCTGACACCGACGTCAGTGAGGTCTGCTGTCGTTCCAAAGCCCATCAGGCAAGAGCCCAAAAAGGTTGGTTCGGCCACCTCCCTCGAACACAAAGTGAATGATGCCACAAAGAAACAGGAAATAAAGAAGCCTGGTGTTCCAAAGGAATCTGCCAGAAAACTTCCTCACCCTCTTGACCATGGCAGAACTGCTGCAAAGCCATTGTCTTCACCCCAGAAATCTCCCACAAAGGTAACTAAAACAGCTGGCTCAAAGGAGCCGAAAGCAATCAAGGGCTCGGCAGAGAAGAAAGTCGAAGCTAAGCCTGTTCCTGCAAGTTCAGATAAAGAGAAGACCCATGTAGTTGAGGTGGAAGTTGAAGGTCAATTGAGTGCTAAGGAGTCAAAAGGTCAGGAGGCTAAGGAGACTGAAGATGTCTCTTCGACTGCGGTGACCCCCTCAAGCACCGAAGAGAAGCCTGAAGAAGCTGTTGGTGAGTTGCTGCAATGTATTGAAATATGTTCAAACTAAGTTACATGTAAATAATTATCATAATGTTTAAAAAATGAAAGGTTTTAATTGATAAGAGCTGTATTTATTAGTTCAACTTTTACTTATTTACTTTGTTTATATTCTAGCAGTTTAACACAAACAATTTCAGTAATACTATGTTTTGGAGGCAATTTTGAAAGCAGTTTTATTATATTATTAGAATTTTTGCATGCACCTAGATATGTTTAATTTTGTATTTGTTGAATTTTAGACAAAAAAATATGATATTACTAGATTCATTGATGATCAATGCAAAAAAAATTTCAGGAATTTGAAAGCATTTATAATTTTCCAGATGTCAAGGAAAATGCAGGAGGCTTCGAACCTGAGAAAGAATGGGGTAAGCCAGAAGGCCTGCCAAGCCCCATGAAGAATACTGATGACTCAGCAGGAGATCAACCTCTTAAAAAGGCTGCTTCAGAGGGACAGAAGAGCCCGGACAAGACCAAGAAGTTGACAGGAACTGACAAGGTCCCAAGCAAAAGACCAGCCACAGCAGACAAGACCATCCACTCTTCCAGAGAAGAACCCAACAAGCTTGCTACGAATGCAATTAAGAAAACCAAGGGAGATTTGCCGGTCGCTAAGTCTGTTGCGGGCAAGCCCGAGGCCAAGAAACCTCTGAAGCCAGTTCAAGGCTTTTACGTTGACCTGACCTACATACCTGTCAATGCCGATCTAGAGTTTTTCAGGAGAGTTCGCTCACAGTTTTATGTGCTCAGCTCAGCAAATCCGGATGTCAACGTCCTAGGAAGCTTGTTAGAGGGCAAGGCCACGTGGGATGATGTCGACCAATGGGAAGTGTCTCTCGTCCCAACCCACGAATCGTCGGTCCTTAACAATTGGATGCAGAAGAATGCTGATCGTTTGAGCGGTGCAAATATCAAAGTGATGCCCCCGGCTTCACTCTGCACCATCCAATTGCAAGACAGGGATTCATCCTGTGCAGCCTATCGACTTCAGTTGTAGGAAAACATTTTTAGCAGTCACATCTAAAGACGGTTCCCTCGAATGGCATCAACGTCGTTACAGTAACTGCTTTTTGAGTGTTGCCACCAATTTTGTTTTTTTTATTAAAAAGTACTTATGTAAGCTATGAAAGAGAGATAATGAACTCAGTTTTTCAATTTTTGATAGTCCTGGGAGCACGTGATTTCTCATTTCTTATTGCCGTTCCAAAGAACATGCTGCTTGCTTAGCTTAAGCTTTTAAGAGGAATGCTTTGAATGTTGTTGGAATTGTTCGCTTTCGCTGGTCTTGTGCGCTTGCAGTCAATGATTTGAATAAGGTTCTTCTAAAGCGTCGAGGTGGTCCGTGTTGGATTGCATGGTGAAGCCTAGTGGTGCTTTGTGAACGTTGTGCTAGCGACTTTGTTCTAAGAACGCGGGTGTATTCGTTCACTGCCTTGCAGTCTCGAGCTTATTCCGATTCGTTGATTTTTACTAATTTTTCATTTATTTACACCTTACTATTTTACGAAATTCCATCCGACCGTTCTAATGCCGCTCGAGTCATGCTCTGTTGCAATCAGGCAGTTTTGTTGGTCATCGCTAGAAACGTTGGAACGATTCTGACGTCGGTTCCACTCTTGTTAGAGGTGGCTATCAATATACGATCGAACGAGTGATCTTTAATTCTACCCGCTCAGTAAAATACAGAAAGTTAATTTCTTGGGGCTGTCAGTCGCTGTCGCGCATAGAATTTTTCCGTTAAAGTCCCAATTATTCATGTCACCCTAGGAGTTTTCGATGATTCCCCCCAATGAAAGCATTAACACAGCACACTAATCAGAACCAAGAAATGACGATTTTCAAATTATGCCGGCGGAAACTAAAGCCAATTGTCGCTGTGGCAAAGCGTAAACAAAAGTTAGTCGACATGCGTTAGGCTGAAATAAACATTAACAGAACAAGTCCAAACAAAAATGTCTGAAAATGTCTTGCGTCAGCAACATCAGACTTGTCGAGAGATCAATTGCGTTATATCTTGTTGAAGGCAGCAATGTCCACAGACTGGACGTAGTCTTCGAACTTTGTTATTTCTTCTTCGAGGAAGTCAGTGCCAACCTGAAGTAGGGCAACATGATTACAAATAATAGGAATACTTGTAGAACTTATTTGAGTTGGAGCCAGTTTCCAGTAACTACTTAGCTGCAGTTCCTTAGAGTCAGCTTAATCCATTAACGAGTAACCATTCGTAATATCCTTCAGCAGGTAAAATGGACAAATAATGCATTCTCTCAAATTGCAGTTCAATATTTAATACAAAAAAATTAAATTATTGAATAGCATGTAATTTGATGCCAGCATTTTGAGAAAATGGTGAAGCTTCAGTTATGGAAGATCTTAGTCATTTTTTTCTGTTTTGATATGGACATTAAAATAATATAACTAATAGAATGACATACACGTGCCACTAGTTTGCGTATGTAATTTATTAATGTCCATTTCATAACTAGATGATAAGTAGCTCTTAATAGATTTTATGATCTTCAGATAAATTAAAAAACCTTAAAGCTCGTCACAAAATAACACAGCACTTGGCACCTTAGTTTGAGTAACAATCCCTAACTTAAGATTTTCAATAAGTGTACCTTGTCATCTTCGACAACGCATGTGATCTGAAGCTTCTTGATTCCATAAGCCAGAGGCACAAGCTTTGAGGCCCCCCAAAGCAGTCCGTCGGTTTCGATAGACCGAACCAGTTCCTCCATCTTCTTCATGTCGGTCTCATCATCCCAAGGCTTCACATCTAAGATGATGTTGCTCTTTGCAATCACCTGGGTTTTACCTGTAATGAAGATATGTTGAATAAATATTAGTGTCAAATGATTAAATAATAATGATAGTATTGCTGATGCTAAGCATGGATAAGCAGTACAATTTCAATTACTTTAATATGCAAACTTCAACAGATAGCAAAAATTTATAACGTAGATATAAATAAATTAAAACGTTAATTAGTTAGTCAATTACTCCATACCTTTCTTCTTATCTTCATACGCCTTCAGTCTCTCCTGTTTCACCCTCTCTTTCTCAGCATCATCTTCCTCATCTTCCGAGCCAAACAGCTCGAAGTCATCATCGTCATCACCAGTTTTCTTCTTAGAGTCGACTTGTTCAACCTGTATATCTGAGAAATGAAGGTGTGAGAACAATGATGATGTGAAAAATCATGTAAGCAGTAAAGATCATGGCCAATTATATCATAAACGATGACCACAATGAGGCAAGAATTGATGATAATAAATAATATTTTCCTAATTTCTTTAATATTCTTTTACATATTCATAACGTTTTAGTCTGAGCGTTGAGAACAAAATTCTTCAATAAAAGGTGACGGAATGTTAGCACTCGAGCTTCAAGTCAGTCCGAGCTTATCAGTGATGCAGTTAATAAAAGAAATCTCAAATTCAGATGAGAAAACATGGGTCAGTAGGGAGGGGCAAAAACCACTCCATCAAACAAATCATTGTGCAATCTCAATTATCACAGGCAGATGTTTGACCAAGACTCAGCCAGAGAGAACACTCATAACCCATAACTCTGTTAGGCTATACTACTATTCTCTGAAATGATCAATATATATACCCTTTGGGACCTCCACAAAACAGAATCCAAGATCCTTGAGATTCTTGTAGTCCCCTGGAAACCTGTAAACCTGTCCGGCGAACCAGGAAATGTGACGGCGCCACCTGGCTAGATTGGGGAACTTCTCTGGGCTCAGGATGGCCAACTCGAGGCTTCGGAATACTGTAGAATCGGCCTGTGAAGGTGCATACCCCTCTATGTAGCTCCTCATTTCCAAGTGTGATTCCAACAGCTGGAAAAGATTCTGGATGTCTTTAGCATTAGTCAGTGGCTTGACAACTTCGGTGTCAATGAGGTTCAACTTTGTTGACGCAAACTTGTTCGCCTTCGACATGGCCACCTGGATGCTCTCAAAATCAGAACCAGTGGCCTGAGCATTCAGATCTTTACCACCACCTTTACCCTTGATGGTAGCTTGGAGGTCACTGACCCACTCATTGGCTTTCAGGCCTTTCTTAATCAGATCCTTAAACGGATGGCAGTAAAAACCATTGTGGATAAATAAAATTGAAAATTGATTAATTGCTATTATTGCTCTAAATACTATCAAGTAATGTTATCAAGAAATGATAAACAATAGCTGCTGAATTGCAATAACTACAGAATTATAATAACTACTGAACTGCAATCACTGCTGATAACAAGAGATGGTTTAATGCAATTCAAACCACTCACACAGGGCACAGAAGCCATGCAAAGGATTTTCTGGTTGTCAGCATCAACTGAGAAGAGCATGCAAGCTGCTTGTGGCAGTTTTGTTTTGTAGACCTTCAGTGCTGCATCAAGTGCCTACGATAGATGGAGGTTCAATTTATTACTAAATAAGTAAATGCAACATGAAGAATTTTTATTAACTAATCAGCATGTACATTGACCTTATACTAACTATTTAACCACATGTAGAAAAACAATCAATTAAATAAGTAATGTAATCATAAATAAATTACATTCGATGTCTACCCACCTGAATATTATGTAAAAATTATCATGTAATTTAATATTTACCAGCTATTCCACAATATTTAACACAAGATTTTCCAATTAAAACTGTAGGAAATGAAGTCAAGAATAGTAATTAATATCAGTGACATCATCACTAATTTAAGGTCACTTCAATAATAAGCTCAAATACTGTAATAATCTACTGTAAAGTAACATTAAGTAACATTACTGTAAATTAAAAGTGGCATTCTGTCTGTTCACAATTGAGATGATGACAGCCTTAGGAATATAATCAATTGGAAACTGTATCGCATCATCATTTTAAAATACCAACCTTTCCATCAGAGAGTGCATTGAGCTGCCTTACAACATAGACAGATTGAAAATCATCTTTGCTTGCATACTCCTGTGCAGCCTCTGTAACCTGTGTCATCACAAAAATAACATTCAACCATTGCAATATTTTATTTAGCCAATCTTATGCATTCCTTGTGCTTTCATGTAGGATGAGAAATGGGAAGGCACTTTTTAATAGGTCTACAATTATAAAGCACCTCTATCTAAGAGCACTCACTGGTGGTGCAGGCTGGGTTTTGAACATGAAACGTTACAACAGTTGATATCACTGTTTTGGCCCACCTGCATGCCACATAGTAACAATAATGACAATAATAATCGATATTAATGAATTGATCGGCTAATATACGAATAACATGACAAGGCTAAAGCTGTCACGTCCGTGCAACTGGATTTAATATGCACGTGAACGAGATGGACTTTTAATAATGTAGCACAATTAGAATGTTTATGCAGTCAAATGATGGAAAGGACATAATGTAACAATATCATGCTGCAAAGTCTGAATCAGGCATGGCATTGTTGTTGAATGTTGTAAAAGTGTAAATATAAAGTAGCCACAGAAGCTCCATTAACCTGACTCAGGATGGCAGCTTTCTTCTTCCTTTCCAGGTCATCCAACTGCTTCTTCAACGAGTTCAACTCTGACCTCAGTCTCTCCTTCCTCCAGCAGGAGATGACAGCTTGGTTGACTTCCTATGCATGAATATTAATTACCACTTTAACAACATTAATTAGTTAATATATACTCGTGGTGAGCATCTTTGAACCTGCTAAACAACTACAATAATAAAAAGAACTATAACAACAATAATGATTATCAGAACCTCAGTGAATGACAAGATCTCCTTGAGCAATTCCTTCTGAGCAGAAGCATCGAAGGTCAAGGCAGCATCCATAAAGGAGACGACTTTTTGTTTCAGTTCTTCGAGAGATTTTTCCAATGCTGACACTTTATTGTGAGCCTGAAGCCACAAACACAAAAAGAAACCATTATAAAAGAAATAGTAATCAATTTAACTGAAAAAATTTAAAATAATTTACACAAATTGCATATTAACATACTGTACCTTTAGAATCAGCCAAACATTCATTACTGCCATCATTGTTTCGTAATCTATATTCACTACCAGCAAAATCATCCAAGTCAATGACAACACCACATCTTAACCACCTTGATGGCTTCAGGTCCTGTAACTGCCACAATCCTCCTCTGCCCCTTAGAGATGGCCTCCTCAGACACAACAACCAAGGACTGCATGTCACTGCTCTTCTTCAGATGCCTGTGAAATTGGAACGCAATGTCAGTCAATAAGAAGTTCAATATTGGCATCCAAATGATCCCAGTGGTGCAAATAATAAGTACAACATGTTCAATTAGACTAAAGATGATGAGTATTCTAATTGCTATTATGGAAAACATTCAGGTAATCTAAAATCATTTCAGGTTGAATTGGTTTAACTTGAGCTCACCTCAACATCATCAGTTACATCAAAGATACTTGAGAATTGATCTTAACCCATCTCAACCATCATTACTCTTACAAGCACCATCATCACCATGGCAACATCACCACAACAGAGCCCAATGATGACATAATAAATTAATATGCACTCACGTTCCACCGCAGAACTCCACAGATGTTCCGTATCCCTGGTCACTCTGAGGATCTTCGAGCAGGTCCTCCACTGGAATGCCAATGGAAACCACTCTGACTGGGTCAGGATATGTCTGGGAAGGAAATATCACTTTGGTGCTTAACTGGGATCTTATGTTATATTATCAGGGATCTTATATTTATGTAGGAATACATAAATGTTACACATGATATTTATGACATCGTCTATCTTGTTGCAAGTAAAACTAATAAACTATTTAATCACAACAACATAAATAAATATATTAAGTTTTTAGCCTACAATGCAAATGTATTATGCAAATGAACAATAAATCAATAAACATCAATAAATAAACAAATAAATAACAAGCAATATATCAATATATGTTACCCACCTCATCAAACACAGCCCTGAGACCTTGGATGGCTTTAGCTTGGGCAAGGGGAACATCCTTTGCATACACGTTTGTGTTCTGCCCCGAAATGAGTTGGTCACTGAATTTTTCCACATTCTCCAGCTCCGATGTCTTCAGAGCTTCCTGTAAGGATGATGATGAGAGTTAAGTTGGAGATGAGGAATACAACAACAGAGAAGGCATGGGCAGCTGTTTTGTAACTTTAAAATAAATGAGCATCTCCACCGATTATTCCTGCAGGCAGCAGTACTGGCAGCAATCGAAATGCAGTGTAAGCAGCAAAATGAAGCACATTTTCACGTAACACCAGTACAAACCTTGGCAGTAAAGTCAAACCTCATCCTGTCCTGTGCCACCAGGGATCCCTTCTGATCAGTTTCTCTAAGAACCTTCCTCAGTGAGAAGTTAAGGACATGAGTGCCTGTGTGGTTTCTCATGATGCCACATCTCCTCTCCTTGATTATCAATTAGTCACTCCATTACCAATGAGCCACTTTGACATCGATAAATATAATTAATTGGAAACTGCAGTCCAAAATACGTAATATAACAATTATCAAGATATAAATAAGGGTTACTAATTAAACAATAATGTTGATAAAACAAACAATAATAAAGATACAGAGGACATCTAATCAAACAATTGCCAAGCATATCTGACCTCATCCAATGCACATTTGACCTGATCTCCAACCTTCAGATTTCCCTCCACAACCCCAAAATGGAGCACGTAACCTGCACTGACCTGAACATTTCTGACCTTGAATTCTGTGGTCTTAAATAAGAAAAATTATGTTCAAATTTTAGTAATGTCACTCAGTAAAGGTCACTAAGGGTTCAAAGCTAAAACAAAATCTGGCAATTACAGTCACTTCATAGGTAATATCGTTATCATCACCACCAACCTCATCATCTGCCTTGATGAGGAATCCTTCATCGTAAATCTGACCTCCCTGTTCTGCATAAAAGTTGGTCCTGTCGAGAAGAATTCCGCACTCCATGCCTGACTGAACTTCATCAACGAATTTCTTTTCGCGCCTGATAGCTCGGATGGTTGCAGTCAAGCTGTTGAAAACTGGAGACACAACATCGAAGCAGAATTAATTTAAAATATCAAAATCCAAAATTGCATATCAACAAGCAAATGTCAAGTCATGCCTCAACTCAAATCTGTGACAGAGCAAGTCACGCATAAAAGATTCAACATTTTGCAGCTATGAGTATGAATTATTAAAAGTCCTATTTCTATTGGTTGTTGTAATTAAGAAGCAGTTAAACAAATACAAACTAAATTTAGGTATCCACATGTGTGGCCAAAACCTCAAAGCCAAATTGCTTCAATTAGCATAATAGACATGAATGAAAATGAGGACTTCATGCACTCACCATATTTTCCATCCTCATCAATAGTGTAGTCATACTTGAATGAATCATTTGTGGTTGGTTCAGATTTTGATTGGAGCTCGTTGATAGAATGTACGTCCAATGAGATGTGATCCTCAGAGACCCCGCCTCCAGCTTGAGAAAGTAGCTAAACAAAATAATTAATAATATTGGTAATAATTAAGAATTACAAACAGTAAATATGAACTTCTTATCATCATTGTTGCTACTTCTGATAGGCATGAAAATTGAAAATTAATTCAAGCCATTTTATACATTTTACATCCTTACTGCAGCAGTGGCTAAGTTTAAGACTTAATAATAACTAAGACCAACCTGGGCCTGCTTCTTGGCTTCCTCATAAGCATTCATATCAACAGTCATCTGTTTCTCCTCAACCATCAATTGGGTTAGGTCAACGGGGAATCCATAGGTGTCGTACAACCTCCAAGCAACGTCCCCTTTGTTGAATATTCGGCAGTAAATTATATGTCGGCATTCGACGAATGGTGAAGATATAAAAATCATGATGCTAAATAAATGGAAGATTCTAAAGGCAGTAAATGACAGAGATTGACGGCAGTTAAGGACTAAAAATGGTCGTGAAGATGAGGTCTATCAGAACCTGGGAGCACTTTAGACTCTCCAAGCTTCTCAATGGTCTTCTCCAGCAACTTCCTTCCCCTGGAAAGAGTCTTTAGGAACTGCTGCTCTTCCTCATTGATGATGTCCTTGACCTTTAAAAAATTGTTATCGATGAAGCACATAGAGTTAATATCATTTTTGTTTATCAAGGCTCACTGTTTCGGGGTCCTTCTTCAATTCTGGGAATGCATCACCCTGGTTACAAACAAAAATTGTTGGTTTCAAGAAAGACACGTCAAGTTGCAAGCACAAAATGTTATTAAAATAGATTATAAATATTCTACAAGCATGTTGTGATGGAATGCAACCATGAATTGACTTGAATAATTGAATAACTTGAGACTGTGATGCTTTAATGCTAAGTTGTTGATGATGATTGAAACCTACCAATATGAAAACAGCAGCATCGACGAGGGATGCCAGAGCACCTGGTTTAGCATTCAATTTCTCAGTGGCAAACCTGATCGCTCTACGAAGAATCCTCCTCAGAACATATCTGGTGATGGTAATGATGGCATTGGTCACAATGGTATTATAGTTCATATTAGTCTTACTGTTTGTAATTGCAATATAGAATGATTATCATGATTAATGTATTAATAAACCATTGTAAATTTTAGTAAATCCATGATTTTAGGTTTTGAACAATACAATATGGGAATAATAATAGTTATTACTAATATTATTTTATATTAGCTATAAAACTACTGCTAGCATTGAAGCTGCTCATAGTTACAAGAGAATATTTCAAACATGATAATGATGGTTTCACTATTTTAAAGTCTAATTTTAGAGTCAAAGCAATAAAGTAAAATAAATATTAAATGAAATTTAAATTTTCAATTAAGTTGTTTAAAAAAATGTTCACCCTCTTCCAACATTATCAGGCCTGCCTCCATCAGAAAGGGCAACAGTTAGGGTCCTCACGTGATCAGCCACAACCCTGTATGCCATGTCAACACCATCTACATCATCCTGACCTACTTTTCCAGTGTACAACCTTTGACCTGTGATCTGATTGGAGAGGAGTTCAATATTACTAAAGCACATTACCACATTTGCACACGGCATACGAAAATAATGGACAATGAAGTTTCATGAAATAACAAATAACCATCACAACAAATTGACCAAGGACACTGCTTGGTTACCTTGGTGATGGCAGAGAAGAGGGGCTGGAAGAGATCTGTGTCATAGTTGGAGGGCTTGCCCTGTATGACAGATACCACCCTCTCAAGCCCCATGCCACAATCAATGTTCTTCTTCGGAAGAACCTTCAATGTGCCATCTGGTTCCCTTTCAAAAATATTTTTGAATATATTTATATTTTGAAATAAAAAAAACTGAAGTACAGGAACACCTTTTAAAATTTATGAGTGTATTAGAAGGAAAATTCTTAAAATGGTTTTTAGTTTGATGAATGGCTGCAACTGAATTGCCAAATCTTCAACTGCCATTACGAACACAAAGCATAAAATTTCCAAAAAGCACTAAATGACAAACATGTTGAAGGTAATGAACACGAGATTCCAGATTTCGAGAACATCCGGGACATCCATGTTTACCAGTCCCGACGCATCCCTTCCACCAATCCTGTCAAAGTGGATCTCTGAGCAAGGACCGCACGGGCCTGTCTCCCCCATCATCCAGAAGTTTTCCTTCATTCCAAATGGCATCACCCTCTCAGGAGAAAGCCTGGTTATAATAAGGAACAATGATGATAACACTAACAATATTTTCAAGAAAACCACATATTTATAAAAATGATCATGATCAGTATCATTATAGAGGCATGTTACGATTATTGCAATCAGTTTACCCAATGTCAATCCAGCATTGTCTGGCCTCAAGATCTGGTTCAAGATTTTTCTCCTTGTCTCCACCAAAATATGTCACATACAGACGATCCTTTGGCATCTTCCACCTTACAGTCAGAAGCTCCCAGGCCCACTCTATTATCTCTTTCTGTTCCAATGATTGCAAGACATGGTCATAAAGAATATGATCAAAAAAGTTGCTAGATTTTTTTTATTATTATCCATGACATCAATGTTCACCCACCTTGAAGTACTCTCCAAAAGACCAGTTACCAAGCATTTCAAAGAAAGTGTGATGGTAAACATCCTTGCCGACATCATCGAGGTCGTTGTGCTTTCCTCCTGCCCTGATGCACTTCTGAGTGTTGACAGCTCTTACCAACTTTCCCATATCACTTTTTGGATCCACGGTGCCCAGGAAGATGGGCTTGAACTGAATCATTAAAGCATCGATTATCATTATTTCACTGTACTATTTGCAAATTAATGGTCAACAATGTTTATTTGCTTGAAATAATGCAAGACAACCATAATGTACATAGATTAAATGTAATTGTTTAAATTTAATTATTTACAGAACATATTTAATAGCTATCTAATGTCAACAGCAGTAAAATTAAAGTTTTTTTTAATTACTAGGACTCAATCCTCATGTTTCATGGTTCTACCAAAATTTGGAAACTCAGATTTTGATTTTTTTTAAATATTGAATATGTAATGAAAAAGAGAAAGGCATGAAGGCTCAAAATATCAGTTGATCTTCATAAAGTGCAAATCTTTAGCTTTCTGTCAACATTGTCAACATCTGCATCCTTTCTAATGATGCTGGTCGAGACCAAACAATCTATGATCTAACTGATTTTCCACATATGAAATTCTTTGTGTAATAAATCATGGTGCTTTAATGTTGTCAGCTTCTACATCAACCTTGACATTTCATCCTAAACTTTCCTTTTTTAACTGCATCTTACTTTCCCTCTTCTGGTTCTAAAGCATCGAAATAAAAGTGATACCTCTGCCTTGTAAAGACCAATGACATACTTAGAATTTCTAATTAGAATGCTAATCATTATTTTTTTAACATGACATAAAACACTGCCTACGCAAAATGTTTAAGTTCCTGCTGGAAAGACAACAATGAATCTTTTGAGAATCTGCAGCACTCCTTCTCAGCCAATTCTAACCCACTCAACATTCTCAAACCACTTCCTAATAAAACTCCAGCATAATTAGTACTTTCAAAACTTTAGCAGTTGATAAAAGGCAACTGGAAAGCACTTGATTGGATGAGTTGGCTATATTATGGGACAACATTGTTGCTGTGTTTTTTAATCCTCAGTAACGTTTGTTAAATCATAATTGATTCTTATAACGTTTTTAGGACACATATGAACTATGCAGCTCATTCATCGATCATATAGTATTGAAGTCATATTAACTATGCAAATGATACCATATCCATGGTGCAATATTAAACAAATGCTAAAAGTTCAAGCTGACCTGGTTCATCCCAGCATTTGCAAACAGAAGTGTCGGATCATCGAGCGGAATGACAGAGGAGGAGTGAACGTAGGTATGCAGTTTCTCCTGGAAGAAGTCCATGAAGCTCTGCCTCACTTCTGCAGCTGACATTGATGAATCCATCCTAAACACAAGAATTAAAAAAATAAATCTAGTTGCAAAAAGCATCGAGAAAGAAAAACATTTGCCAAAGTCAGGTTTGTGCATCTCCACAAGCAACCAACATAATAAAAAAATATTTCGAGAAAGTTTTAAGGTAGCTAAATCCATTGGCATGCAGGTCGACCAAAAGGGCTGCATGCCTGCACAAGGCGGTAATGGCAACAATCATAATGTGTTGTGTTCGAACAGCCACCAACAACCTTGGGATGGAGCACTATATAAATGGTTACAAGAAGCACCTTTGATGCCATGCATATTAATGAAGGTGCTTTATAAATTAAGTCAATTTTAATTTAGCAATCTTGACTCTAGCCAGTTTTTCATTAATTTCGTAACTTCATTTATATAGCGCCATATGCATAGCGTCAGAGGCGCTTCTTGTAACCATTTATATAGCTCTCCTTCCCAGGGGCGCTGGCGGCAGTGCAGGCTGGGTTTCGAACACGACACATTACGACTGTTGCCATTACCGCCGTATGCAGGCACGTAACCCATTCGGCTAACCTGCCTTTTTTGCCCTCACTAATTTTGCTACATTACTAAACAGAAGTAAAAAAAAACTAGCATTAAATTAGGATCTAGACCATATGTAAAGCTATATAGTATGCAATTTATTTAATGTAAATAAAATAAACTTTCACTCTTCCAAATTTTATATAAAAAAAAAGCCTTTACAAAGGTAATGCCTAAATATGCTCTGCAGACATGTTATCGATCATTGTAATGAATTTTTAAGGCGTGTCTAGGCATTATTTTTGTACAGATGTGGATTTTGACAAGATTTGGCAGAGTGAAAGTTTATTTTCGCGAAAAAATAAATTAAAGAATTAAAAAAATGCGTTCCGTTTGGCTCTATATGTGTGATCTGTTTCTAGGCAACATTTGGTTGATCTAAGTGTCATAATGTTTATAGTATTTGTATTTGTAAAATATCGTCGGAGAGACTATGGATGACTTCACCGTGACTCAATAATGCCGGCCTAACATGCTTGTTGAAGATGACGCAAGAGCGGAAAAAAGTTACTGAAAGAAAGAATAAAATAATTCGCTCAGGCGACCACCAACCTTCAAACGTTTCAGATGTAAAATCTATAGATTCAGGGCTGGAAAAAGGATTCGGAGCACAGATTCTCAAATGCACGAGAGTGTACACGCGACAAATGTTTACCAAAGTGAGCACTCTGGATTTGGATATAGTAATCAGCAGTAATTATGTTTTATGATTTAATTTGCAATTCTATAATAATGTTTATGTTTTAAAATTTACTTGAAAAAACGTATGGTTTCTTGATTAATTTTAGTAATTTATCTAGTGCAAACTTATCTTTGAAGCAAACAAAATTTTAAGAGGAGTTTCAATATTACTAACTTGATCGTCAAATATTTTTGGTTCAACCAAAAAATTTGGCATGTTATTTTTTGATTGTGTGCTTAATAATCGTGGCTCAACACCCATTAAAGTTTTTGTAAAATATTTTTAACTACTGAATTTTAACAAATAAATTTCTTAAAAAATTATAACGACTTTCAGTATTTTTTGTTGTGATTTGTAATTCTTAGAGGGCCATTTTAGCTCTTATTGAGTTGTTAGGGGAGTTTCTGCTATCAAGTTGAGGGGTCGCTAAAATGTCTTACTCATATCTATTCAAATACATCATCATTGGCGACACGGGTATTGTTGATTTAATTTTGGATAGGGGTAGAGCTGCTAAATCTTAACTTTAGTTCTATTTGTAATTTCGGTAATTAGATTAGCTAATGAAGATGATCCCGCTTTTTCAGTTATCAATCAATCTTGGGCTGTACTTACATGACTTTATTTGTAATTTTGTTTCGTTGCAGCTGTTGGAAAGTCATGCCTTCTCCTTCAATTTACTGACAAAAGATTCCAGCCAGTACATGATCTTACGATCGGTATATTTTTCTTTTGATTGTTCTTGTTATATGATGTAAAATTTAAGGAATCATTTTTGAAAGCATTTATCAGTATGTGAATTGTCTGTAAATACAAACTTTTTAGAGTAAGTGAGTGATTAATTTAAGTGATTAGTCAATCACTGGGATTTAGTCTTCTATTGATAACTATTTGTTGCTTAAGCACAAACATGTTTTTATTGTAAGGTGTGGAATTTGGAGCTCGTATGATCACCATTGACAACAAACAAATCAAACTTCAGATCTGGGATACTGTAAGTGCAAGAATGTCCTCCATATAACGAATATATAACATAATTTTAGAATTCATATTGAATTATTAGTATAAACTATTTTTTTTTAAAAACCAACTTTAACCATTAGTCAATTATTTGCAAGATTCATTTGCTTAAATACATGTATGTTCTCTTTATACATTATTCCTTTTAATAATAGTTAGCTACTGCTTATGTAGAAGTGCTATTATTAGTATTTTCATTTGTTGTTTTAATATTTGGGTATTTTATTATAAAATAATTTTTGAGATTTTGATAGTATATCTTTAATAATATTTTATGTGAAAGATATCCTAGACTATAGACTGACTAAATAATATTTATCACTGTGTTTTGATATATGTGGTATTACGGTGTTGATGGAAATAATACTGATATGTTGGAAGCTTTACCTTGTCACAAATGTGACATAAATATATTCTTGATTTGTAGGCTGGACAAGAGTCCTTCAGGTCCATCACAAGATCATATTACAGGGGTGCTGCTGGGGCTTTGCTTGTCTATGACATTACAAGGTAAAGGAAGTTTGAAATGATTGATTCATTTAGTTAGATGAGTGTTATTTGATTAGCATCTTGCTTAAATATGATACAGTTGTCATTATTAAGTACAAATTTTAAAATAATTGCCAGTGTTTAAAATGCTATATCTGATTGATGTCTGATGTTGTAAAAGTTAAACTGGTTGAATTTTGTGTGTTAACTTTACTTAAACGTGTTGTACTAATGCATTGTCAAGCATGAAACACATTGCATTATGTCGTGTTGGCTTCTTGTGAACGAAGTAAAAGATGGTAATTTGTTGTAGTTAATGTTATTTCATTGCATCTATTGATCACTTTGCATAAATTTATGTTCAGCACAATTAAAGCAACGACGAAAAAAACTGATGAAACAGTTACTGGCTATGAGACTTGCATGTTAATAATAAAACAATCCTTTAGTTGTGTTATTGGGTTGTTATATATTGAGCATCGATAGCAGCTAATTTGTAATAATAATGTTCAATATTAACAGCAATCATAAAAGTGTTTAAAACTACAGGAGGGACACATTCAACCACCTAACCACGTGGCTAGAGGATGCACAGCAGCACTCAAGCACAAATATGGTCATCATGCTCATTGGAAACAAAAGGTTTTTTGTCATTTTTTGGCAATTTCTTCTTGCCCGCTTGTAATTTATTTATAATTGGCATCGAGGCTATGAGTTGTGTTCTTTGTATAATTATAATAGGCTTAAGCTTATGTCGAAACTGAAACTATGCCTAAAGTTATCATATCAAGTGTCGCTTTGTTTTAGATTAAATTACTTATAGAGCAGTTGTGATGGGTGATAATTGCTTAATTGCTGGATTTATGACTAACTCAGCGACCTCGAGGCTCGTAGGGAAGTCAAACAGGAGGAGGGTGAGGCCTTCGCCAGGGAGCACGGGTTGGTATTCCTCGAGACCTCTGCAAAGACTGCAGCCAATGTTGAAGAGGTAAGTTGCCATCATCCATAATTATTCATTAAAATGAAATTGAGATTGAATTGAAATTGCTTAACCATCCAATGCAATTGTCTCTCATTGATAACAGCTTCTGCTCAAACACTGAGGACCTTGCTCTGCTTAGCACTGAAATGCAATGATTGTAAGTATTTTCTTCTTTTCATTGGCCAGGCATTCATCAACACAGCCAAGCAGATCTATCAGAAGATACAGGATGGTGTCTTCGATGTTACCAATGAGGTAAGCATAATTTAATGTATTCATGTATTTTGCTTATACTTTGGTTGTAATTAATCTTGGATGTTATTGAACGGCATTCCACAGTAAGATTCAATGTCTGATTGGTGTTCAATGAAGCATCAAACATGTAGAGAGATAGTTAAGTGGTTACCTGACATAAGTGTGTACGAGTTGTCATAAATTGTTTATTAAAAAAATCTCATCAGCAAATTGATTATTTCTGGGCACTTGTTATTTGGTAATTGCATAATAATTGATTGTGTCATCATTTATGCTTTCAAGTTTGTCATCATTATTTCTTTTGCTGATTAAGGTAAATTAATTGCAACTTTTCACTGGCTAGAAGGGGATAATTTTATTTAAAGACTTTACTTGATTGTTGAAATTCTAAGGCCAATGGGATAAAGCTGGGTCCGAATCAGGCCCAGTCCAGGGTAGCAGGGTCTTCTCAAGGAGTTGGCTCTGCCCATGGTAACAACTGCTGCTAGGAAGCCATCTGCCAGCCAACAGAACTCAAAAGCAAGCATCATGATTTGTGAATTCCAGATAATTTGAGAGACTAGCAATTGGACTTCTGGATAAATTGATAACAAACACATGATTAAGCAACAAATGCATGCTAAGTGAGTTGGATGTGAATGTCGGAGGCAAAAGCATGAATTCATTCCGTTGCATACTTTGCCTCATTGGATGTTGTCATTGTTGTAATCCATTGCTTGTTCTTGACCATCTTATTTCCTATTATTTTGGTTATTCTTAACGTTTCTGTTATTGTTATCATTAGAAATTAACATGCTAATTTGTTTTTGATTTAGTAGGCATTGTCATTAGCAATGTTGTTGCCGATGTAAGTGTGCCTCGTCACTTGTGTCGAAATTTTGTTAATTTATGTCTCCCGAAATTTAATAATTCTGTGAAACACTGTGTTTGTGTATTGAATATTTATTTTAAGTTTTTTAAAATGTTCCTTTGTTTCTTGCAATATTGTGGTCTTTATTTTTATTTTGTTCATTTGTGATCATTTTACTTTAAACATTTCAGAACTCCTATTTCCATTTTAGTAAAGCTTAACTGCTATTATTAACATTATTATCATAATTATTATTATTATTATTGTTCTTATCATTTCATTTCACAAGCATTCCATGCTGAATTTGATTTTAGTTGAGATTATGACTTGGGTTAATGATGTCAATTTTCAACATATGCTTGCGATGTCAAGTCACATCCATACTCACCTTTACTATACCATCAACTTAACTAGTTTATCCAACTTATCAAATAGCATTAGAGAAATCCATAACCAAGAATTTATCTAAATTTTGGCATAACTTGCCAGATTGGTTCATCATCTCATTCATTTTCTAGGTTTCATTGACAGTGTGATCTTTTTTAAATCCTGACATTAATAAATATTGATGTTATTGAAATAGTTTTGGTAATCTTTATTTTTATCTGGCTTCATGGTTTGACTGAAGTTTTGGGGCACCAAATCTAATCACTTACTGAATTTGGTCCAATAATTATCAGTAGATAAATCCATCATGGAAATTAATTGCTATTTGTGTAGTTATTACTTCTTTACTGCTGTAATGTTTATTACTGCGGCTAGAATAAGATGAAGATAGTCCGACTGAAGTTTTCACAAGCTTTGGAGTCGTGCAAACCAAAGCAGTAAGAATTAAAAATGGACCATAAATATAAATTAAGCTTATTAACTCATTGGAATTGTGGGAAAAGTTCCATATTGGAAAAGTGTTCGAGGAAGTCATGCTAAGGCATGACCATTGATCAAAGGCTAAAAGATGCAAAGGCAACTTTCGTTGGTCAGGGTAGTCTACAGGCAATTGCAAGACTGCCAAAATGTCACTGTAACAAATACTTTTTTTTATCACATGATTATGTATCACACGCATTACATAGGCATTGAAATATTTAGATAATTCATGTCATGTCGACTTTGGGCACGATTCCGAATCAGTCTTGGTCTCATTTGCAATGATTCTTTGACTGTTTAAGTTAGGCATCGGCGGTCGGACTCCGTAAACAGAAGAAACTGGAAGATGAATTTTTCCATGTCAAATTATTATAGTCACAAAATCGAGCCGATTCTTATCGATTAAACAACACAAGATTCGTATATGACAGAAGCAGTATATTAAAATCAATCAGAATGTACATGAAATTAGAAGCCAACAACAATTAATTACAAAACTCGATACAATCAGACTATCTCAACTCTCAAATCAAAACTCGTCTGCCACTCTCTACTCACACTCTCTCTCTCACACCCACGCACTCTCCGAGCTTTCACGACTAAAAAGCTCATCTGTCGCCTGCCTGTCGCCTTTTATAGCCTTCCTCCTAGACTAGCTAATTGTATCACTGCGCAGCCAATCAGCGCATCGCGCGGTTCCAGGCAGACGACATACACGCCGCTTCACATTCATTCCACCTACGTGAGAGAAAATAACAACAAAAAGCAAATGCAACGAATAACATAAATAAATAGTCAGGACACTGACACTCTTTTTATGAGCTCTCATTGATTGACACGCCGATTTCCCTCTAAAAAAGTGATACAGGAATCAGGCCCCGGGTGCTTACTTCGATTGCGAAGAATTGCAAGACATACCCTTGATTCTTTAAGTCCAGTGTCAGGTCGGTACTTGCACTTAAGCGCGTTGCTCCCCTCCATCCTGTCCTCCCAAGGGACTATTAGTTCTGTCAGGATTATGGTGTCCGATTTTGCACCCCAATTTGCTTATATTTTTTGAAGCTTGCAATATTTGATGCTTAAATTTCTTTGAAACTTACCCCTTGCAATGTTTGATACTTAAATTTCTTTGAACCTTGCCCCAAATTGAAAATAAGTTTGATAAACTGTATGTGAAAATTTACAGAAAGTTTTTATACAAGAACATGTGAAAGCATTGCGCCATAAACAGTCAGTCCAAATCAATGGCGGGTCTAGAACACTTTGACGGAAGAGGCCAAATACTGGAAAATATACCCCTTAAGGTTTTACATAAACCTCTTGCTGAAACTATAGTTGCATGTTGCTTATTATTGTATTGTATCATATCAATGATTGACATGAACCATTACAATTAAAAAATTGTATTACAAAAATTATTTCAGGTTTTTTTTACATTCAAATTTGTTCAAAGTAAAAGTTTGATAAAAGTGCAAGACGTCAACTATTGTCTCTGCTGGAATTTCAATATCTTGGTGTATGTTCATAAGAGCTAGCCCATTCAGTCGGTCAGTCAGCATCGTAGGTCGAAGATAAATTTTTAATCTTTTGAGAGACGAAAAACTTCTTTCATATCTAGCTGTTGTGAATGGTCGGATACTCGAAATGAATAAAATCATTCTAACATTTATAAAGATATAAATCATCATCTGCATAATGTAGAGAATCTACAAAATTTGAGATTGTCAGTCCAACATCTTTATCTTCATGCCACTTTAACCACCATCGCTCATACTCTGATTGTAATCCACGATGGCATGTCTGGAAAAGCGTTTGCAACCATCCTTTGCTGATCACTGGACAATGCTTCAGGATTTTTCAACGTAACGGATGGCATCAACTTGGATGACCAATTCAATGTCACTGTGTCTTGGACTAAAGCGCCCTTGATGTCCTTGAATTTATTATCAGGAAATGATATGAAAACGGATTGTCGATAAAAAGCAAAGATATCATTGGTTGATATGTTGCTCCTCAAGGAGCAGATAGTTCAGATGATGACACCGCTCTTTTGCTTATTTTCCGAAAAGTTGAATAAAATTTTAGATATTTTCACTTCTTCGTCTTTTAGTTGACATATTTAATGATAAAGATTTTTTTACGATGTTAATTGAGAGAAAATAGAAAATGGTGTACCTGATCAAAACGATCCCGTCAAAACATAAAACTCCTCGAAGCAGCTCAATATGTTGTTTCTCGTAGATACACAAGAGGTTCTGTGTTAAACAAGAGTGCGAAGACGTTGATTTAGTTTCACGTACTTAACCAAAGATAAGCTATATTAAATTGCAACTGAAGATCAAATTCTTCATTGTTCACATTGCCACCAGAACTCAGGGAAGGATCAAAAGAAATACAATCTGAGGAACCAGTCGTGACTTGATGAGTGGTAATTTCTCAATATCGGATTCGCTTTATGCAGCTCGCATTTGCTGCTTGTCAATCGATAAGTTATATTAAATTATTGTTATTATTATTATAATTATTATTATTGTTGTTGTTGTTGTTGTTGTTGTTGTGTACTTTCCTGATTTCTATATAGGACATCATAGACGACCAAATGAATGGCCTGTGCTAGACAAGTAACATAGAGCGGATAAATATCACTGCCTTCATTATGTTGCTTGCACCATCAGTGACTCAGGTTACAACATCATCCAATGAACGTTGTTGTGATACAAAAATTAACTACAGAAAAATCTTTAAGCTTAAATTTAAGAAACAATTTTTAAGGAAATTTGTACAAATTTTTATTATAATAATTTCTTTGCCAGGTTTGTTTTGCTTCAAACCCGGATTTCGGGTGCATGAAGTCTTTGAAAAAACCCTGGTTTTCAGTTTCGGGTTTGAAACTCAGCGGCAAGGCTTATCTCTGAATCCAGAACCTCCGAACACTTCACACCAGTAATGAAAATATGTACTGGCTCAAAATACCCTACAGGATGTCATATAAAATTTATCCAATAATTTTTTTCTTGTTACTCCACCTTTGATTTCCAACAGCGATCCTCAGAGGAGTTCCTCCATCTTCAAACGTTTTGACCCTTTGAATCTCCTTATGTTTTCAGGGGGCGGACCGCATCCGGTTCATGTCAGTTTTTGTCTTTCTGGACAACATCAACAATACCCCTTCGCTCTTCATCTTATCCCATGTTCCTTGTCCCAAGTTCCCATAGTGTCAAGTTTGATAATCCTTCTATGTCTGTGGTCCCACAACATGGAATGCCCTCCCTGATAGTATTTGATCTGCCATCACAACTAAGCTCTTTAGTGCTCATTTAAAGAATTATTCTTTCAATGAATGCTACTCAATAATAATTAAAATCACATTAAACTACTTTCCCTTTACTAAACCATTGCTGTTTTATTTGCATGTTCTTAATTTTAATTTATTTATAATCTCATTCACTTAATTATTTTATCTTGACTGCTTCTGACTGTTACACCTTGTTAAATATTCGCTGAATGAAATCACAAATTTGAAGTTGTGGAAAATATTCACTCTGATCATTGACACCAGTTAATTTCTTTTCAATTGTTTTATACACATTCCCGAATACAAAATTGCATAACAGCATATTTCGAATTTAAACAGCTCTTTACAGTTTAAAACTTTAAAAACTTCAAAGTTACAGATGTTTATTATTGAAAATGTTCAAAATGTATGATGAAGTGAAACTTCTTTTCGCTAGAGATTCCTTAAAAGAACTCAATGACACGCCTGTGGTTTAACACCCTGAAAGAATAAGATTAAACTTGTTTATCGTCAGTGTTTTATATTGCTGTATTATAGCGACAAATGTGCTTCTAATAATAATTGTTAACTTTGTTACAAACTCTCAAGCATTATCACGCATATTATCAGCAATAATATTTATATTGTTGGTAATACCAACTTGGTATACGAATTTACCTTGTAAGTGTCGCACACGACCTTCTTCAAATTTTCTAAAGCTTTATCTTCTAAGTCCTCGGTGTGGACCTAAAACAATATAAATAACACGAATTAAAAAACTTAAGCCATAATAAAAAGGCTTTCGTTAAGAGAACATGTATCATTACTTAACAGTGTTTTAATTCTACGTTTAATGAAGACAAAGTAGTGATTAAGAAAAGTTGTTTAGCTGAAAATACAATACGATAAAGGATTTGAGAAATATAATACAAATAAGTCTAGACTAATTTAGATACTTGAACCTTTCCCAATAACTGATTATTTTAGAATTGAAAAAGTTTTAAATGTTATCTTGCATTAATTAAAATTATTAATACGCTTGATAACATACTCCGTTAATGGTGATCCATGGAACATAGTCATGCTTGACGGTTTTCTTAGCCATCTCATCAGTCAGGTCTTTGCCTTCCTGGCCAATGGCACAGTCGAAAATTGGCTGGTAGTCTATGTTGTTTTCCTTGGCGCACTGAAATCCGAAAGTATGTTGGCATAAATTAGGCAATTAGTTACTGAATCGTTAAATTTGTTTTGTGTGACATCCTCCCTCCAATTTTTCAATAAACTTTTACATGCAAACAACTCAAATGTCAGCAAAAATTACCTGAGGTGCTGAAGTGGTGGGGAGTTTATGATTATTTTCCATGCAAGCAATAAAATCGAGGGCTTGCTTGAATTCTAATTGGTGGAGAGCACAGGACTGTGGTGAAATAATGAAAATATAATTATTAAAAATAAACATTATTTATTAAATTGTTTTAGTTTAACGCTTGACAATAAATTCAATGAAAATTTGCAAATGCTCTTACTTGAACTGTGTTACCAAAGCACTCGATTTCTCCATGCTGGCAGTGCCTCACACCGTCGATTACCTTCACCTGAAGAAGAAAATATGAAATATATATTTTTGCATGCAGAGGAAAATAAGATATAGCAAACGTAGTGTTATATTTTCATTAGCTTTGAATTTGGTAATGGATTAATTAGTCTTCTAATATAATATATCTAGGTCCGACCATAATGTGTAATAACCACATTAACTTAAAATAGTCTACGTATGATTTACATGCCAATAAATTTTAATATCCTTGAGACTTACATTTCCATAAGGCACAATTTCGAGTTCCATTATATCCGAGAGTTCCTTATATGCTGGGTAGATTTGTTGTCCGATAAATTGCTAAAAACAAGTTGACCGTTAATCATTATATTAACAAGCAAAGCAATTTAATAAAGTTTTTAAAAGTTTGTGAGATTGATCAATAATGTTGCTTATCCTATATGCATCTGTCGCTAGTACGGCTAAACAGCGATTCATCGCTATTCTCAAGTTCCAATGCGGAGCAGAAAGAGCGATTCCGGTCTTCATTGGTGGCCGATTAAGGCTACCGCTTTAATGCTGCTCCGTTAGGAGTTCAATTTCCAGCCGCTCTCAAGAAATTCCGTAAACTGTATGTTATGATCCACGACGTATGTATACAATTTAAATTTTAATAAACTTGATTTGGAGTGATATTGTCAGAAACGAAAAAGTATTTACATCTCAATTTTTCTATACATGTAAGATAAATGTTACAAAACTCACTTTGCATGCAGGGCACATAGTTTCGTAGTAAATGCCGACTTTGACTGGGCTGAAAGAGAGCGACATTGCATTGCTCTCGTAGATGAAGCCCATAGCCACGAATGCAAAAAGTACCAAAGCTTTTAGACCAGACATAGTTAAGGATTAAATACTCTAAAGTTAACTAAAGAAATGTTAACAGAATTTCTACTTATATATATATAATTATAGTCCGAATTAGTGTCACATGATGTTCTCATTTAAAGTCATGTCCGTCTGAGATCCTAAGTCATTTGACTGATGCTTCAAAAATTGATTAGCTCCTACACTTAAAGTGCTATTGGGCGTTCTGAGAAAATAATTAAGAGGGCGTATTATTCAAAAATATTCATAACAATGTCATCTCGTTGCTCACCTTGTGAGATTTTTCATTATTGATCTATTAAAATGGAATAAAAAGACAGCGCACTTCTGAGTTGATGGTATTTTCGAATATCGAGGTGAATTATCTTTTTAGAATCTAATTGAAAAAACCCCAGCAGAACATCGATCAATCTCTAGTGAAAACTTCGCTAAAATGACTACGAGAAGTTTTAAAGATTTTAAAAAATGCCAAGAATGCGAAATGTATTGTCGAGGGTTTGAATCTAAACCAAATTTGCAAGAACTGTGTGCGAATGAAAGACGTCGTCGAAAGACTCGAACAACTCATAGGTATCAATAAGGAACAAAGTCACAAAATCGAGTTGCTCGAAAAAAAGTTGGAGACTATAGAAAGCGGTAAAGTAGGAGGAGATCTTGTGGAAAATAAAGTTTCAAAGCTGGAGGAGAAAGTAGAGAGCTTACTTGTCTCAGTCGAGGCTGACATGACAGCCGAAGCTGGTACTAAAAGCAAGGGTCTTGCATGGACAGAAATTGTAAAGAAAAGAGTAGATGCAAAATTGAAAACAATTGAAGACAGAGTACAAGTTGTGGACAAAAAAATCAGTACAGCAAAAACCATTGCTCAGGAGGAAGTCGAAAGAGAAAAGAGAAGGAACAACATTATACTGTACAGGCTCGAAGAAAGCAAAGCTAAAAGTGAGCCAGAACAGAAAACTGAGGATAGAGACACTGCTATGCATTTCATCAACAATGTACTTGGTGTAAAATGTGATAGTGGTGACATCAAAAGTGTATTCAGGATAGGTAAGGATACAAAGGAGGTAAGGCCACTAATGATTCAATTTAGGGAAAGAGAATCAAAGAAACTAGTTTTGGAATCACTTCCAAAATTACGAACTGCAGAAAGCAAATTCAAAGGCATCTCTGTCTGCCATGATTTGACTAAAGCAGAAAGAGAGCAATGCAAGAAATTGTTGGAAGAGGCGAAGAAAAAGCAAGCTGAAGATCAGTCGGGGGACTACATTTTCAGAGTGAAGGGCCAACCAGGCAACATGAAGCTGGAAAAGCTGAGGAGGAGGTAAGATTAGAAATTAATCATTTAAGTAAGGATATAGACAGAGTAAGAGTTCTGAAATGTGTTTATGCCAATGCTAGAAGTATAGTTAGTAAGACTAAAAGGACAGAACTCGAGCTAATTGTCGATACGGAGGAGCCAGATATAATTGGCATTACTGAGTCTTGGGCAAAAGAAAGTATTCAAAACTCTGAGCTAGCAATTGATGGCTATGAGATGTTAAGGAAAGACAGAGAGGGACAGAAAGAAAATGGACATGGAGCAGGAGGGGTATTAATTTATATTAAGAATTATATCAAAGTAATAGAAAGAAAGGAATTTCAAAATGAAAACTTTAAAGAGAGTTTATGGTGTGATATTTACATAGGTAAATTCAAACTTCTTTTAAGGGTTTGCTACAGGCCACCAAATTTTAAAGAGGATACTGGACTAAATGAGATATTATACAAAGCCAGTAAGGAATTTATGCTAGTAATGGGTGACTTTAACTACCATATTAACTGGAACACTTTAGAAGGAGAAAGACCTGAGGATATAAACTTTATAAATGTAACAAATGATAACTTCTTATTCCAGCACATCACTGATCCCACAAGAGGTAAAAACACATTAGATTTGATATTAACAACAGATGAGAACTTAGTGGAAGGCCTAACAGTTGGTGAACACTTTGGAACAAGTGATCATCAAGTTGTCAGATGGAACATTTATTTAGACGACGAGGATTTAAAAAAAGAGAACCTAGATTCTAAAAACTTTTTTAAGGCTGACTATGATAAAATACGGAATGAGTTAGAGAAAACAAACCTAGCTAAAAAAATAGAATCTGCTAATGTAGAAGAAGCTTGGGCAATAATCAAGAAAGAGCTAAATCTAGTTGTAGATAAATATATCCCAAGCAGAGGCAGAACTCAGAAAAGACAGCCATGGCTTACGAAGGAGGTCATCAAATGCAAAAGAGCTAAGTATAAAGCATGGAAGAAATTACGAGAAATGACAAAAATAAATTCTGGAGAGGAAGAGGAAAGAGAGCTTAAGGATTTAAAACAAAAATATCAGAAACAAAGGAATGCATCAAACAGAATTAATAAAAAAGCATTACTAGAATATGAGAACAAATTAGCAAAGAATGTTAAAAGCGATAGCAAGAGCTTTTTCAGATACGTTAGATGTAAACAAAAAGTAAGGGACAAAATTGGACCATTACAAAATAGTGAGGGGCAAACAGTTGATTCAGTAGAGGAAACAGCCAATATATTAAATAGCTACTTCAGTTCAGTTTTTACTAAAGAAACAATAGGGAATATACCAGAACTGCCAAGGAGAATCCAACAGATTGAGATAAAGTTAGATACAGTAAACTTCTCAGAAACAGGGGTAATTAAGCAACTGGAAAATTTGAAAGTAGACAAGAGCCCTGGAATAGACAACCTACATCCTAAACTACTATATGAGACAAGAACAGCTATAGGAGAAGCATTGGCAATCTTATTTGTCAAATCGTTTGATTCAGGAACAATACCAAGAGATTGGAAAGATGCAATAGTAATTCCTCTATTCAAAAAGGGAAGTAGGGGTTTGCCATCCAACTACAGGCCAGTAAGCTTAACTTCTATAGTTTGCAAGGTAATGGAAAGAATGATCAAAGAGGCTGTATCAACTTTTTTTGGAAGAAACGATGTGATTGGAAAGAGCCAACATGGTTTTACTAAGAACAGATCGTGTCTTACCAACCTACTTGAGTTTTTTGAAGAAATTTATGAGTGGGTTGATCATGACAAGGCTGTAGATGTAGTGTACCTAGACTTCGCAAAAGCATTTGACAAGGTGCCCCATCAAAGGCTTCAAAAAAAGCTCGGTGCATGTGGGATTGAAGGCAAACTATTACATTGGTTTACAAACTGGTTGACAGATAGGAGACAGAAGGTAGGCATAGGAGGAATTTATTCAGAGTGGCAACCGGTACTTAGCGGCGTCCCACAAGGATCGGTGCTTGGACCTGTACTGTTCTGCATATATATAAATGATCTGGATGATGGCATAAGATCTAAGTTATCTAAGTTTGCTGACGACACTAAAGTAGCAAGAAGTGTCAGCAAGCAAGAAGATGTAGATACACTTCAGGAAGATCTTAACAAGTTATTCAAATGGGCAGAAGATTGGCAGATGCTTTTCAACGTAAGCAAATGCTCCATTATGCATATAGAATGCAAAAACACGAAAGTCGAATATGCATTTGGAGGAAGCATTCTGAAGCAGTCAAATCAGGAAAGAGATCTGGGGGTAATAATGCAGAACAATGGAAAAGCATCTCTACAGTGCATGGAAGTTGCTAAAAAAGCAAACAGAGTACTTGGGATGATAAAGAGAACAGTAGTAAGCAGGAACAAGGATGTAATACTGAGATTGTATAAGGCATTAGTAAGGCCACACCTTGAGTACTGTGTGCAAGTATGGAACCCTCATTTGAGGAAGGATGTAGAGATGTTGGAAAGAGTACAAAGAAGGGCAACCAGGATGATAGATGGTTTTGGAAAGCTTAGTTACGAGGAAAGATTAAATAGATGTAAATTAACGACTCTGGAAAAGAGAAGAAGTAGAGGGGACCTCATCGAGGCATTCAAAATTTTATCGGGAAGGGAAGGCCTTTAGCCTGAACAGTTTTTCGAAGCCACAAAAAGTGTTTCTACTAGAGGGCACGATTGTAAATTATACAGGAAGGCTTCGGGAAACTTGAAAAACAATTATTTCAGTTCAAGGGTGGTTTCCTTATGGAATAAACTAGATAAGGAAACCATCCATGCTGACACAATAGATAAATTCAAAATTTATTTAAGTAAATTCGGATATTAGGACTAAAAAGAGTGGTTATTACACAGATCCAGGTCTTCTTAACCACTATAAATAATTGTTATGTTATGTTATGTTAATCCTATTTAGAATTTAGTTGTCACATTTTTCCGGGTTTGATACCGATTTTATGAACCATTTTGTTCAGTTTCTTAATCCATAACTATGTGATTGACCGGCTATTATCCTGTTTTTGTACGTACAAATTAATCAGGGACGCACCGAAATCAAATACAGTGGCGGGGCATAAAGGACAGCTTTTCCCCACTCAAAAAATGTTTAGTTAATATCTTGTCGATTTTTATTGTTCGCTAACACAAACTATTATGACCAACTCAAAACTTTAATAAAATTTAAAAGTGCAAAAGTCATGGTACAGTAATGTCTTCCGAATAATAAATGTAAAATCTAACTGTTGCACAAAAATAAAAAGAATCTTCAATAGTGCTTGTATCCGGATCAAAAATAATCGATTGAGCCTGGAATATCAAAATAATATTACATGTTCAGCGGCGGTGTTTATTCTGTGAGTGTGACAAGGATCATATGGTACAACTAAGCAACTCAGATAATTTCTGCTGAGCTCCGTTAAACTCTCACGACAATTGAAGCAGAAAAATCATACAATTGAACAGGAAGATTGTCAGTATCAATGACATTGCAGTTTAACCAACCGACTACTCTTTCGGAAAGAGTAAACTATTTGTCTTTCTTTCCATTCTTAAAATATGCGCGACTTAAATTTTTTTATTTCCATTACTTCAACACATAAAACTTGCAATTTTCACACAAACTTTTTTTTAGTTGATATTTCTACATGAAACATTAAACATAAGCTTGAACGCAGTTGTAGCTGTTACTATGATATATGTGACAAATATTATAAACAAAATTCAATTTGAAGCGGGAAATCTGCAAAAGGGTCAGATCAAATGAACTCAGTAAGCACCTTCCACCAAAGTATCTAAAAAAATTTATTTTGATATAACAAGCAGCCTATATAATGTGGAATATAATATAGCCTGTATAAACTATTGGTTAGATATGATTCATATTTTAGAAAATGTTGACATTTTCACATGGTCACCCTACTTTTCAAATTATTATTTTTTCGAAAATCGGCTACACATAATGTGTATTAACTAATGTTGTAAATAAGATAGAGCAATGATATTTTAAAAATTGGTTCGTCTAACTTTAACCTATTAAATAATATAAAATTAATAATATTTTATTTTATAATATTGTCAATTTGTTTATACTTTAATGTTCTAAATATATGATAAATTTCATTCAAATACGTTCAATATATTTTTTTTTATATTATATTATTTTAAATTCAGCAAAAATTCAAAATGTCGCAATCTCTGAAGCTATATATATTGAAGAAATATTTTGGGCTTTACGTCATCATCAACTTTGAACAAAAAAAATTGATTTTCGAGATACTCGAAATAACGAAATAATGGGATGGCGGCTGGGTCGTCAGGAAATTCGCCCACCAGCGCATCCTTGAAACAATTTGTTCGAGCAGTTAAGGTCGAAATTAATTAATCAACAGTATTTCTCATTAAATTTAATTCCTGCTTTCTGAGTCTATCTACTCTTGCGACTCTCATACGCTCATCCTCCAACTTCATCCTCCTAATCGCCAATTCCCGCTCCTGCTCCAAACCTCTTATTCTCCCTCTCATGTTCAATTCAGTTCATACTCCATCTTCATTCTAAATATTTCTCTCTCCTCTTCCAATCTCAATTTTAAAATCTTCCTATCCTTTAACAAATGTTTATCTATCACCTTATAATCAGTATTTATATTATAAACCTCAGACAAAACATCCAACGTTTTTCCGCCATACTTATTTATAGAAATAAAACGCAGAGCAATCGATGCAACAAAAACTCTTACCGATAGTTGACTTAGTCTCCATTGATGTTTTCTTCCTGAATTGGCAGACGAACGATTGACTACGCTGCTTCCTCCGCGTTTTCTCGTGAATCTTGAATCTCGATCTTGAACCAGCTCCAACGGACAGAAACTCCTGATCCTTTGTGCAACAAATGTAAAGTTCTTTCATACTCTCGAAATATGTCGATATATATCGTGCAGAATCAAATCAAAGCGACAAATCAATATTCTAATATTTGGAAAGCGATTCTGTTCAAAATCAAAAAGGGTCAATGTAAATGCAAAAGAAACCAGCAGCATACAACAATTAAATACAATAATCTCTAAAACAGTCGCTCACAAAATTTAAGTGCATTTAAATTTATGTAAAAGGATAGAGTCAAGTGAATAAAGTAATAATATATTACTTAATATTTATTAATAAAAAAATAACTATTGAATTGAGAAGCTATAACATTTTCCTTATATATATTACATATCGAATAATGCCTATTTTTTTTATGTAACGGCGGCAAATTAAGACACAATTATTATTAACGAATTTCTTTTTTTATAATGTTATTTAGATGATAACACGGCGAATTAGACATTCTAGCGCCGTTCCCGCGAAGCCTCCGAACTAAATTGCACGCAATAGTATCCTGATAAAAAATGCTCCGCAATATCTTTATAATAATTTAACATAAATTCATGTTTGTTAGAAAAATTAGTTTTTTTTTATGGTTGTTCGATTCTCGTCTCATGTGTTAATTTATCATGACATTACTACCGTAAATTATTTTTAGATTTTGAATACTAGTTTTTAAAACATATTTATAATTTTAAGTTCTCAAATGTAATTTGTTATCTTTTGAAATAAACTGTATAGCATATAGCATTCAGCAGTTTGACGTTTTCTAAAGTAAACTTATGCGAAGATGGATACACATCAAAATGCAGATCAAAATGTATGCGTGGTAAGTCATTGCGAGTCGCAGTTTTGTAGTGGAATCCCGGTGGAAGTACCGTCTCAGGTGGTTCATGAGGAATCCGAATGTCCTGTTTGTTATGAATCATTTAAATCCGAGAAAGTGGTGAGATTCAACAAGTGTGATCATATGTTTTGCCAGAGATGCTTGCAGAGTTGCTCTACTGAGTAAGTATTTGTTACATTTTCTATGTATATCTAATTGAGTGACAAATTTTGATTCCTGTAAATATTTGTTAACATTTCAGAAAAGGGTGTCCTATGTGCAGGCAAAATTACGAACGCAGGTTCATCTTTGATAGAGTCATATCTAAAATTGATTGGGAGACTCAATATATACTTCATAGTCAGTGCAGATTCAATAATTTAAACCCTTGCGTGAAAGAATATATGTCGGAACTTGAATGTGGATGGGACATACTAGTCGATTTCATGTTAAAAACCAGTCAATCTCCTCAGAGCTACATTGGGATAAAAGGAATTGAATGTTTGAAATTGGACGAATTGGAAAAAGAGGGTAGACTAGTAGAATCAAGAGAATGCATGGTCGTTTTCAAAACTAAGGAAGGAAAAATGCAACTTCTTGTTTGCTGTGTACTTCCCTGTGCGACCATAAGACTTCTGATATCACCTAATGAAGACATCGATATTGAGGAAGACAGCAATTATGCCGATGAAGCTGTTGAATACATAACAAAGCAGTTAGAGGCTTGCTGGAAGGTATTCCCAAGACTTCTTAACAAAGACCATTTAGATTTCCTGGTTGTTCGCAAATTTCAGAATGTGACCTGCTCTCTATCAATACTTGGTCATCATGATCGCTCATCAAAAACTCGACTACATTTCGTGGTATCGAGGGAGCAGCTTGGTAGTCTAAAAAAGTACAATTGCAACGAATATCATGCTAAAAGAATAAGGTGCTTATTTCCAACATTAGTATATAAAAATATGTACGTTGATGATAGTTTTAGAGAGGACGGGTTTTGTTGTGGTCATGGAGATCTTGGTAATTTTTTTGATGATGATGAAGATTATGATTTTGATATTGAATCAGAAATTGAGGAATACGAAGACAAGTCAATAACTGACGAACATGAGATTACTGTAAATGGAAATGAGATGATCTTTGTGGAAGATGACGACGAAGACGATGAAGCTTTGAGCGATACTGAATGGGAAGATCTAGATTATAGTGATGAAGAATATGACGATTTCTTCGATTAATTTGAAAAATTTTGTTTTTTAAAAAACACTTAATAATTACTGGCAACAGTTTATCTTATCGTGATTAACGTCAGAGACGTTATGCGCCCGCATAATACTTCTCCTCTCACCATGGACTCCTAAATATACAGAATTAAAGAATAATAAACAACTTTTAGTTAAATTCATGCTTTCAAAAAACCATATTAATTTAATCACATATTATTCAAACTATTGCGATTTTGAATATGAACTTAATTTTCTAATATGTAAATCTTTATTCAATTGTTTGAGTAACAATTTGGTTAAAAGTAATTGTAATGTAAATTAAAAAATTGTTCTAGGAAAAATTATAAAGCTAAATATGATGTTGTTTTACAATTGTATATATAAAATCTTAAATACGCTGGTATAAAGATGCATGGCTTGAATACTGTTGGCAGCCCTTATTTACGTATATATTTATTTGCATAACAATTTACATATACGTGTTTAGGAGTCCTAAGCTCTTAAGCAGCACGGATTCGGATTAGCAGCACCGTATTTAATCATCTAGCTAGGCAACGGACGCAGAGGCGTAGCCTGTGTATTTTGCGCCCGGGGCAAACTATAGAATTGGCGCCCTTTTCCATGTCTATATATTTAATCTTACTGTATTACACTAAATTTGAAATTGAAATAAAAATCAGATTTTAATGGCACAAGGCATCCATTTAAAAGTGAAAAAACGTTCTACAAATAGTAGCGCATGCTTCACCCAATCAGTCACAGTCTAAGATGATTTACATGCATAGTAGTCTAATACTGTCTAAGATAGATTTATTTTTCTTTATTTAACAGTTGCAAACCTATGAATAACGTCATCAAAGTCTGTTTTCTTTTTCTATACTAAGAAGAGCAAGATCACTGAGACGATCTTGTCCCATTGATGCATTAAGCCTCATTTTGGCGCCCCTGTATCTTGGCGCCCGGGGACATATGTACCCCCCTTAGCTACGCCTCTGAACGGACGTTAACAGCAACGTCAGAGTCTCATTGTTTTGGCTTCGTCTCGAAGATATGTGTCTTCTGATAACGTCTTACTGAACGGCAAAACAGGCCAAGCAGCATGAGAGGATTATAAAAGTTGTTTTGTGATTCCATTCATTATTTGGAAGGAATGGAGAGATCCTAAGACAGAGTCATGGGTAATGATAAGAAACCCACTGCTGCGGAGGCAGTCACAAAACAAATTAGGATATGAAGTAATTAACCAGGCTAACACTTGACTTTTAATCGAACGTACAATCGGTATAACTCATAAGCGGATTGACGACAATGAAAAGCATCAGCGCGGTAAAAACTCGGAGAATGTCAACAAAACATACTTTGTAAGGATGTGCAGTCACCACAGTGAGCTCCTCCGTGGGAAGACGGAGTCAGTAGTAGATGTGATCCCGGTGATGATTGAAACGTACACATCTTCCTGATCTTGTGCGTTGGGGTTCAGGTGAGTTATTGGGAGAATTTGTGATGGATGCAGGAGGCGTCCCTGGCGTCGTCATCGGCATCTTGGCAAGTTTGACACGATCCAGCGAAACACAACTGGTGGATCCATCAGGAAGTTCTATCTTGACAATATTTTGCTTGGTATCAAGGACTTTGTAAGGACCCTGGTATGGAGCCTCTAAAGGTTGTCGAACTCTATCTATCCGATAAGACATATTGTCCACGTTGCAAGGTAACTGACTGGGGGCGAATGGTTCGACCATGGTGTATATCTTCAGAAAGAGTTATAAAGTCTAGTTGACGAATGTGCTTGTGGAGTTGCTGGATTGCTTCAAACTGTTCCTTAGAAAGATTCGCTTTGCGAAAGAAGACAAGTGGCATCAAGATGTCTGAGCCTGTCATGGCTGTAAACGGTGAATACCCATGTTCAGTCGGTAAAGCTCTCAATGCTAAGCAAACTAAGTGCTATCAGCCATTCTTCATTTCGAGACACAAGTGCTGTCTTGTTTCTATGGAAACGCTCGATCATCCCATTAGACTGAGGTTAATAAGCAGTGGTACGTAGTCGATGAAAACCAATAGAGTGGGACAAAGCATTGAAGAGATTACTTTCAAACTGTCGCCCTCGATCTGTAGTGAGGCACAATGGTACTCCAAATCTACTAATCCAGTAGAAATGCCTCAGCAACTTTGGTAGATGTGATTGAGGCTACGGGAACACATTCAAACCAGCGCGTTGCTCTGTCGATGAGTGTCACAACATATTGCATCTCTAGGGCGTAATGAGAACCAAGTGTTTTTGAAGGTTTCAGAGGTCCTACTATGTCCATGTGAACTGTTTGACATCGATCATTGAATGGATACATGGGTTGTTCTGGGATATTCTTGTTGTGACGATTGACCTTGGCTTTCTGACAGTCTAAGCAGTTGTTGACCCATTGTTTGATGTCCCCTTTCATTTTAGGCCAATAATACCTTGTTGCAATCAAATTAGTAGATCCTCGTATACCTGGATGTGCCAGATTGTGAAGGTACCTAAACACTGATTGTCTGTGCTAAGGGAACATATGGACGGGGATAAATAGAACTGTTTTCGCATAGAATTTTCAAGTCCGCCGAGAGTTGATGGGATGTGAGAGCATCCTTGCACTTTTGTATTTCTGGATCTTCAGTCTGTGCTTTGGCAATAGTTGTTAGATCTGGGTGTTCAAGTTGTAGTGCAGTGACTGGCCTGGAAAGTGCATCTGCTACTATGTTTTCAGCTCCTCTGATGTGATGTATTTCAGTGACATATTCAGAGATGATGGAGAGACGTCGTTGTTGCATGTGGGTATTCTGGTACCTGTTGGATTGAAACGCTTGGCAGATGGGTTTGTGGTCTGTAAATAAATGGAGTTCTCTGCCTTCAATGATATGATCAAGCGACGGGCGGTATGTACAAAGGGCAGGGAAGTAATCAATGCGAGCTTATGACTCGCGCTTACTGGGAATTCCTCGTTCATGGGGGAAAATTACAAACCCCAATCCCTAGCACGAAGGAGTTTCAACGACGGTCCGGTATAGGCCCAACTCTAAAGCGCCATCCATTTTCAGGGCTACTTGATTCGGCAGGTGAGTTGTTACACACTCCTTAGCGGATTCCGACTTCCATGGCCACCGTCCTGCTGTCTATATCAACCAACACCTTTTATGGTATCTCATGAGCGTCAGTGTTAGGTGCCTTAACCGAACGTTCGGTTCATCCCTCATCGCCAGTTCTGCTTACCAAAAATGGCCCACTTGGCACTCGCATTCGCATGTCCGACTCCAATCGAACAAGACGGACGTCTTACCCATTTAAAGTTTGAGAATAGGTTGAGGTCTGTACGTCCCCAAGGCCTCTAATCATTCGCTTTACCGGATAAAACTGCTGGTATGAGCGCCAGCTATCCTGAGGGAAACTTCGACAGGAACCAGCTACTAGATGGTTCGATTAGTCTTTCGCCCCTATACCCAAGTTTGACGATCGATTTGCACGTCAGAATCGCTGCGGACTTCCACCAGAATTTCTTCTGGCTTCATCCTGCTCAGGCATAGTTCACCATCTTTCGGGTCCCAACGCGTACGCTCTTGCTCCGCCTCGCCGGCGTAGCGGCTGAGACAGGCAACAACCCTGCGACTCGCGCACGTGTTAGACTCCTTGGTCCGTGTTTCAAGACGGGTCGGACGGGTTGACGACCGATTCGCCACCGACCCCGAGCCCGGAGAAGACAACCGACGAACGTATCCCTGCGCGGTCCGAAAGCACTGCGCGAGCAGTCCTCCCGAGTTGAACGTAGAAACAATCCGCCGGATCCGCCCCGAGCCGCGTTCGGTCTTCCTCGATCCACAGGCGAGTCGTCGACACGCCGAAGTTATAGCGCTATCGCCGAAGCGAAAGTTACCTCCTCCGACGGTTTTTGATCGCCCGTGAACCGGTCGTGGCGCTCCGCCGCCCGAAAGTGCGCCCGTCGCAGACGAACGAAAGGATCGCAAGCTATTCGCCACGAGGGCAAACATGCTAAACGACCCCCTCCTCGCCGGCAAACGAGTTGAATCCGAGCGGCAGACTTTGCGTTCCCGTCCGTTTACCTCTAAACGGTTTCACGTACTGTTGAACTCTCTCTTCAAACTTCTTTTCAACTTTCCCTCACGGTACTTGTTCGCTAGCGGACTCGTGGACATATTTAGCCTTAGATGGAGTTTACCACCCGCTTTGGCCTGCCTGTTAGCGGATTTTGTTGCAGGAACTGGTCGAAGAGCTCCGCTTTGTTGGGCATGGTTTGCTCAAGCACTGCACTCTTCAGGCGGTCGTAATCCATGGCCTCGACAGTGTCATCATCAAGACCCTGGTAGGGCTGCCAATGTGTGGTAAAACCTTGTTGAGCTAACCGTGATGCTGGAAAGAGTAAATTGTGCTTCCATTATTCTGAACCAAGCCGATGCCTCGGCTGGGTTGAAAACAATCGATTTGACAGAAATTGAAGCAGCTTGCGATTCCATTTTAGAGTTTGTGTTCAGAGTTGGGGTCACCAATGAAGTAATTAACCAGGCTAACACTTGACTTTTAATCGAACGTACAATTGGTATAACTCATAAACGGATTGACGATATACGGAATACGATATTTCTATTACGTAAATGTAGTACATATATAGCGCCATTTGCGTTGATACATACGTTTTTTTGTTCACCAATTAAGCAGCGATCCTTCCAAAGCTCTTGAGTCAGTGCACGATAGAACACGACTTACATTATAGCCGATATGCAGGAACGAAACCATATGAACTAAAACACCAATTGAGTGGCCAGTCTACTGGAATCCGATATTTCTGTTGGGGAAATCAGAATTTCAGAAAAGTATGGGGTCATCCATAAAAGACATCCGAAAGTGGGCCCTTCAAAAGCGGGACAGGGGGAAGTGAGTTATTGCTTTTGCGAAATCCGTACTTTAAAAAAAAAGGCAATTTTTAAATTTTGAAAATTTATTTTTGTAATGATTCTATTTTCATTATTTCACAGTTGTTTTATCAACATTTATAAAAATTTCCAGAAAAACGAGTTTAAAAAATTACATGCCTCAATTGATTTGATCAAGGCAAACCTTTTTATCACGATCTACACTGAATAGAACTAAATCATTCATCAAGAACCAATCAAATTTTTTGTATGAGCAATAAAACTGCTTATTTATTAAAATAAATTTATACAAAATATTTTTATGCAAAACTGCGTATGTCCACAAAAATGTCGGGGAAAAAATTTTTTGCGGACGTTATTTATGGACGACCGCTATGACCTTCACCTAATAATAATTATTTTAAAAAATATATAAATTAATAGTCTTTAATTTTAAAGAGCAAGATATGTAGAGATATGATATGTGAAGATATGAGATCATAACTTCAGAGTTATTGCATTCGTAAACGCAACCATTGCAAAAGGAAATGAATATTTACGAAGTCACTCGAGGGAAAGAATCGAACGAGAGCAACTCAGAAGAAACTCAAGGAAATAGTACAAATTCTAAGTCTGTGCAAATTTACTGTATTTCAGATCATTACAATGGGATTTTTACAGAAGCTGAGGCTAAAGATTCTTTGTTTTTGACAAAGAATTGGAATGTCCAATTTGCTCCGTTTCGCTTGTTTCATCAAAGATAACCCAGCGACATACATGTGGTCATGTGTTATGTCCACCACGTGCACATTTTCCAAGTCGAAAGTGTTATGTTGAAGAACCAATGAGAGAGGAGTGCGCCAAGAACAACTCTCAGTTATCATCTCAGTTATGCAACGGACTATAATCAAATAAATAAATAACACTCGCACTCTCTCTCTCGTGTAGTGACCATGTATTGTTGATTGTTTAAAAAACAGTCGCTCTCTCCCACTGTTGCACAAAATTCAAAACTCGTCTGCTGTTCTCGCTCGAGACGTCTCGCACTCTCTCTCACCAACATCTCTGAGCTTCTCCAGGCTAAAAGCTACTCTGTCGTCTGCCTGTCGCCTTGTCCAAATCATCTCAGTTATGCAACGGACTATAATCAAATAAATAAATATGCCTGTCGTCTTATATACACATGCAGCAAATGAAGAACCTGCCCGCAGCTCCGCAGCAACGAATGTAAACATTACTCCCTACTCCCGCTCCAAATTCGCAGATAACAATTGATCGTTGATACCTGGAAGACTAGAACCTACTCGCAGATAGGGCTCATCGGCACGACCGTTAAGATAAGACTCATTCGCCCCATCTACGTCGGCAATCTCAAAAAACAAATCACCTAAAAAAAAAACTCGAACTTCATCAAAGAATGTATCAGACAAGCACACATTGATATCAAACACGTCTGACGTTAAATTCTCCTTCTTTGCACTCGTCAAGTTACATTAGTGTCGTGGGGAATCGCTAAAGATTTTGCATCCAAACCCTTCTCGACAACATTATTGCCGGTTATTGACTCCAATAATTCCGATACGATTGGTGTTATTATAATAGCCTCAGTCAGTACCACCGCGAACCATGCGCTAACATTTTTTGTTTTGTTTGTGAGTTTATTGAATCAAACAAACAAGCCTTTATATATAGAGCAAAAACAAAAAGCGAAAGCAAATAAATTTAAATAAATAAACCAAAGGGCCAGACTTAAGGAAGCACACGTTTCCGCTGTCGGACTGACCCTGAAAGTAATTATATACAAAATCATAAGCTATACACTTCCAATCAATAAATATTTTTTGCACGACATTTTGAATAGTAAATAAAGTAATTTGAAAATGCATGTGTTTAACTGAGTTAGGTCCTAGATAGATAAAGGTATGGAGGAGTAAAGTATTGGGCCATAACATTGAATTGAGAATAATTTAAGTGTGGATTTGGAAAAAGACGGACTATATTCATGTGTATTACGTAGAAAGTGTGAAGGATTGTTGTAGTTATTGCTTGATTTGAAAAAAAAACCAGAGAATATTTTGGGAAGAGAATTGAAATCATATGAAAACATGAAAAGAGCAATTTGTAAATTACTAATTTGTGATATATTTAACAGACTACTGTTAGAGAAGACAGAGGCAGCTGGTGATGGGGGTGATAATAAGAAAATTTATCGTACAATCCGTTTTTGCAATACATTCAATTGATGTAAATGTTTAAATAATTTGCATTCTGGACAGTTATATTTATGTAAAACTAGCTGTTTACCCGGCTTTGCCCGGTAATAGATTTTCAAATGAATAAGTTTCATGTATAGTATACATTTTTTTATTAATATGAATTAACACAATACTTGTCTATAAACAATATTTTTAGTTTGACTTCCTAGAGCAAGAATAAATAAATTGTTGGGCTAACCCATCCTTGAGCCTGTAACATAAAGGTGTCTGTGGGAATAACACGGAGATCTCAAATCCACTCCACAGTATTTAATAGATTGCTCTGTGACTTGTTTATAGTTATCAAAAACGCAAATCTCACTGGAAATTGCAAGCTGTTTAAGTTAAAAAGAATATCCGCCGGATAAAAGCTGTTAATCCTTCTCCTTTTCCTGTTAAGATAATTGCTTCAATTACATTGCCCAACAACTTTTTAATACAATGCCTAGTGCCGTTGCAAAGTTTTGGTGGGTCAACGCTACGCAGTAAAATAATTGGAGATCCCAGTTTTAGTAAAAGAAGGTATGGTGGCAAACCAGCTGGGTCAAGTGAGTTTAAGAACTTTAAGGACGCCATCAGCATCTACATTGACTTGTATTCAGTGACTGGACCTGGTAACATTGATAGTATTTTATTTTTGATTTTATGAACGTCTTCCTTTTTGGCAGCAAGAATGGCCCTCTCTCGCAACCAGTTTGAATATTCATAGTTTATGGAAACCGTTGAATAAATCACATCAATGAATTCTGCTACTGTAGAAACCAGGTTACAAAATTTGATGAGAGTTGAATATTCCCTGACATTTGACATTTAATCTACCTTCTCCAATATCCAGTAGTCTGTTTGAAAAATGTTGAGCACCATCATCTCCAAGATGTACTCTCATGTTTTGTCTTAAAGTAACCTTTTCTACATGTCTCAGCAAAAATGAATGTTTTAAACATGCATTAATTTCATCGGCCGGTGTTGACTTTGGTATGACGGGCAGAGTTTGACGAAAATCTCCTCAGAGGAGTAACAGAGTTTTTTCCATCAAGATGTTATTTCTCCTCAAATCTCTAAGTAATGTCAAGGGCTTCGATAGCTTTCTTGTGCGCCATGGTGCATTCGTCCCAAACAATTAATTTACATGTTCTGAGGACTTGAGCCCCACCGCTTGATTTGCTTATGTTTCAGGTACGGCTTTCTTGTCTGCCGATGTCAAGCGGTAATTTAAGTGCTGTCCTTCCTCTTCCATTAACGTTGCCGCAATTCCTGAAGAGGCAATGACGAGAGCAATTTCTCCCTTAGCCCTGATTTTAGCTAGAATTAAATTGGTTAAAAATGTTTTTCCTGTGCCTCCAGAAGCATAAAGGAATATTAATGCCTTGTTGTTTTGCTAACTGATCGGTGATAATTTGGTATGCTATTATTTGATCTTGATTTAAAATCGGTATTTTGTTTGCTATGTAAGCAATCATCTCTTTGATGCTGTAGTTTTTTCACGTCTGCTGTCTGCATTCATTATGTCTTGCCGATCTCGTATTGTGCGGGCAGGCTGAGTTGCGTTATTATTCGTTTTATTGGTCGTGGTCAAATATTTATCCTCCAGAATAATTAAAGCTCTGTTGAAAATGTCTGAACTAAACAGAATTTCTAATGTCGGGTTTTCTCTCCGAACTTGATTGAGTATATCCTCACTTAAGGCCTTCTTATATTTTTCCCATAAAATGTACAGATTTGATGGATTCCATGTAGTCAATATAATAGCAAAAAGGTTTCTTATTTGCTCTGCGAAAGAAATTAGTTCTGCTTCTCACAATGTGTCACCCCAGTGGTTGTCTCCTTCTAATTGTAATTGTAATTGTAACTTCAATTATATAGCGCCATATGCATAGCGTCAGAGGCACTTCTTGTAACCATTTATTTAGCGCTCCTTCCCAAGGGCGCTGGCGGCAGTGCAGGCTGAGTTTCGAACACGACACATTACGACTGTTGCCATTACCGCTGTATGCAGGCACGTAACCCATTCGGCCAACCTGCACGCCCAAATAATAAATAAACTCAATTTCTGACAGGCCTCTCTAAATGTCTGGCACACTTCATTTACTGTTCGGAAATCTACAAAGGATTTTGGTCCTGGTACAGAATGTAGAAGCATCCTAAGGTAAAAGCATTCAGCGTTATTAGGATGAACAGTGTATGCTCTACCTAATCCGTCGCTCGTGACCGCATCATTTCCAGGAACAGACTGGACGATTTTCCTTTTACAGAAAAGTTTCTTCGATGCATTCCAAATGTAATATCTTGGTATCTCAGGATACAGCAAAGTCCTTGCAAATGTATCCTGCTGTCAGGGTTGTGCTTGAAGGCTGGTTGATCTTTTTATGCACATTCTGACTTGTAAAATAAACTCTCTAAATGGACACTGAGGTGAACAACAGTAGTGTGAATTGGAAATCCTAGGATTTGCCAAACTGCCTCATTAGTGCTAATGTAACGTCATAACTGGTACATCATTGCTTCATCTTTGGTTTTCTCATTACCTATGCCGAAAACTTCCAGTTTGTGTATCAACTTTCTTGGGTATTCTTTCGTACACTTTCCATCTTTCATACACGGAGAGATAGGATTGAGACTTATCCATGGATATGTTTTTAGTTATCTCACTGTACAGTTCAGGGTCTAATTTTGGGTCAGGTAACTCAGCAGATATGACATTATCAAATTGTTTGGGCTGAATTTTGTCTGCTAACCATAAAAGGTTGTGCAAGACCTTGTGGCAGACCTCGTTTTTGCCATTCAATTGTGTACATCCAGCATCTTGGAAAACCAATGTCCTTCGTCACGATTTTAATCAGCTTCGATTGTTTCTATTTAAATACTCTCGCTATCAAGTCATGGCGATCACTGGGTGATTGACAATTGGTAAGCATCTCTTTGATCTCTGTCCAAGTGGAGTTGCAGGTGAAGGTTAGAAATGGGTCTGGTCTCCTGTACTTCCATCCACATTCAAGTTCCGACATATATTCTTTCACGCAAGGGTTTAAATTATTGAATCTGTACTGACTATGAAGTATATATTGATTCTCCCAATCAATTTTAGATTTTGTATTATTTGCATTTTATTGCCATAAAACCTCTTCTGGGCTTATTCTCCCAGGTGCGTACGCGCCGTTTTCAAGGTAAGCCTAGGCGCATGCTGATTAATATTCATGTGCGTAAGCTTTTAGTTTATATTGGAAATTTTCCGTTTAACTTCAAGAGATTTTAATTTCCAGTGAGACTTGCGTTTTCGATAACTATAAACAAGTCAAATGAGCGATTAAATACTGTGGAGTGGACTTGAGATCTCCGTGTTTTTCCCACGGATAACTTTATGTTGCATGCTCAAGGGTGGGTTCACCCAACAATTTATTTATTCTTGCTCCAGGGGTGAAACCAAGAATGTTGTTTATAACCGAGCATTGTGATAATTCATATTAATACAAAATTTTATACTATGCATGAAGTTTATTGATTTGCAAATCTATTACCTGGCAAAGCCGGCTAAACAGCTAATTTAATATAAATTCACTTTTGTTAGAAAAATTACGTTTTCTTTGATGGGTGTTCGATTCTCGTCTCATGTGTTAATTTATCATGGCATTACTACCTTAAATTATTTTTATATTTTGAATGCTAGGTTTTAAAATGTATTTATAATTTTAAGTTCTCAAATGTAATTTGTTATCTTTTGAAATAAGCTGTATAGCATATAACATTCAGCAGTCTGACGTTTTCTAAGGTAAGCTTATGCGAAGATGGATACACATCAAAATGCAGATCAAAATGTGTGCGTGGTAAGTCATTGCGAGTCGCAGTTTTGTAATGGAATCCCGGTGGAAGTACCATCTCAGGTGGTTAATGAGGAATACGAATGTCCTATTTGTTATGAATCATTTAAATCCGAGAAAGTGGTGGGATTCAACAAGTGTGATCATATGTTTTGCCAGAGATGCTTGCAGAGTTGCTCTACTGAGTAAGTATCATTTTACATTTTCTATGTATATCAAATTGAGTGACAAATTTTGATTCCTGTAAATATTTTTTTACATTTCAGAAAAGTGTGTCCTATGTGCCAACAAAATTACGAGCGCAAGTTCATTTTTGATAGAGTAATATCTAAAATTGATTGGGAGAATCAATTTATACTTCATAGTCAGTGCAGATTCAATAATTTAAACCCTTGCGTGAAAGAATATATGTCGCAGCTTGAATGTGGATGGGACATACTAGTCGATTTTATCTTAAAAACCAGACGATTTCCTCAGAGATACATTGGAATAAAAGGAATTGAATGTTTGGAATTGGGCGAATTGGAAAAAGAGGGTAGACTAGTAGAATCAAGAGAATGCATAGTTCTTTTCAAAACTAAGGAAGGAAAAATGCAACTTCTTTTTTGCTGTGTACTTCCCTGTGCGATCATAAGACTTCTGATATCACCTAATGAAGACATCGATATTGAGGAAGACAACAATTATGCCGATGAAGCTGTTGAATACATAACAAAGCAGTTAGAGGCTTGCTGGAAGGTATTCCCAAGACTTCTTAACAAAGACCATTTCGATTTCCTGGTTGTTCGCAAATTTCAGAATGTGACCTGCTCTCTATCAATACTTGGTCATCATGATCGCTCATCAAAAACTCGACTACATTTCGTGGTATCGAGGGAGCAGCTTGGTAGTCTAAAAAAGTACAATTGCAACGAATATCATGCTAAAAGAATAAGGTGCTTATTTCCAACATTTGTAAATGAAAATATGTACGTTGATGATAGTTTTAGAGAGGACGGGGGTTGCTGTGGTCATGAAGATTTTAATATTTTTTTTGATAATGATGAAGAAGATTATGAAGACGAGGATGAATCAGAAATTGATGAAGACGAAGATGAAACTAATGTAAACGGAAATGAGATTACTGTAGATGACGACAATGAAGCTTTGAGCGATGGTGAATGGTTAGAACTAGATTCCATGAAAGATGATGATGAAGAAGAATATGAGTGTTTATTTTTTGATTAATTTGACAAATTTTTGCCTGTGTTACTGGAAATTCTTAATAATGACTGACAATAGTTTATATTATCCTGATTAACGTATGCGCCCGCTTAAGACTTCGCCTCTTACGCAGCACGGATTCGAATTCGCAGCACCGTATTAATCATCTAGCTAGGCAACGGACGTTAACAGCAACGTCAGAGTCTCATTGTTTTGGCTTCGTCTAGAAGATATGTGTCTTCTGACAACGTCTTACTGAGCGGCAAAGAAAGCCAAGCAGCATGAGAGGATTATAAAAGTTGTTTTGTGATTCCATTCATTATTCGGAAGGAATGGAGAGATCCTAAGACAGAGTCATTGGTAATGATAAGAATATTAGGATATATTGAAGAAATGATTAACCAAGACAGAACGAAACTAAAATATTGTTTTGCATCATAATGCGATATTTCTATTAAGGTAATGTAGTACATATATAGCGCCATTTACTAGAAGGGTAATTGACAATAGCTCTTCTCTTAACATAACTGTCGTGCAAACAATATTTATTGAGTGGATAGCTTGTGATTTTGTATATACAACCAGTGTTGTGCAGTATCGAATTACATGTAATTCGTTACTGTAATTAATTACATTTTTTGGTAATTTTTACTTGTAACAGTTAAAAAAAAAATTTTGTACTCTTACTTGTAACAAATTACTATTTTTGGTCATACTTTTAATTCGTTACCTTTTTGGCGCAAGACGTTACAAAGTAACATAAATAACATTTTAAATTAGTTTAATTTATTTTAAAAAAATTTAAATTCTAGATTGTTATTCTTTGGTTCGTTCGAGAACCTTCCTCTTTCCGATCATCGTTCTTTTGTTATTGTGGTTATCGCCGGTCGTTTTTGTTTTAAATCGGAAATTGTTGATTAGTCATACCGAAGCTTTTTTAATATATAATATTATATACATATAATAATATAAGATTTAATATATCGTAGTATGGATTCATTTGAAGCCATTTTTAGTGTCGTTAGCGAAGATAAGAGGAACAAGGGTGAAGATAGTCCGTGGCCTTATTTGAACAAAATGTTCAGATTTCAATCAAAGGAAATCATAGAAGTATGCATGCCTACTCTGCCAACAGAAACAAAAACTACATGTTCAGCATATGAAGGTTCTTCATCTAACTTGAAGAAGCACGTGGAACGCATGCATCCAACAGAAGTTAAGGAATATGGGATATCTGTTGCCAACGATTGTCAAGCTTGATGAGAAACTGGTAGCCAAAATAGCATCTTCTAATGCAGTAAAGATGGACGAGCTTTGAGCTCTCGTTCATCTGATGCTGACAGTATTGAAGACAGTTTCTTCAATTGCACAAGGTCAACTGATATTCTGATGCAGTATCTTCGAGACCGATCAGATGACATGAACATTATTACTGGAAGCGATACCCTGAAGAATTTATTTATCCAGTTGAACACTCCTCTGCCAGCTAGTGCAGCTGTTGAACGTTTATTCAGCTCTGCTGGTATGACAAAGAACAGCTGAAGGACCATAATGAGTGACAAACTATTCGAGGACTTAGTTATGTTAAAAATTAAAAAAAAATTTGTGATTGTGATTGTAATGTAATAAATAATAAAAACACCAAAAGAATGCATTAGTTCAAATGTTATTACTTAATGACTGTTAGTACTAGCAGTTAATACCAGTAATTGTTTTAACGATAAGAGAAACAATTCCTTTTAAATAATACGGAATGATGTATGATCACAATAATGGCGGCATCAAAGTTATTTGTAATTTTTACTTAAAAGTAACTTTTAGACCCTGTAACTTTTACTTGAGTAAATTTTTGAGACAATACTCTTACTTATACTTAAGTAGTTTTTTGAGGTATTACTTTTACTTGTAACTAGTTACCGAAATGAGGTAATTTTTACAACACTGTATACAACTACTTTCAAGGTCAGTCCGACAGCGGAAGCGCGTGCTTCCTTAAGGCTGGCTCTTTGGGTTTATTTAAATTTATTTGCTTTCGCTTTTTGTTTTTTCTGTACATGTAACGGCTTGTTTGTTTGTTTGATTCAATCAACTCATAAACCAAAAGATTAACAAAAGTTAAAATGGTAGTCTAGCTAATTTTTTTTAGTTACTAACTAAAAAGTTTAATTAAAGAATTTTAGCTACTAAAATTTCAAAATTATACTTCCTTAATAAAATGTTTTTCTATCTGGATGATTTGAACTTACTTAAAAGTTCTCATACAGGAAGTGCTATTGGTAAAATGTTGGCTTTAATATTTGAAGAATTCAAATTTTCTTCAATAATTCTAAGACAATGCAACTAATTTTTCTAAAGAATTTAGTTTGTTTAAAAGAGATGCCTCATCAATTGAAAGTGATGGGTTATAGACCTGGGACCCGAGGGGATTCAGGCAACCAGCTCGGCTTGAAAAAGTGCCGTGGCAAAAATGAGAAATGGCCAAAGTTAGAGCGTGATTTAAAGGTATGGGTATTGGAACAAAGAAAGAGATAGCTTCCCGCCACGAGAACAGTAGAAGTATCTGGCGCCAGAACTGGCAATAACAACTAGTCACGAACGGACATGTTTCACCGTCTTATTTGGATAATCTGCGGCTGGCAAGTTAAAACGAATGTTGATTTTCAAAAGAGTTACAATGCCACGCAAAAAATTCCCAGCTATGTTCACTGCATCAAAAAGGGCTGGATGGACGCAATAGCGAATAGGCTCTGGATTCAGGAATGTTTTCAAACGAGACCGGGCGGATTCTTTTCAAAGAGCCCACTGTTGATCATGGATGCAATGACTGCTCATAAAGAGTGTAATGTTGTAACGATAGGGAATCTTTGTTTATATGGCGGCGTTGAAGTGCGAAAATAAAAAAAGAACGGTTGTTGGTTTTTACGAACAAATAAAACGATAGAACATCACATTGGCGACGAGAATTTCGAAACGGACTTTCGCAAATAGTTTGCACCAATTTTTTATTGAAAAAATCGGAAGTTTGTTCATTTCGGATAGACGCTGTTGTCTGGCCTCCGAGCGTTATCGAAGTCATCGAAAGCTACTATCGATAACACCATTATCTAATCCATGGCTGAAGCACTACCAACGTTTCCGTCGTTTGTAGTCGATTCAGACGACTCAGCAGGAGTTCGATGGACAAAATGGGTTTCTCGCTTTCGCAACCTGATGGTGGCCGTAAATATTGTTGATCGCAAACGTCAAAGAGCTCTCCTACTCCACTACGCGGGTGAGGAAGTCAACGACATCCTTGATACTCTTCCAGATGCCGAAGCTGCAGAGGGAGAGGATCCGTTCGAAAAGGCTGTCACTGCTCTCAACAAGTTTTTCACACCAAAGCAAAACATCGAATACCAGATCTACACGTTTCGACAATCTAAACAACAAACAGATGAACCACTAACAGCCTACTACACCCGTCTGAAACAACTGGCAACCTCATGCTCTTTCGACAATGTTGATCGTGAGATAAAATCTCAAATCATCCAAGGTTGTTTATCAAGTACACTACGCCGTAAAGCCCTATGCGAACCTGACATGACTCTCACTAAACTCATAGATGTTGGTCGTAGTTTAGAACTCTCCGATATCCAAGCAAAGAGTATGGAGAATGAGCATGTTAACAAACTGAGTCTGAATCGCAATAAGCAGATTTGCAACAATTCCAAGAAAACAGCTGACATGAAGTGTCACAATTGTGGTGGCACATGGCCACACGAGGGTGGAAAGACATCGTGTCCGGCGCATGGCAAGTACTGCAATTCGTGCAAGAAGCCAAATCATTTTGCGTCACAGTGTCGTTCGAAAGATGGTGCATCACAACAGCCGCCACATCAGCGACATCGCGACAGCATATCACATGATAGACCGCAAAGCCGACTGCCGAAAACCCGTCATGGCAAATACCATCGTGTTCGCCGTGTCAATGCCGACAGCAACGGAAGTTCATCTGACAACAGTGAACATTCATCTGAGCAGAGTCGTTATGTGTATGCACTGAGTGTTCATTCAAATCGATTGGACACCAAAAGAAATCTACCACACTTCTTAGTGAATGTAAACAACACTACAATCGATGTCATCGCAGACTCAGGAGCAAGTGTAAGCATCATGAGCCAACTCGATTTTTCTAAAATTAAACCTGTACCTCAGCTGCACAGCAACTACAAACAAGTATTTGCATACTGTTCGCAAAGCCCTCTCAAGGTGCTAGGGACTTTTCGTGCTGTGGTTAGATATAAAGACAGAAAGTCAGACACACTGTTCTACGTCATTGATAGCAAGGAAGGTTCTCTCCTAAGCTGGGAAGTATCTCAAGCACTACACCTACTGCACGTCGTGAAACCGATTGGTGAACGTACGACATCCACCGATCAGATCGTCAATGAAATCGTCACAGAATATGCTGATTTATTTCGTGGTGTTGGTAAGCTGAAGGACTTCCAAGTCAAACTACACATCGACAACGCCGTACAACCAGTCGCGCAGCCTCATCGTCGGGTGCCATTCCATGTTCGTCAACAGTTAGAAGATCAACTCAAGCATGACGAAGAGCTCGACATCATCGAAATGACAGAAGGAGCTACTCCGTGGGTGAGTCCAGTCGTCGTCGTACCCAAACCTAAGAGTGAAACTGGCCAAAAACGTGTATGTGTAGATATGCGCCAAGCTAACACAGCAATCAAACGTGAAAGACACATTACGCCTACTATAAATGAACTGATCAGTGATCTAAATGGTGCAACAGTTTTCTCAAAATTGGATTTAAATCAAGGATATAATCAACTTGAACTTGCACCTGAATCACGTTACATTACAACATTCTCCACGCATGTTGGTCTGCGTCGATACAAACGTCTCAATTTCGGTATTTCATGCGCTGCAGAGATTTTCCAGAATGCAATCCGTGAGACACTCAGTGGATTAACGGGCGCAATAAACATTAGTGACGACATTCTTGTGTACGGTAGAACCGAGCAGGAGATGTTCAACAATCTGCGAGCCGTGTTTCAACATCTGAGAGAAAAAGGGCTAACTCTTAACAAGCAGAAATGCGTCTATGCGAAGCGCACTCTCGAATTCTTTGGTAACGTATTCACTGAACGTGGCATCATGGCAGACCCGAAGAAGATTCAGTCAATTGTTAACATGAACATGCCAACCAATGCATCTGAAGTCCGCAGTCTACTCGGGATGACTAATTATTGTGCTCGTTTCATACCAAACTATGCTACAGTTTCCGAGCCACTACGTAGACTAACACGACAGGACACACCATGGCAGTGGACCAATGAGCAAGAATCTGCACTCGCACAACTCAAACAGAAACTATGCAATGCTCCAGTAATGTCGTATTTTGACTCTGACAAGCAAACAGAAATACACACTGATGCTAGTCCAGTCGGACTCGGCGCCATCTTGATTCAACGTGGAAATAACAACGAAGAACATATCATCGCTTACGCCAGTAGATCGTTGACTGATGTCGAACAACGATACTCACAGACAGAACGAGAAGCACTCGCAGTCGTTTGGTCTTGTGAACATTTTCATATATACATCCATGGCAAGCCAGTGACCATTCATACTGATCACAAGCCATTAGTCAGTCTGTACAACAATCCAAAATGCAAGCCGCCAGCACGCATCGAGCGTTGGGCACTACGCCTTCAACCATATGAGACAACCATCATCTACAGACCAGGTCATTACAATCCAGCCGACTATCTATCACGACATCCAACTTTGTCAAGTGACCGATCGAGTCGTGAAGAACAAATCGCCGAAGAGTACGTCAACTACCTCGTGGGTCATGCAGTACCGAAAGCTATGACTCGCATTGAAATTGCCACTGCGACCGTCAAAGACAAGACACTGCTCGCTGTCATCGATGCGATCCGTACAAACGATTGGTCACACATCGCTAACATAAACACTAACGAGTTTGACACGTTCGCTAGAATGCGTGCTGAACTGTGTGTCAGTGGAGACAATATACTACTACGCAATAGCCGCATAGTTATTCCAGAGTCACTGAGAGAACGTGCAGTCAATCTCGCCCATCAAGGACATCAAGGCATTGTCAAAACCAAAGCTTTGATTAGGGAAAAAGTCTGGTTTCCTGGGATCGACCGTTTGGTGGAAGAACGCGTCAAAGCATGCATTGCCTGCCAAATCGCCGTCGCAACCCCGCATCGTGAACCACTACAAATGACCCAACTACCGTCATCACCCTGGAGTGAATTGAGTATTGATTTTGCTCAGTTAACAACTGGTGACTACCTACTCGTGGTCATTGATGACTATTCACGATTTCCTGTGGTTGAAATTGTTCAGTCAACCGCAGCAGCCAGCGTGATACCAAAACTTGATCGCATCCTATCAGAATTTGGTTCGTGTGACATTCTGAAGTCGGATAATGGACCCCCTTCAATGGTTTTGAATTCACCCGTTTTGCTGAATATATGGGTTTCAAGCATCGAAAGATAACTCCGCTATGGCCGCGTGCCAATGGTGAGGTCGAACGATTTGTGAAGACAGTAAAGAAGGTTATCAAGACAGCGCAACTCGAACAAGAATTGGTGTCAAGAACTGAACATCTTTCTTCGTCAGTATCGTGCCACGCCTCACAGCACAACTGGTCGTCCTCCTGCGACAATGCTGTTTGGACGTCCCTTCAAAACAACTCTACCATCAACAGAACCATCAGTCACTGATACACAAGGCGATAGAAAATTTCGTGAGCGAGATGCTCTCATGAAGTCGAAGATGAAGGACTACGCTGACAACAAGTCCTATGTCAAACCTTCATCAATCAGCGTGGGTGACACGGTCATTGTGAAACAACCAATCACACACAACAGATCACTCACACCGTACATGCCAGTACCACACACAGTTACGTCAAAGAACCACTCGATGATCACTGCTACACGCAACACTGACGGACAATCAGTCACCCGCAACTCGTCACTCTTCAAAGGAATAGATAACCGCTTGTCTGGTTATGCAGAATTCATGAAACCATCGGAAGACGTGGTGGAAGGTGATGTCACATCCAGTGATGTCATGCCGCAAACTGCTCCGGAAGGCGAGTACAGCACACAGCAAGATCAGAACGTTGTACGCCGCTCCAAGCGTGAACATAAACTGCCCGCCCGCTTTGCAGACTATGTTGTGAACTAATATTTGACTAGGTTTTCCAAAAAGGGGAGGGATGTAATGTTGTAACGATAGGGGATCTTTGTTTATATGGCGGCGTTGAAGTGCGGAAATAAAAAAAGAACGGTTGTTGGTTTTTACGAACAAATAAAACGATAGAACATCACAAAGAGGAGTCAGTTAAGATGCTCAACTCAAGCGGATGTCACATTGCAATCATACCTGGTGGTCATACAACTAAACTGCAACCACTGGATATTGCTACAAATCATCCATTCCAATACTTTAAAAAGTACCTTATCTTAATTGTTTGATCATATTATTACTAAAAATCATTGAGAAATTGTCAGGTCTGAGTGGGAGGAATAGATGCAGAATGGCACACACTCATCGTCTGGATGAGTCAAGAAGGCCTTGTATTCCGCAGTGTGCACGTGGGTTGTCGCCGGATTTGATTTTGAGCGGCTTTAGAAAGACTGGCATTAAGCCTACAAGAGAAGCGGAAAGTGACTACCTGGATGAACTAGAGTGCGATCAAGCAGGAGCCGAAAATTAGAGATTTCAAAGCTGAAGTCTCCCTTTCAAGAACCATAAATGGATCATTGATCTGAACATGAAATGTAGCTCATATACAATAGGCTTTATAATTGCATTGAAAGAAACAAGGTTTTTTAAATAATTTGAGATCAATTGTTGAAGCAGATACTGAAGTTATGCATAAGTACAATGCTCTGGGACACAGCTGTGAAGTTATGGAATTGTTGACGTCCAAACAGTGAATCAACTATAACATGAAAGTATGGCCAAAAGCTGCATTGCCATTCAATGGGTTTCATGATATGCTCTCATGGCAATTGTGACATATGTCTATTTTTATATTTTTAGTTCTTTTAGAGATCTTTTGTTATGCTTGTCTATGGGGTCCCCATCAGCTCGTGACCACCGATGGTCGCTCGGTCTTGTGGTCTCGACTGTCCTGATTAGCTGTTACTGTTATTGTGTTTAGTCAGTTATATATTGAAATAAACGGAAACATTACAGCAATATATAAAATCATCTGACACATCATCAACAAAAGCCAGAGCGGTGGTGGTAATTCATTGCAACTTGAATCTTCATAATGAGTTCCGAGAGAATGGACTAAGACCTTCATTTTGTTTTCTAATAAAGACTGCAAAAGACAACTGACACTATTATCAAAATTGTATCTATTTTGTTCCATACTTTTGAGAAGTGTTCAAAAAGATTTTATAGCAGGGCCATTAAGATATTGAAGACATTTGCTACAATAAGTCCGTACAAATACATGTAAATTAATACAACATCCCACAAATTTCTTATAGTTGCCATAAATAAATTTCAGCTAGATTCAAGTTGACAACACCAATTCGTGAGCCGGACAATGCAATGATTAACTTGACTTTAAAACAAAAACTGAAAAAAAAAATTGAAAAAACGTGACATTTTTGTTATGTAATTTTAATTAAACTGAAACTATTTAGAAACTGCAATAATGACATGATAACTAGTTAAAAACTAAAAAGATAAAAACTTGCAAAACTGTGTAGAAACCAAAACTGAAAAGTTTAAAAAAACCTATATAGAAACTATAATCCCTCGAAATTGTGAAACTGGAATATCACCGATACCTAGCCCTTTCCAATAAAATCTCGACACTTGTCAGGTTACTGAGGGACCGTGCAGAAGAGTAGACGAATTTGTCGGAAGAGTCGTTAACGAGCTTTTCTTTTTATTACTCATCTCTCAGATCTATCAGATAATTAAAAATTTAGTATAACAATATATTTTTAAAATACTTTACAATTTTTTAAAAAATTTTAAAATAAAATATATAAATTAACAGTCTTTGATTTTCAAAGGCCAAGATATGTAAAGAACATAAGATCAAGAGTTATTCGTGAACGCAACCATTGCAAACGGAAATGAAAATTGACGAAGTCACTCGAGGGAAAGAATCGAACGAGAGCAAATCAGAAGAAACTCAAGGAAATAGTGCAAGTTCTAAGTCTGTGCAAATCTACTGTCTCTCAAATAATTGCAATGGGATTCCTACAGAAGCTGAGGCTAAGGACTTTGACAAAGAATTGGAATGTCCAATTTGCTACGTTTCACTGGTTTCATCAAAGATAACCCAGCTGCAAACATGTGGTCATGTAGTATGTCCATCTTGTATACTAAAATTTAACTTCTTGTAAGTAACCGAATTTTATTTCATCATTTTACTTCATTAAACTGTTAATTGATAATTGTTATTTTATGCAATTTTCAGTAAGAACGGATGTCCGATGTGTAGACAAAAAGTTACACGTGTATTTTATTTGAATATGCCAGTCAAGAAATGTGATGACCTCGTCCTCGGAGATCATGAATTCTGCTATCTCAATTTCATAAACAAATATTTTGATAATCTTGATGAGCAGTGGATGAAGTTCATAAATTTCATGTCCCAATCACAGGATCCATCTACCGCTAATAAATATATTGGAATTAAGGGAATCAATGTACTGAATTTACGCCATTACGAAAAACATGGAAGGCTAATGAGAAAAGACAAATGTTACGCTGTTATAAAAAGAAAAACAGGAGTTGATGAAGCTGTATTTGCCTGTTTACTGCCTAACCTCGCTATGAGACTAATAATATCACCAAATGAATACAAAAATATTGAGGAAGACAACAGTTACGCCGATGAAATAGTTGGATATTTGAACATACAATTAGAGACATGCTGGAGGGTGTTACCTCGGCTCGTAGATAGTTCTGAAATGCATCACGTGTATGTTCGTAAATTTGAACGATTCACGTGCTCCTTACTTTTGACTGGTAATGATGATACTGAGCGTGATGTAACAGTACATGAAATGCCCGTTTGGGAACATCTTGATCGTATGAAAAAGTGTAATTTTAATCCAACATATTTTGAAAAAGTGATTGGTATATTTCCTGGATTAAATCTGAAGAATCTGTTAACTCCTTACAAATACGATTGTAACAAATGTAATTGTTACAAAAAGCCGTAACATTTCAAAACTTAGTATGCGTTTAAGCTCTTAAGTTTGTTTTCTTGTGTATGCCAAAATAAATACTGAATTTCTCTAACCAAAAATATCTGAAAGTGTCTTGTTATTCGTACAATCGACTTTAATATGTGATTATGATCTTTTATATGTTTTGAACTAGGAAAATCCAACTGCAGAGCGAGCCGACAGGGATTCATCAGGAGTGTCCACGCCATCGAACCTTTCGGCCTAAACTCCTGACGTTCTCGAGGAGTGGACCACACAGGCAGGTGTCCCCTGAAAATGCTACCTATACAACCTCTTTATACGGTTATTGATGAACCTCGCTGCGACCTTTGCTCATCGTTACCTTATAATTCCAACTGAGGGTTAAAATTATTTTTTAAGCGGCCGCCGTCACCAGAAACTTATGTTCTCCAGCCAATCTTACATATTTGTAAATCAACGCTCATTTGGGTTTACGTCATTTGCGAATGCGCGCCCCATCAACAAAATCTTTCGCTAACTCTGATGTCCTAGTATTTCCCCGCTTTCAGCGCATTGATCGTTTCAATCCTACCCTCCCACAAAAGTCAACTCTATCAAACTCAAAATCGCAGGCACCGCGTCAAAATAGTTCGGGACGACTGAACCCTGGCCCCAGCAAAAAATGTGAACCCGGTCGATTTCTAATGCTGCTTGTCAATCGATAATTTAAATTAAATGCCAACCTAAAAAGTGCATGGATGGGACATCAGAAATTGAGGGATTAGCTGGTATCTTACTAATAATTTAGACGATTAATTTTCCACTTAATAAAATTTCCTGATATTAATTAAACTCAAAACGGTCATAACAGCATTAAAACTACTGAATTCTATTTTAATTTAAAATTAGTTTCGGATAATGTATTCCATTCATAAAAATTCATTTGTTTCTAAGTTACATCGGGCTGTTTTGACGGGTCACCACCTTCAGGCATCACTAAACTATCAACAATAAACTAAATTTTTGTTTAATATATCCCTTCTATATACATCAGAAACCTACTTTGAAGTTTGCACCTTGTAAATTTAATTATACAGCTCATATGCCAAACCCCTATCTACTTTGAATAGCCAAAAACATATTTTTTACAAAAATATTGTTTTATAACGCCCGTTTCATAGCTGGATGATTAGGACGGTGCACCCGTTTTTATTATAACATACTAGCTGTTTCCCCGGCTTTGCCCGGTAATGGATTTGCAATTGAATAAACTTCATGTAAATTTTTATTATTTTTATTAATATGAATTAACACAATACTTGGCTATAAACAACACTTTTAGTTTGACCCCTGGAGCAAGAATAAATAAATTGTTGGGTAAACCCAACCTTGAAGAAGAGTGGACGAATTTGTTGGAAGAGTCGTTAACGAGCTTTTCTTTTTATTACTCATCTCTCAGATCTATCAGATAATTAAAAATTTAGTATAACAATATATTTTTAAAATACTTTACAATTTTTTAAAAAATTTTAAAATAAAATATATAAATTAACAGTCTTTGATTTTCAAAGGCCAAGATATGTAAAGAACATAAGATCAAGAGTTATTCGTGAACGCAACCATTGCAAACGGAAATGAAAATTGACGAAGTCACTCGAGGGAAAGAATCGAACGAGAGCAAATCAGAAGAAACTCAAGGAAATAGTGCAAGTTCTAAGTCTGTGCAAATCTACTGTCTTTCAGATTATTGCAATGGGATTCCTACAGAAGCTGAGGCTAAGAACTTTGACAAAGAATTGGAATGTCCAATTTGCTACGATTCACTGGTTTCATCTAAAATATCCCAGCTACACACATGTGGTCATGTGTTATGTCCATCATGTGTACAACCATTTAACGACTTGTAAGTAACCGAATTTTATTTCATCATTTTGCTTCATTAAACTGTTAATTGATAATTGTTATTTTATGCAATTTTCAGTAAGACCGGATGTCCGCTCTGCAGACGAAAAGTTACAAGTGTATTTTATTTGAATATGCCAGTCAAGAAATGTGATGACCTCGTCCTCGGAGATCATGAATTCTGCTATCTCAATGATCCCCTCATAAAGAAATATTTTGATAATCTTGATGACCAGTGGTTGAAGTTCATTAAGTTCATGTTCAAAACACAGGATCATTATTCCGTCGATAATTACGTTGGAGTTAAGGGGATCGAGTATTTGAACTTGGGCAGATTCGAAGAACAGGGAAGGCTACTCAGAAAAGGCAAATGTTACGCTGTTATAAAAAGAAAAACAGGAGTTGATCAAGCTTTATTTGCCTGTTTACTGCCTAACCTCGCTATGAGACTAATAATAACACCAAAGGAATACAAAAATATTGAGGAAGACAACAGTTACGCCGATGAAATAGTTGGATATTTGAACATACAATTAGAGACATGCTGGAGGGTGTTACCTCGGCTCCTTCGTTCGGATTTTATAGAACGTTTATATGTTCGTAAGTTTGAACGATTCACTTGCCTTTTGCTTTTGTGTGGTCGCGATAATAGCGCTTTCTCTGACATTCATGATACCCCCATGAAGGAGCAGCTGCGTTGTATGAAATTAAATAATTTTAATGTAAAGCATGTTGCCAAATTAAGGAGGATATTTCCATATCAAGATATGAACGAAATGAGTACTACTCTTGATTACAACTGCTGTGGTTGCAAATGTAACCAACCTCTATAATAATTATTAATAATAAGAAAGGAGAGACGGTTAGCACTCCCCTTGACAAGGACGGAATAGACCTTAATGGTCTTATAACACATAAGGCATAATTATTATTATTATTATTATTGTTATTATTATTATTATTATTATTATTATTATTATTATTATTATTATTATTATTATTATTATTATTATTATTATTATTATTATTATTATTATTATTATTATTATTATTATTATTATTATTATTATATTATTATTATTATTATTATTATTATTATTATTATTATTATTATTATTATTATTATTATTTTTCTTTACATTATTCGATTCAATAAAGTTTCATTACGTTGTATTTTTTGTTTTAAATGTTATTATTCTATTTTAAGCAAATTATGCTTTTCTTAGAAATATTCTTAGAATTTCTTAGAATATGTTACTATGTTCGCCTCTTTGGCATTGATTTATGATGAACTAGTGTAGCAGCACCCGCGCTGAGCATCTGTTGATGATTATGCCATCACTACCAATTAATTATTAATTATCAAATTCTATATAAATGTAACTCAATGATATGCACTTTCATCTGCTGTTCAGTTTTTGTAAGAATTATAATTCAGAAATAAAAATAAGAAATAAGATGCATTTATTCCACTAAAACACGAAGCTGTCATCAATTTTTCGTGACAAATGGAGTCAAGAATTTATACATCATATAAATAACACTCTTAATATGATTAAGTTTGTTAACAACCATAACTACACTCGAGAGAGTCGAGAAAAGCACGAGCCTTTTCCAACTGCCGCTCAGTGATTTTTAATGTCACAGAGTAGAGTAATGTACATTTGATAGAAATCAAGCCGCTGGACTTTGTCCTTTGGCTTTAGTCTGGATAGTGGATGCTACATTAGGATAGTGTCAGCCAAGCCTGTCGGAGTACATGTATTTGTAGCGAGTACTGCATAGGCCATAACAGATTAACCTCGGATTTTTCGTTTATTTGCGAGTTTACTGTAGAAATTTTGAAACGTAAATCTACTGATAATCTTGAATTAAACATTACTATGAAGAAAAAGTGCGGCTGAAAGTTTAAACAAAGATTGTTGAAAGTTAGTAGCAACTGAAATGCCGACTTCCTCCAAAAAACAGTTAGCAAAACTGGGCCACATCTTCATTTATCGTGGAAGTAATGACGATGTTGTTTGACAGATATGCCAACAAGCTTTTGCAGGCGCGCAATCACCGATTGAAAACGATGGAGTGACTGGAAAATCGGTTATTTGAAGAGTCATGTAAACCAGAAGATTCATCTGATTTCGGTCACTAAGCTACAATGCCAGAAATCTGGAAGGGTGCAGAGGCTACTGACCAAATGTGCAGAAGACCGATCTAATAGAAAAAAAGCTTCACTGCGAAGAAATGTCAATTATGAAAGTTTTGTTTGATAATGTGTTGTTGGCCATAAAGAGGAATGTGTCGATGACCCTCCGTGACCCTATAGGTAAGTATGTGTCCAATCCCGAGAGCTGGAGCAGCAAGAATTATGACTTTGGGTTGCGTGGAGTGCATCAATGATAGTGTACAAAGCGAAGTCATGCATGATCTTTGTAAAGCCGATTGTCATACTCTAATTGCCGATGAAAGTAAAACGTTGATTTTGTATGCGAAATTCCACTTCTCTAATGCTGCGATTTATGAGACTGGGTTTATAGGAATTTTACAGTTGCCATCGTGCCACAGCACAGCAATCACATCAGCCATAAAAGAGTTCTATGCTACAAACAACATCGACATTCAAAAGATGGTCATGTTTACATCAGTGTCTATATACAGTGCGGACGGAAACCTTAAGGACACCCCATATTTTTGTGATAACTCGTTAAATATAAGTTCAATATTACTCAATTTTTTTATATAATATCTCTTTGTGGTAGACAAAACATCCTGCAAAATTTCAAAAAAAAAAAAAATAACAAGCTGATCTTGTAAAATATGCAAAATGGCATTTTATGGCCGTTTGAAAACGATAAAAGACATCCTTACTTATTCCAAATAAAACTTGAAATTTGTCATAGTTATGCAACCAAAATGCACATTATGCAAATATTATCGATATATAAACCCAAAGAAAGTTAAAAATTGATGTGAAGTTTATAAAATTACTATTTTATAAATGGCTAGAGAAAAAATGTTGTCTGACAAGGAGAAGGGGCAGATTGAGGCCTTCAGACAAGCAAATTATTCGATCAGGGAAATTGCCAAAAAGCTCAAGCAATCCAAGATAGTCATCTGGAATTACATAAAGGCTCCTGAGGAATATGGTGCAAAAAATGATCATGGAAGACCTAAAAAACTGACGATTCGTCAGCAGAGACTCCTGGTAAGAAAGGCTTCTTCAGGTAAATTTTCAGCAAATCAAATTAGAAATGAACTTGATTTAAGAATTTGTAAAAATACAGTGTTAAGTTATTTGAGATCTAGTGGTATTTTATTATATGAAAAAAGATTAAAGATTCCAGCCCTTAAAAACCATCACAAGTTGGCAAGAGTGGAATGGGCCAAAACCATGCTCTCTAACAGAGATGGTTGGGGCAATATTATTTTTTCAGATGAGAAAAAATTTAACCTGGATGGACCTGATGGTCATCAGTTCTATTGGCATGACCAAAAAAGAAACATTTTTTAGTCGAAATCATGGAGCAGGATCGGTGATGATTTGGGGAGGAATTTCCAGTGAAGGATTGACTGAATTAGCCGTTCTGGATGGGAGACAGTCTTCTGTGTTGTCCAGCTTGTTCCCCGGACTTAAATCCTACAGAAAATGTTTGGGAAATGTTGCCAAGACTTGTTTACAACAATTGAAGGCAGTTTCATTCAAAATCTGACCTGGAAAACGCCATTAGGAGTGCCTGGAAAGAACTGGACAGAAATTTCTTAAAAACTCTTATAAAATCAATGGACAACAGATGTTTTAAAGTTATTGAAAATAAAGGAAACATTATTTCATATAAATAAACTTTTTTCCTGTTTTTTCACAAAGTTTTTAGTCATTTTTTGCAAGTGTCTTTTATGGTTATTGGACGCCCCGAAATCACGTTTTTGGAATTTTAAAATTAATGCACAAACATATTTTGATGAAAATTTAAGAGATAATCACAAATATATAAATACATAACATATTAAAATTTCCCTACAATCAAATTTTTCTTTATCGAGTTATTACGAAATAATGGGGTGTCCTTATGGTTTCTGTCCTATAGAAAATTGTAAAACAACACCATGTTCAGGCTTGGACTGGGCCGCCGGGACACCCGGAAATTCCCGGTGGGCCGGTGGTCGCCAACTGCCAAAAAAAAGTTATTATATTTTTAGTTTTAATTGAAATTACCGTTGATTATAGGGTAGCTTCAAATAATAGTTTGTATTAAAAATAACCAAACTGAAACAGCAAAATCATTACATAAGGAGTCTAAATATTTATACAATAAGATTCCGACGTCAATGGTTATAAAATTTTATTAATTTATAACGTCAATTTTAACGCAAAATTATATTATTTTTTAATAAAATATTTTTTTACACGAACGTGTAATGGCTAGTCAATTGCACATCAACGACTGGAAAAGGAATGTAAGATTTGGTTTGTGGCTTGGTTTGTCTTTGAAAAGTTAGACATTGATGTAAGTAAATTCTAAATTAAAATTGTATTGGCAATTCTACAGATGGTGCGTCTAATCTGCAAGGTCACTACAATGGATTCAATGCCTGGTTAAATACAGCTTCTCAGGGTCAGATTCATGTATGGTGTTATGCCCATTTTAAATTAAAATTTAAATTTAAATTCTTAAATTTGGAAACGGGTGACGTCACTAAAAAAGCGGTTGAAATTGTTACTTTATTTTGGGTTTTAAACACATGTGCAGTCTTTCTTCTGGAATCATATTTACGATTCAATGTTTGACGTGAATTTAGCAAATTGAAATTGAATTACATATCAGTAATTGGTGAAACCCGTTGTTGGGCAAAAGTCAGAGCTTTTACTAAAATATTTGGAAATTTCTTCATCAAACCTTCCAATCAAGAAACACAAGTTATCGAATTTTTGTACATTGACATGCTACAAACATTTCATGATATTTCTACATCAAACAAATTCAATAATGATGTCTGATACAGAGCAAAAGCTCTGTTAGATTCATTGACAAGTTTTGAATTTATTCTAATGGCACAATTATGTTTGAAAATATTTAAACATACAACATACAACATTCCATTATCGGAATATTTGCAAACAACTGGAATAGATATACTACGAGCCTATAAGATGGTTCAAGACTTTAAGCAAAGTAGATAGAAATTTTGATTCCATTTTTCAAAACAGCTACAAATTTAAAAAATTTGCAAACAGTGAACTAGAAAAAATAAATCTCGACATTGAAGTACAGACTGTTTTTTAAAAAAAAATTATAGTCAACCAACCACTTGAAGGTGCGAAAGGTAAATTTCGTGTCAATGTTCATTAGTGATGCACTGCCGCATCTGAGTGGGTTGCTAACAAAATTTGTTGATACTGTAACAAAAGATCAGCTTCAAACTGAATTATTGGATTTTGCAAGGAAATGGGAAAATTTTCAAACAACTCTTGAAGATGAATATAATTTGATCTTTGGAATGGAAGTATCGGACTCTGTCCCAGACAATGTTCAACAATCTGAATCAGTAGAATTACTTGAAAATATCTTTACCATCCCAACAGCTGAAAACAGCAACAACACATAAATAAATGCAAATCTTGCAAAAAATGTATTGTTTGTTCTCCAGAAGTTAATTTGCATAGTCTTGCTTATTCAAATTTGTATCTTGCTTACTAATTTGTGTTGACATTATCCTCATCGCAAGTTGCTTGTGAGAGGTCGTTTTCAAAATTGAAATGCATTTTGAGCAGATTAAGAAATTTGCTGAGCCAATCAACTTTACAATCATTCATGCTAATGTATTGTGAGAAGGACCTTCTTTCAAGAATCAATAACAATGAAATCATTGATGTTTTAGCATCGACTAGTGAAACGATTAAAAAGCTGTTACACTACATAATAAATTTATTATGTATTTATAACTTTAATGGCACATAACAGCCCGGCGACAACATAGCCCCGACAAAACAGCCCGGTGACAAAATAGCCCGACCAAATAGATAAATCTTCAAACCACTAATTTCTAATTAAATTTGGAACCAGTTATCGGTTAATGTATTCAACTCACAAAATTTTTGTAAATACATTGACGGGGCTATTTTGTCGCCGGGCTGTTATGACGGGTCACCAACTTTAATATTGACTCTATCAGTTAACGTAAATATAACTGCACAACATACAATTAGAGTCAGTTTTCTAGAGTTGTCAAACTTTTTTTTAACCAAAATGTGAATTATACTATAAAGCCTTGGTTGACGATTGGATGAATTATGGACTGGCTGGCGAATGTGAATTGTAGAAGACGAGTGAAAGTGATCATGGATTTGGCGGTGGTGAATGAGATGATAGAGATGCATGCATGAAGAATCGGTTCCCGAGGCGATACAGGCCGCCACCAAGATCAGCCTCTTCACAAAACCGCTGCCTTAAACATTATCCAACGGAACTGCCAAGGCATTCCGCGTAAAACTGGTGAATTCACTTCTTTTTTTAATTCCTTGAAAGTTATGCCTGCTTCAAGAAACGTTTTTTAAAAGCAGGCAAAATTTCAAACTCCAAAGATATCGGATTGATAAATTTGATAGGCAGGATGATATTTCGATAGCATACTTATATACGTAATGGAAGGTTTGTCGTACAATTCCGTTATCGCATACCAATATCCTCAATATTTCTCAACCACGGTCATCGCGCGTTCAAGGAGGCTATCAAGATTGTCAACTTCTACGTGCCCCCCGAAAATGTTTTTTAGATGAGAAGCTGGAAAAAATCTTGAACCACCAATTTTTACGATTCCACCGTCCTCGCCACTCTTTGAACAAATTAAGACTCAATGGCAGCTGAACCTAGAACTCTTTATCTTAGATGATTCTCCCCTCTCTGGTCCTATCAGCATCTCCAAAGTCCATAAAGCACTGAGGAAATGCGGAAACTTATCACCAGGAACTGATGGCATTCACTACGAATGGCTCAGAAGACTCCCTTTTCTAAGTCTCAAATGAATCGTAGCTTTCTTCAGCCAATCTTGGTCATCCGGAGTGGTTCCCAGTTCCTGGAAGAGAGCTATAGTTGTTTCAAACCCAAAGAAAGAGAAGAATCCCTCATTGCCGTATTCCTATCTCTCTGACCTCCACTCTTTGCAAACTCTTGAAGAAGGGCTTCAAGAGTTGATTACCACGAGACTCAGATAGTTAATTGAAAGTAAAAGCATGCTGAACCAGTACCAAGCTGGTTTCAGAAAAGGCCAAGGCTGTTTGGACTACATCGTCAGGCTGACACAGGATATAGCCGCGTCCTCAAGGAGCAGATGGATCTTGGAGTTTTCTTGGACTTGGAAAAAGCCTTCAACGTGGTTTAGAGAGAGGGGATCATCAAACAACTTTCCAAGATGGGTGTCAAGGGTAAACCACTACAATAGATTCAGAACTTCCTTTAGGATAGAAGTATTCAAGTGACGGCTGGATCAGCTCTCCGAATCGCTCGTCTAAAAAAATGAAATCCACAAAAAAGCATCCTCAGTTCTCTTCTATTCATCACCATGATGAATGCAATTCTAGATCCGGGCGCAGGGGTTGAGCTGTTCGTGTATGATGACAGTGTTCCACAGACGACCGGAAATTCCTTAATTCCTTAAAAGCAATGACAACACGCATGAAGAGGTAGCTCAACATTACGACTAAGATTTTATCTTATTTGAGCTTTTAGATCTTTTATATCTATTTATCTTGTCTGCAAATGGTTTTAAGATCTCTGCATTTAAATCACAAGTATTTTTATTTGCAAGAGAAACTACATCAGCATCAAACTTCGCATCGGAGAAGAATAAACCTCTTTTGTCTCCAACGGCGACTTTTTTAGGAATTGTCCTGGAGGCAAGACTCACCGCTCACGCAAGGCACGTTGCATGAAAAGACTCAATGCAGTGAAAGTCATCTCGGAAGGCTCATGTGGTGCAAACAAGTCCATTCTGCTACAAGTCTAAAAAGCTATCATCCGCTCCGTCCTCGACTTTGGTTGTGAGGTGATAGATCTGGCTTGCAAGCAGATCAGAGACACATGCGCCAAGCTTTAGTATCAAGCGCTGAAGATCTGTTGCAGCGGCATGAGGGGAACAAGTACCTCGTAACTGCAAGTGGAATGGTGGTAGGCTTCCTCTAAGAAGTTCATTACAAACCATGCCCTCAGGTCTATTGTCATTAAAAATGAATCAGTTTAATCTAATTACTTTATTTCATATGGCAAGTAGTTCAAGTCTCAAGTTAGGCTCCACTTCAAGATGAAACGAGATGAGAAAGTCGAGCTCCTCTTTCTGGCAGACCTCCTAGGAGATATCAAAAAGGCAACTCCTGAAATTTCCCCCTGGAAACTGAGAAAACCGGTGATCGACACTTCTAGCCTCTCGGGATCCGGAAAGTTCACCGCGGGAAAATTTATTGCTGGAAAATTCGTCGCCCAGAAAATTCATCGCGCGGAAAACTCATTGCCTATTCTTCAGATTGTCCGATAATTTCTTTTGATCAGAAGAGCATTTATTCTCATTACATTTGATCAATAATCATTCAATATTACTATATAGCAGTTAAAGTAGGATATTAACTTTAATAAAAACTCGATTGATGATTATTTTGTTCGCTGTCGAAAACTACCTCGATTCCCACATCATCTGTGGAACTTCTATGAAGGTGCTTTGACTGCCTCTCCTAAAACTAATAATTCCTGCGAGGCTTGGCACAAGCTTTCGGTGAACTGATTGGATCAAATCATCCAAATATATGGAACTTTATCCGAACCTTGAAGAAGGAAATCTCCTAATGAGATTAAATCAGTGCAATAGGTGGAAGGCATCAATATCAATTATTCTAAAAAATGTTATCGAGATGTCTCCTCAAGGTTTCAAAACATAATACAAAAGTATGATGTAATAGAATATTTAAGAGGATTGGCTTTATTTTTAGTTTATAATTTGATCGTGTTTTAAATAAACATTTTTAATTAGCATGCAGTTTGCTTTATGACCTAAGCACACATGGGATTCATGATGTTGATGTTGGCTGGGATTTAGGTTTTATCGAGGAGCAATGAGATTTGAGAGGTATGATCATGCCAGAGCCCATAGCGATGTGTCGAGTGATCGAGCATCATGTGCTAACGGAAAGCTATTGGAGCTTCACTTCCAAGATTCTGATTAATTTATGTAATAAATAATTTAATTTATTCATAGCTTAGATGTTATTTAAAAAAACTGAATGCTGCTTGCACATCGTCCATGCAATTTCTTTGTAAACCTTATTCTGAGGGGACTATCATCTATATGAAAATAAATACTATCGTCAAACTACAACATATATGAAAATAAATACAACCATTTATTTTCACATATATAAATTTTTCTGGATATGAATTTTTCGTCACCCAACCTCTCCTTTGCAACCGACAACCCTCTGCGGATGCCGATAGCTAGGGAGAAGATAGAGGATCTCCAGTTAAGTATTCTTTGTCATACAAATGATTAGAAGACGACGTGCAACAAAGCGGGAACAGGGATTCACATCCCGAAGAAAAACGCAAATTTAAGTCTCAGGACTGCAAGTCACAGCTGCATAAGTTCTATCGAACTGAATATAGTTAATTTGAGCGATTTCTTTAGCGTCTTAGAGGCACTAAAAAATTTCAATCCTATTGATCATGGTTTAGAAAATACAGATTCTAATTACAGATCTCCAAGAAGGTAGCAGAAATGTCCCCGCCCATGACGAAATCCCCGGCAATGAGAAAGCTGATGCAATAGCAAAAACCGTCACTACCGGGGAACAGATAGACCGGTAGATACAGGTATCAAGGATGTCAAAAGATCCGTGGCCCGTAACATCATCCAACAGTGGAAAACCGGATGGATCGATGATCCGCGAAGAATTACAAAACCATAAAACAAATTTGCGGGAGAGAAGATTCTGAAGGTTCTGATGAAGACTGACATAGTGTCTAAAGTGAAGCATTCCACTCATGAAAATACATCCATACCGTTTAGGTTTATTAATAAAACTAATTTCGAGGCAGTAAGGGGCGGTCTCGTTTGGTCCAGGCTTTTCTGGCGCATTGACAGCGTGTTTCCAAACCCTAACCAGCTACATCCAGCGGTTGATTAATATTTAAAAGCACACGCTATGTTTGGTAAATATCTTAAACAAGTCACAAGCACATATGCATATGTTTATTTGCATCATAGGTTCCGAGTACTGACCTCTGCTTGGCGTGGCAGCTTATGGTTCGCCTCGCGTGATTTCGGCGCTTGTTCGATTCATAACGGCTCTATTATCTGGATTGTTTGCCGGCGCCGTTTTAGTATATTTTATTATTATTAGAAAAATCAGCACGAGCCAATGACCCCTCGCCGAAACCGATGGCACAAATTATAAGCAGCTGCAAACGCCTACTAACCCGACAAAAGAAACGTAACAAAAGAAAATAAACTTAAACATTCTCAGCCTAAACTGTAAATTCTGTTGGCAAAAAATCTGCCCAAATTTTCAACATCCTGTGACGTCACCCTGAGGCAAATTCCTCTTTTTCTTCTGTAACATAAACTTGACAATTGCAGTTTCTCTAATCTCGATTAGTAAGGAAGGTCCCTGCAACATTGACTTAATTGTGTAGCTCTTCTTTGAACTCCTTCAATCAAATCAATCAATCTGTCTATAAGGTCTCCATACCTGCACTCCATACTCCAACTGAGACCTCACCAAAGACTTATACAAACATAGAGACCATTGCAACGCAATTTTTTTACATAACTTTACTGGTATATTTATTACTAAAATTTAACACTTGAACTTCGACTAGGATAGTGGCTGACTTTGGAAATAGCTTGGGTGAAGGAGATTCAGAAAATTATTGCGATTAATTAAACATAAACACCCTGCTAGCGATTTGTAAACAGCCTGCTAGACTTATTTTAAATTTGCAATAATTTTATATGAATAACATTAATTTTAAAGATTTCAAAATAAATACGGTAAAACCGTCCGAGCTGCACACAGCCTTAATGAGATGAAAAATAAAAAGGATAGCTCCATCCCATAAACAAAATTAGCTCCACCTAAAGTGATTAAAATTGATTAAAAGTAAGTGTTTCCCAATATATAGGTAATATAGTACTTTAAAAATAATATTAAGTTATTTAAAAAATAATATTAAGTTATTTAAAAAATAATATTAAGTTATCTAAAAATAATATTAAGTTATTTAAAAAATAATATTAAGTTATTTAAAAAATAATATTAAGTTATTTAAAAAATAATATTAAGTTATTTAAAAAATAATATTAAGTTATTTAAAAAATAATATTAAGTTATTTAAAAAATAATATTAATTATTTCTACAATTGTATTATTTTATAGATAAATACTCAAAACCCCAACCCGTGGGAATTTGGCGGTTTCACTTCAAAGTGGGAAGTCGGCGTTTTCACTTCAAAGTCGGCGATTAGTTCTGAGGATCGAGATAACCGATGAGGGGCTATCGTCATTTATTTATGTATTTATTTATTTGGTTAAGGTCCGTCGCATAACTAAGATGATTTTGACTTGTTAATTAGTTTTAGTTATGTAAAAGAAATGAAATGTATTATTGTAATAATAGGATTATATTAATATTGAAATAAATAAAATTTGATTTAAGATTCTCTTAAGTGACTCCGATTTTTGCAGATCCATATGTAAATAATGTCCACACTCGCCGGCTTGCTAAGCATGTTCTTTTATGCTGGCTGTCATAGGTTTAGCACATGCCACAGTGAACCACTCGGTTATGTTTGTCGCTCCAAACGAGGTTGAGAACTTGTGGAGGTGTTCAAAAGACAAGTTCAAGAGGATGCGTGGTACCTCAGATTCATATAGAATCATACCTGGATCAGTTCCTTTGGCATAGGCTTGGAACTTAGAACTTATCCGGGAATACTATCCCGTCTGAGGAAATATTATTGTGTTGCATTGTGTTGTGGGTTCCAAAACAACCGTTTTCAAAAAGCTCAGGCATGAAAATGTGCCGCTCAAAACTATACTTTTCTCGCACACTGGTAAGAAGAGAACATTAGTTGCATATCATTTCATCATAAACTATTAGAAATGCAAACTGCTACTATTACTAAGTACTGATGAAAAGGTTTTTCTCAATCAGTTTGTAATAGATAATCGTGCTATAGTTTTATATTCTTCAAAATAATGTACAATTGCGAAGAACTTCTAGTCATGTCAAATTTTTAAAATTTGGTAGAGACACCTCGCGAAATGTCGTTAAATCTTTAATTAAATATATATTTACCTTTAATCATTATAGGAAAAGTTAATCTTGACGTTGGGGTGGAGTTATCCTCCTTATTTTTAATCTCATTAAAGCTCAGACGGTTTTACGCAAGAAGACTGGAATACGACATACTAGCTATTATTACACGCCAATTTATCAAAGGAGATTTTATCAATTTTCTTGTCTACTTACTCATGTGAATCATTATTTTCAATGATGAATTACATAAAACCAACTACTAGAAATTTGTTTTAACTGATGATTTGATTACAGCTTGAGTATCTTTGAAGAATATGAAATGTATTGCAGATATTAAACTGTTACCTTCTACAGCTCAACAGCAAGTATCACATTGATTGATCTGTCTTATGACTGTAATACTACTGAGCCTTCATCATCAAATGTAAATATTTTATATTTACCTTTATAATTTACTTTTAATAAAGCGTTTTCTAACTGATATGTTATCTGCAGTACTAAATACAGGGCAGCACATTTTTAATTATTAATATTAATAATAAATAACAATAATTCATTTTTATGGCACTTTAAGCTTAGTGACAGATGCGCCTTGGTTCCTTTATGTATATCCTAAAGAGATGTCTTCAGCTGTCGTTTGAAGAGCTCTATGTGTCGGCTGGGACCTAATAATGGGAGGCAGGCTGTTCCAGATGGTGGGCAGGCAGGGGAAAAGCCTGGGTTGACAATGGATGATAGCTGTGTCATTGTCTACATTGTCATAGGCCTACTTGGCATGCAACAATTTTTTTTTTAAATTGAAAATATTAGCACAATATCTGTAAAAGGCTTGCCACCCCTTTATAAGGATGTCAAGGCACTAAAACAGACCACATCAGTCGGAAGGCAGTTAAATACAAAAGCAAAAAAGTGAAAGAGTAAATACGGAAATAAATATAACTAGTTTAAGCCTTTGATGTCTAAGGGCAATTTTTAAAATCCTAGAATCACTTTTTGAATTTTTTTGAATGAATTTCTTATTTTTGTGAGAATTATCTTTAATGTGTGAGTGATAATATCATGTAAATATTTTTTGATAAGGTTGAAAAGCCTCTTTTGCATGAAAGATCAAAAGACGTGGGGCACATTTGTACTATCCAATTAGGCAATAAAGTTAGTGTCACATTTGCAAACGTTAATTTTTTTTAGCAATAACAATGTTACATATGACACATCATATAAAAAATATAAAGGTCTGAATCAATTCCTACCGCTGTCAGTGTAGAATGGAAAGAGGAAAATACTTTTTCATCATGGCGTTGAGGGTTTGTGATGTATATCCAGTAAGTGAACATTTCACTCCAAAAGGGAGGTATTCCAGGTTGTGTCAAGCATCTCAATGATTTGGGAGGCTATCCAGAGAGCTAAGAGAAACTGCTTGACACTGTACATCTTATGGCTGGAGTAGTGAGTCAGTGCCACACCAGCTCTTATAGAAAAAGGTGGAGGCCCACCATGTGCCACATCCTTTAGGAATACTTTAGTACGTTCATGATGTGGTTTTTCAGCAAGATGTACACTACAAGGTGGGATCCTCTGAAGTTGGAATAACTATGGGGTGCACAATTTCTCCTTCCCTATTCATAATGGCAATGAAGATCCAGCGAAGGCAGCCGGATCCAATATTTTAGAAGCACACATTGGTACAGATGTGTACATGTCTCAATAAAGGCACTACCATGAATGAGAAGGTTTTTCAAAACACATTGGACAAATTGGATGGCCTGCTAGGATGCTGTCGAATGTCTTTCAAGCATGTGAAATCTAGAAGTCTTGCCTTGGTTTGGGGGAAATTTGCTGGGATGTGTTCTTTGATATGGTATTGATGAAGAGAATGGGCCAACTGTGGGCTCTCAAAGCACTACAGACTGTGGACTAAACCATGATCACATGATGGCCCGCTACCTCCTGGTTGGGATGGTGAGCTCATTCCTGGTAAGAGTTTGGTTGATGCTGTAATGAAAGGACGTTGTTGGCAGAGATACGACAAACGGTAGGAAACGTAACATACAAGATTCAAACTAAATTTTGTTAATTGTGATGATGTAGTTTCCAACATTTATTCTAGAATATTTTAATTCTAGAATGCTTAATGAAATAACATTATTGGTCAAATCTTTATTTAATTTTGATATTTATGATGATGCAATTTCTGACTGTTGAATTAATTTAAAATTATTTTTGACTTGATTCATTAACAATCTGATTTTTATTTAATTTGGAACCCATGGCTATGTATAATAACATGAAACATAATTAAAAAGAGATAATATTTGATAATAAAAGCTGGTTTACTATTATCTAGTTTTTTGTGGATTTTGTGGTCGGTGATCTGGGATTTTTTCAAAATTCTCACTAGCAACCCTGATCGCTAGGGTACTGCATTAAGCATCCTGTGCTCCTCTGAGAATACGAAGTTGTTGTTAATCTTCTATTTATCAATTTATATGGCTTACTATTTCCTTTGATGTAGGGCAAAACCTCTCTTAGCCATCTTTGCTTAAAAGGATAAGCTCTGTTGATAAATAAATTGTAGATTTAATGAAATTATATTGTATCACTAATATTGTATACTTTAATGTATTGTTTTTATATTTTACTTTATAAGTTTATTAAATGTTTTATTACTAAAATTTATTGCACTGTTATTAAGGGTTTTTGATAATGGATGTCAATCTAATGTAGACAGTGGTCAGTCAAGTGTTCACACAAGACTTATCAATAACTTTTCGTGCTTATTCATACTTCCCGCAATTGTTAAATGATGGAAAATATATGTCTTGTCGCATCTATTCAGAAAAAACTGGATGATATTCAACAGTATGGCAATGAACCTATTATGCTGGAAGGTCCAATTGGAGCTGGTAAAACTACAATTGTGGAGTGCTTAGCACATGTGCTTCACAAAACTCTAGTTAAGGTACAACTTGGTGAAGATTCAGACAGCAAAGTAAGTAATTGACTACTTATAAGAGAAATTTTGTCTAGTTTACAATAATTTGTAAAGTTATTTATCATGTTAGAAAGTCTGTTGATTTTTTCATTAAATTAATCATGATTGATGGAATGCCATTAAATAATAACTTTTATACAATGTATAATGCAATCGTCTATATATTATCTTCTTTCATTTAAAACAGTCAATCTTGGGAACTTACTGCTGTGGCAAGATTCCAGGCTTGTTCTATTGGAGAAACAGTGCTCTGATAGAGGCCATGCTCAAAGGCCATTGGATCCTCTTAGAAGATTTTGATCAAGCATCAGCGGACGTGTACGGAGTTCTTATGCCACTCTTGGAAAGTGGCTCGTTATTGGTGCCTGAACTGGGAAATGAAATAGTGAGGGCTAAAGAAGGATTTAGATTGTTTGCAACATCGAGGTAAATAATATTACAAAATCCAAGTTACAATTATTAGTAACTTTTAATTTTTTAATAAAATATTTCTTTATAACAATGCTTATTGATTATGCAAATAGCATAAATAAAACAGTTATATCTACAACATTTTAATTATGAAATTTGATGAAAGAATTATAATAAAATTAAATTGAATCCAGATTGATAGAGACTTCGGATGGTTTCACTAGAATAAAGATCAATCCTCAGTTTGAATCCACTGCTAAGTTCTTCTCTAGAATAACTGTTGAACCAATGCAAGTTGAGGAATTATTCCAAGTATGTATTAGTAAACCAGCAAATTTTTATTTTGACAATAATTTTTATTATTTTCTATCATTGATAATGCTATCCATTAATTAGTTTTAAGTTGTCAGTAACTGAAACATGGTGCATGTCAGCATCAGCTTTTGTAATTAACATTGTAATTAGCAAATTACAGTATGCCAAAACATCAATGTTATTCAATAACAAATTTGATTGAAATATTTGGAACCGCTTTGATTGTAGGTCATCGGTCAAATTTCCGAAATCAAGAATGATGAGATAAAGATTCTGGTCAATATTTACCAAGAGTTGACTAAAATCTACAAGAATAAACTTAATTTCACAATAAGGTGAGCATTTTTATCGAACTTATTACTACAGCAATCCAATGCAATCTATTATTTTGTACATAATGTCTTACAAGTGTAATTTACCGCTCAAATTAATTTATAATTCTTCCCCCTTTCTTACAGAAACCTCATAAAGTGCTGCAAGAGAATCTCTAGGTTTTCTGACACAATGAGGTCAAACTCCTTGATAGCTTTAGAAGCCTTCGAAGTATTTGGTGGTGCAATCCAATCAAAAGCAGATCAACAGAAAATGAAAAATATGATAGCAAAACTCATTGATGATATTAAACGAACTTACATCCGGATTTCGGATAGCTTAATTCAAGTGGGAGAACATGAATTGAAAATTCATAGCAAAATTTCTGGTTATGCTCAAAGGTAATTATTAAACCAATTTTTGTCTCATTTCTAAACAAGAGTTGTCAAGAGATTATTCTTTGTAACTGTTTTATTTAAGAGTTTTTTTTTCTAAATGGATTTAAAATGAGTTGCAAGTTTAATTACAATTCAATAGTTAATAAAAAATTATTTTAAAAGGAAAACCCCAAAGTTCAGATTTAATATGGACACTTATTATCTCCTGGAAAGCATAGCAGGTTGCATGCTCATCAATAAACCAATACTTTTGGTTGGAGAAATGAATAAGATAGACTTCATTCAATTCTTTTCTGACAATATGAGTATGTGTTTAAAATTGGATGAGTTCATAAACTTTAAGCTCACAACATTTAAGTTATGAATATTAATTGTAATATTTTTTGCAATAATTTATATTAGTGGTAATAATTTTTATTAATGGAAATTATAATGCAATATTTAAAACAACAATGACAAATAGGTCTGCAACTTAACAATTGTTTTAATCAAATTTTTTCAGACACCAAACTGAAAGTTTTGAACTTCAGTGAAAATTTCATTCCTACCCTCCCTGGAATGTGAGTAACTTTTACGTTTTTTAATGGAACATTTATTCTTGTTAACTTGTTACGCTCATTACTTAAATAATCAATTTCAATTCTAATTATCAAATTCAAATTCTCAGGTGTGATCCAATTGGGTATGAATCGACACATGCTCAGATGATCGATTTAATGAAGAAATTCAAGAAAGTTTCAAATTCAAGAGCTCTTAATAAGAAATACAAGAAATTAGTGAGAAAAATAGAGGTAACAAAATTAAATCCGATTTGGCTGCAAATGTACATTTTTTTACAACATAAGATACAAAAATTTTCTAAAATTTATAAAGGAATGCTGTGCAACATCCCGCTTTAAAGAAATGATTGATAGAATGAAAGATATGATTCCAAATATGATCAGCATGTATAAAGAAGGCCACAAAACTTACAAACGATGGATAGATATTGCTGATGACATCAAGCAAGCAGAAGCCAGTTTGAACAGAAATCCACTTTTTGCAGTCATAGAGGTTATTGTCCTCAAATCATTTTACCAAATTAATCATCAAACATAGAAAAATGTAACAATGGTAAATTTTAGGAAAATGTGGTCATGGCGATAAAGAATGGAGAATGGCTGATATTGGATGATATCGACTTGGTCAATGTTGAGATACTAAACTCAATCAGTGCTCTGCTAGAAACAAAAAGTGATTCGATTAACCTGGCAATCAGAGGGTCGGTTTAATATATCATAATGAATAATGCTATTCAAACACACTGATATTATTGTTATACTGTGGCATGAAATAATGACTGCTTTGTTTCCACACGCACACTGTAATTAATTGGTTTACTGTTTTATTTTTAAATTACAGAAAACTACCTGCAATAGCGAAACACGCTAACTTCAGAATTTTTGCTTGCTTGAGTTCAGCTCAAGAAAAGGAAATGTCAAAATTGCCAAGTGATCTGAGGAACTGTTTCGCTGAGTTTCACCTCACTGAATTGACAAAGTTCATACATGGTGACTTTGAGTCGACAGCTCCACTATTTCGGTGAAATTCTATCAAAATTAGATTTCATTATATGGGATTGTTGATCCATATATTAAGCATCCATAGAAAAATATAAATGTATTGCATTGCATAATTAATAATAATAATATAATAATAATAATAATAATAATAAATGGAATTTTATTTTTCTAGTGCAAGGAAAGTTTTAGTTAATGAATTAGAAATAATTGTCGAGTTCAAACAGGTGAGAACCTTTTCAAAAGATGTTGAGTTGTTGCAATTCAAGTTTATTCTTTTATATGTTTTACTTTTTTTTTTTAATAGAACTTTCAAAGCCAATCTCAGGCCAAGGTTGATGAAAATAAAATCTATATTGGGAGATATGAATTGGAAAGATTTTGTGGTCCAAATGTCATCACGTTAGTTTAAATATTATTATCATTATTTAATTATCAAATAAAGTTCATGAAATAATAACAACAATTTTGAAAAAATTCAAGGACCACACCCAAGATAGCATATACATCACAGAGTGTTTGTCTTTTGGAAAACATAGCAGGTTGCATACTAAACAGTGAACCACTTCTCCTGGTTGGAGAGACAGGAACAGGAAAAACATCTGCAGTTCAATATTTGGCAAAACTGATGAGTAAGTTACAAAAATTATAATTTGTAAAATCAGAAAATAATGTTTCTTACAGTTTAAATTAGATTCTATTACATTAGTAACAGATTTTATTGGAGCATCATAATTTTACAAATCCACTTTTTATTCCCAGATGCCAATCTCAGAGTGGTGAACATGAATCAACAAAGTGAGAGTTCAGATCTTCTTGGAGCGTGAGTTTATAATTTACTTTATTAATGTTTAGTGTTTTAAAAAGCAGCTTGTCATGCAATTGCTTGTATTTAAAGTTTAAAAATTAATCAAACTAATTAATAACAGATACCATCCTGTTAGTGTCAAGGAAATTGTTAGCGACAACAAGGGTCCGGTGTTTTCGTTTATTGAGGTTTGCTTTTTATTTAAATAAGACCAAGAAAATAGCATAGTGAAAAATGTTAACCTTCATTAAATAATATTTAAAGGGCACTCTGGTCAAAGCAATGAGAAACGGAGATTGGATTTTATTGGACGAGATTAATTTGGCTGACAATGATATTTTGGAATATCTCTGCGGTCTCTTAGAGTCAGAGAAAGGATCAGTAACCTTAGCCAGCACAGGGTAAGCAAAGTGCCTAACTTGGTTATGTGGTATTTCATTTCAATGTGGTGTCAATAAATTTTATTTGTAAATTTTGAACTGTTACCTTAAACACATTTAGATTGTATGATGATATGACGTTTTTTTTCTAGGGGTCATGAACCAGTGGTGACACATAAGAACTTCAGAATATTTGGTTGTATGAATCCTGGTCATGATTTTGGCAAGAAAGAGCTGCCTCTAAGCCTCAGAAATCGTTTTACTGAATTCTTTGTTAATGAGGCTTCAAGTTATGATGATTTGAGGATACTAGTGCAACACTATCTTCCAAACATTGATGACAATATTACTGATGGTATAGTCAGTTTTTACACAAAAATAAGGAATACATCTGACCTGTGTGATGGAGTAGGAAAGAAGCCATTGTTTGGGTGAGTTTTAATGATTTTATTGGTCATTCTGTGATGAGTTAATCAAAATTAAGCAAAATTAGCATTAATGAAATTATCTAAATGGAATAACTAAATGAGCTGTTGGAATTGTGTCTGATTTTAAAAAAATATTATTAATATTATCAATAGCATGAGGACACTGTGCAGAGCTTTAAGGATTGCCAAGGAATTAACTTATGGGGAAATTAATAGATCCATTTATGAGGTTTGTTAATTAATAGACTTTAATTATTAAATGATTATTTAAAAATATCATTTTTTTATCATTTTAAACTGCAGGGATTCTCTGTTAGCTTCCTAACTCAGTTGGACAGCGTTTCATTTTCGGTGATGGAAGCTATTATTCGCGAGGATATTTTACAGAATGTGATGATCAAAAATGTTCCAAATTTAAAAGATGGTTTTGTTCTTTGTCAGGGTTGGTAATTCATTTAATCATAATGAAAGTTTACAAATAATTTCTATTTCGATTAATCTAAATATATTTTATAGGATACCAAATTGCCAAAGGTACTCTCGTACCTCAGATAGATCCTAAGTACATAATCACTCCATCAGTGAAAAAGAACCTCAGGGATCTCTCCAGAGCAATAGCTGCCAGGTAGGCAATTACAGAAAATATATACCAAATTTATCTTTGTGATTTAAACATATCTAAAATATGTTTTGAAATAATATCTTCATAGTTTATTTTTGTTCACACATCTCTTTTACTTGTTCTAGGAGACTGCCTGTTTTGATTCAAGGTGAGACTTCAGTTGGAAAGACAAGTATGATTACCTACTTGGCCAGAGCAACAGGTAATATCTGCTACAGGATAAACAACCACGAGTATACAGATGTTCAGGAATACACGGGAATTTATACATCGGATAGCAACGGACAACTAGTTTTTAAAGAAGGTAAGCACTTACGAATGGCACAAAATTTTACTGTACATTGTTATTAACATTAATCTCATGTTTCTTTATTAATTATCATAGGTGCTCTTATTGAGGCAATGAGAAAGGGCTATTGGATTATTTTGGACGAGCTAAATCTGGCACCATCTGAGGTTTTGGAAGCACTTAACAGGGTAAAATATTACGTTAACCATTTTTCATACAAAAGAAAGTGCTTTATTTATATAATTTTAAAATAAAAATAAAAAAAAATAAAAAAATTCAAACAGCTGCTTGATGACAATAGAGAGTTGTTTTTACCCGAGACACAACAAGTAGTAAAGGCACATGAAAATTTTCTTATCTTTGCCACTCAAAACCCTCCCGGTCGTTATGGTGGAAGAAAGGCTAGTGGATCATTCGCTATCATTACAGATGTTCTTATATTACTATTATCTTACTCATTAAAACTAAACATTTAGGAGCTTTCAAAGGCTTTCCAAAACAGATTCTTAGAATTGCATTTTCATCCAATTCCACAAGATGATTTGGTAACCATTTTGGCAAAAAAAACTGGAATTAGCAAGGTATTAAGCAGGGAAATGGTAGAAGTCATGTGTGAACTCCAGGTACGATGATAAGCATATACAAAATAAGAACGCCAAAAAATTGTTATTAAAGTTATAATAATCAATATAATAATTATTTCTTAGTTTTTATTTTATCAATATGAATTGAATTTATTGACATTGGAATTGATTTGTTTCAGAACATTTGTGATTGTTCCAACACGTTTTCCAACACTGAAGACTTAGTCACAATGAGAGAGCTATTCCGTTGGGCAGAAAGATTTATGAAAGCCAAGGAAACTGATTCGAATAAAGATGATTATGAAATTCTAGCTGAACAAGGTACGTTGGTATAAATAAATGATCAAAAACTAATATTTCCAAATGGATGGCTAATGAGTTACCATACATTATTTATGTAATGTTTCAAATATTTCAGGTTATTTACTCTTGGTTGGAAAAGTGAGAAAGGACTCTCACAAGAAACTAATCAGACATGCAATTAGTAAACGTTTGGGTAGGGAAATAAATGAGGAGAAGTTATTTGAAATGTCAGTCGGTGCCAGTCCAGCTGGATTTGAACAGGTGGTCATGACAAAGGCCATGAAAAGGATTGCTGTCCTAGTTAGTGAAGCCCTTACACACAAAGAGCCAGTACTCTTGGTTGGAGAGACAGGGTAAGTTCGGATATGATATGTGATGCAAATATTTAATTTTAATTTTCATAGTTTAAACGACAAATTTGCAAGTTAATATAAACAACATCCTCAGATGTGGCAAGACTACTGCAACCCAAATGTTTGCCAAACTTAAAAATGTTGACCTCCTGACCCTGAACTGTCACCTACATACTGAAACCAGCGACTTTTTGGGAGGATTGAGACCCGTCAGAAATAAGAAGGTAAGCTTTATATTTACTCATTTTATCATTGCATGTCATTTTATCAAATGGTGCCACTTATTCAGGAAAATTGCAAAAGCCTCTTTGAATGGTGCGACGGCCCACTAATAAAGGCCATGAAAAATGGATCCGTATTCTTGGTCGATGAAATCTCGTTAGCCGAAGATTCGGTGCTTGAAAGATTGAATAGCGTCCTGGAGCCTGAGAGAAAACTGTTGCTGGTTGAATGTGGAGGCAATAACGATGGATCAATACAGATTGATGCCGTTGACAGTTTCAGAATTGTTGGCACGATGAATCCTGGGGGAGACTACGGAAAAAAAGAGGTGAGTTAATAAATAATCTTTACACTAACCAATTTCTTAATGTTAATTTTGAGCTAATCAGTTATATATAATGAATTGAGCCCAGTTTATCATCTATTTTTCAGCTTTCTCCTGCCTTGAGAAACCGTTTTACAGAGATCTGGTGTTCTCAGAGTTCTGAAAAGGAAGATCTAGCTAAAATAGTTGTCCACAACTTAAAGAATGGACTGTTCAAAGACATCATTGCAGATCAAATGGTCACATTTTTAATGTGGATCAAGAAGCATCAACTCACAAGGTGAAAAATATTTTCTGATAAAAGCTGATGTTAAAAGATGACACTTCATAATGAACAATATTATTTATAACCCATGACTGATTTACTTAAGAGATTGTAACTCTTCTTAACTAAAGATTAAAACTTGTGTATTTAATTTAAATTGAAATCAATTTTCAGTTCTGTTGCAAGCATAAGAGATCTTCTGTCATGGGTCTCATTCATAAATGCTACTGCTGAAAGCAATAACAAAGAAGGTAGAAACGATGACCTGACATCATTTTTGAAGCCCGAATTGGCCTACATACACGGAGCATTGATGGTCTTTGTAGATGCACTTCAACCTGGTGAGTTGAAAACAACATTTTAGAAAATTACCAAATATTTTTAAAATTATTTTATGCATCAACTGATCTGTTCATTTCTATATCTTATAGACCAAATTCAAGCTAAGAATGTGATGCTTCATTATTTATGCAATCAAGTGCAATATGACAAGGATAAAATTGAAAGCACCCTCCGATCAAACTTTGTTGTGAATTCAGACAGCAAGTTCTTTCAAATGAGCTCATTCAAAATTCCAAGAGGTCCCTCTGCGGACCATCATGCTTTTGAGTTCGCATTCGGTGCCCCAACGACGTCGTCCAATGCTGTCAGGGTAATGAGGGCACTCCAGCTTCATCGACCAATCTTGTTAGAAGGTTCCCCAGGTGTTGGAAAAACAAGTCTTGTAATGGCTCTTGCAAAAGCCTCCGGGAATTCTATTGTCCGAATCAACTTGTCAGATCAGACTGTAAGTTCAGAATTACTTTAGATAAATTGATAGTAGTGAAAATTTTCAATAGTGATATCAACAAAATTATTTCATATGTTTTTATTTCAGGAAATATCTGATCTATTCGGAGCTGATCTTCCCAAAAATGGCGGTAAATGCGGAGAATTCAAATGGGTGGATGGCCCACTATTGGCTGGACTGAAAGCAGGACATTGGATTGTATTGGATGAGGTGATTTGTTGCTTTTTTTTTATTGTATACATTGAATGTTTAGAAATGATTTTGTAATATTAATTATTTTATTAACCAGCTCAACTTAGCCACCCAATCAGTGCTAGAAGGTCTGAACGCCTGCCTGGATCATCGTGCCGAAGTCTTCATCCCTGAAATTTCTCAGACATTCAAGATCGATCATAAAAGAACAAGAATATTTGCATGCCAGAACCCCTTGAATGAGGGTGGAGACAGAAAGGGCTTGCCAAAGTCTTTCCTCAACAGGTTCACTCAGGTGAGTGTCATTTAAAATTTTGCTACTCAATTAAATTTGTTTACTCTTAAATTTGTCCTATTTATAGACTAGCTTTTAACCATTTTTCTTTTAACAGGTGTACTTGGACCAATTGACTTATGATGATCTCTTCTTCATATTAAAAACTGTGCATCCAGAATTTTCAGAAAAAACTCTCACTCGCATGGTCACCTTCAATATGAGGGTAGGTGGCGTTAAACATGTTATGGAATTTATGGTAATTGTTATGTATAACACACTTACTTATTGTCAAACTGTATAAATTTACAGATTCATCAGAGCATGAACCAGTCGAACAGAATTTGCGTACTGGATTTCAACCTTCGTGATATGATGCGCTGGTGCCAACTTTGCAAAATGGTAAGTCGAAGATATAAAAATTAAATAAATTACTACTTTAAATTGTAAAAATACCAAGAGGGTTTAAGTAATTGAAATACATTTTGATAATGATAAATCTATTGATTTCAGAACAATGACATCCAAAATCCCTGTCGTTACATCGATGTGATTTATATGATGAGGCTGAGAACTGTTAATGACAGACGGGAAGCTGAAGTAATATTTAAAGAGGTAATATTATTTTTTTCAGAAAACAGTTACTCAATAAATAGGAATAAGCAGTGAGAAATTAAAAAATACACCTTCCATCAATTTTAGGTCTTCCAGGAGGATTACTCCTTATACATTCCTTCAAGTGCTCACCTTGTGACCGATTCGTTGGTTCAGGTTGGTCATTCCTTATTGAGGAGGTACCACGAGAACAACAGTTCAGTCCCTACTGATAACGAACACCCACTGAGGTTTATTCAGAGCAACAATAGAGCCTTTTCATCACTTATTGAATGTGTTAACATGAAATGGCTGGCTATCATGGTTGGTTGATTTGTATCTTTTGCTGGAACGAATGGAACTTTATATCTGATTATATTTGTCACTTGTTGAAACTAATTATCGATTTAATCAATTAGGTCGGACCATCTGGGTGCGGAAAGACGAGCCTATTAAAAATGGTTTCTCGTCTGACTGGTAATTTGTTACACACAATGCCGATGAACTCAAGTATGGACACTTCTGAACTTTTGGGCAGTTTCGAACAGGTGCGCGTCACTAGTTTTATATTTATCATCATATGTTATTACATATCAATTTATTTAAATAAATCGTGTGCAGGCGTCCTTCCGTAGGAAGATAGAGACCTTTATACAGCATTGGTCGGTTGTTGTTGAGAAGATTAATCACGAATGCGGGCAACAACTTGAGGAACTGTGGGCAGAATTCGTCAACTCGCAAAAAGGTATTCTTCTGATTACAAATACTGTTGGAACTTTAATTTGATGCTAACTTAATGTTATTCGTCTCATTAATTAGCATAATTAAATGACCAATAATATTTCCAGCAATCACGCTTCAAAAGGAAGAAATTGGAACATCTGAAATTGGAGTGGAAATCTTGGAAAGAATTAAGGGTGCCTTAATTTCTATCAACAAACAGATTGGTAAGCTATATTGATTTATTTACATTTATATTTTTTAATTTACGTAATATTTTTATTTTTATTTAATGTAAATAGTTATAATATATAATGACTTGTTATTTCTTCCAGGCACCAAAACTTATTCTTCTGACTTCGAGGATGCAGTTTCTTCCATGCAGGAATCCTGTTCCAAATTTGAATGTGGGCAGTTTCAATGGGTAGAGAGTCTGTTGCTCACCTGTATGAGAAAGGGATGGTGGATTGTACTGGATAACATCAATTTCTGCAGGTAAAGAATGAATTAATGAATTTGCAGTGGTTTTTATGATTTTCTTGATCCGTTTCCATCCATATTGTTCTTATTAATATTAATCCATGTGATGTGATTATTTCTTCAGTGCATCGGTGTTGGACCGACTGAACGGTGTCTTAGAACCAAATGGTGTCCTGACACTGGATGAACTTGGTGCAGGTGATGACGGACAGATTCCAGAGATTATACCTCATCCCAACTTCAGGTAAGTATAATAATAATATCAGCCCAGATAAAACTCTGATTAAATGTGTTTTTTATGATACCCAACTGCTTAGCAATGAAGCGACTAAATTATTTTCCTTTATTTTAATCTTAATTGTCCAAATGATTTAGTATGGTATTCATGTAATCGATTCATTTGTGTATCTTGTGTTAATAATAATTAACTACCATTATCACAGGATTTTTGTTACCATGGATCCAATGAAGGGAGAAATATCAAGAGCCATGCGAAATAGAGGAATTGAAATATGCATGATGCCAATAACAGTAAGATTTATTTGTTATTAAATTACACATTTATTATTGGAACATACAATAGACTTGATGATCACGAATGTTATTTTCAACAGGTAAATGATTCAACAAGTCTTGAAGACTTGACTGGTCTGATTCACGACAGTGGCCTTAATCCAACTGCAATTCAGAAAGTCCGACATTTCTACTGGGAATCTAAAAGTCAGGGTTTGACATCAGATGTCGGTAGCCTCATCAGAGCTTGCAGGTTGACAAAAATGGGAATGAATTCCAAAATCAATAAGAATGAAGTACAGAGCATGAAAAATGCCTTCTTGTTAACATATGTCGATGGATGTCATGATATTGAGTCCAAGAAGGTATGTTGATTTTTGCCACAAAAAGTTATTGTATGATTATGTATTCCATAAATTATTAATAAATATTCACTTTATCAACAGAAATTTAATGCTCTGATCAATTCAATGATTGAATCACAAAACAGTTCTCATCCAATGATTTCCTTACCACTGCCAAGTGTTAACGAATACCTTCAAAATGTAGACATGGCCTCAGTTGGAAAGGTGTCAGTTCAACTAAAAAGAAATATGCACTCCACTATGTTAGTAGACTGTTTACTGTTATTTCAAGTGCACAAATATGAAAGTATTAGTAAATAATAAGCATTAATTCATTCAATTAAAAGTAATGTTCATGTTTGCAGTGCCAGATCTCGCATCAACATAGTTACCACCGTAGCTCTTCAGTCAAGTTCAGTGAATGCCTTGAAACTTCTGCCCTCCAATTTAAAACACCATTTGAATGATGGAAGGAGTGAAAATAATAAGAACTCGAGACGAACTGGCGAGAGGATTATTAAGTTCCTATCCTCATTATCTGACCACAAGTTGATCCATCTGTTTATTGAAACTCTTGGCAATTCCCCTGACAAGTGTAAGCTATTTTGCCATTAAAACAATTTAAAACAATATAGTAAGTAAATTAGTGATTTTATAATAATTTTATCTTGCTACAGACCAATTACCAATGAACGTTTACCGAAGCTCTGCCTTAGTTCGTCTAGGTGGCCTATCGGAGACCGCCGTAAGAACACTTAGAAATATCTATAAACAGTGAGTTGTTCATGAATTATTGCAAATCATTTTTAGTGCTGCATTTCAAATTTATTAATAACCATTTGTAGGATTCCTTTAATAACAAAATGCGAAATAATGGCTTCCGACCTGAAAGATGCAATTACTGCAGCTGAATCATCAGCAACAAACTCTGCTGAGACAAATAGTTTGATACAATGGACAAAACACAACTGCACAGGAACAGCCCAAAGCAATTCCATATCTCAACTTGTTTTATACATTAAGCTAGCAGCTGACAATCTGAAGGAAGCTTCAAAAGTACTTTTGGACTGGGATGATGAGTCCATTGGTCAGGTTAGAAACTAAATTGTATTCATTATCTGAAGTTGAAACTTAATTGTATTCATTATCTGAAGTTGAAACTTAATTGTATTCATTATCTGAAGTTGAAACTTAATTGTATTCATTATCTGAAGTTGAAACTTAACTTATTTTGTTGACAAATTCAGTTGATTGATACTTGAAAAGATTGAGTCATATATATATATATATAATATTCATATTCTGCAGGTATCAGAGGGTATGACCTGGTTATCAAAGTTAGTCAGTTGCCTCGGCAGCAAAATAAGCATCAACAAGGTGAATGAATCCTTGATACGTGCTTGGCTTTTCGCAACATGGGCCAACGTGAGACTGGAAAAAATGTTCAAAAATAGGTTACATTGAAATTTCTATTATTTAGCTAACTTTAACAAACTTTAATTACTTAATGTGTAAATTTAAAATACTTAATGCTTGTAATATGCATATTTAAAATATTTTCTGTATATGTTCTTAAGGAACGTGACAAACCATTGCAAACATTATTTAACAATAACATTTTTATAATTTATGTCATGTTTCAGTTTTTCTTCTCAACTTTCAAATGTGATTGAAGCTTTAAATGAGTCTCATGTATGCAGTAAACAAATAGACAAGTTCCACATGGCAGCGATGAATTTGTATGGATGGCCCAATGGCTGTAAAAATGAGTCAGAAGCCAATTTGTGCTTAAAAGCAAAAGCTCTGTTAAACAGTTACTTTGTTGTTGAAGACAACATCTTAAATAATATTAACTTGGCTGATACCTCTAAGTTGCTTAGGTTCCTTAGCAATGAAAATGTTAACACGATAAAGCAGCAATTGATGAATTTCTTGGTTGATCCAAGTTTGACCACAGGTTTGTTTCTTGAGCTCCTTAATGCTCATACTGTTCTTATCAAAACATGAAGTAAAAGCAAATTTAACTTACTTGACAGACTTGAACCATGAAATGATAGAAAATGAACGACTCTATATTTATGGGGATGATTCCTTGCATTACGACTTCTCAACCTCTTTCCAGCTAATTCCAATTAGAAGTTACTTTTTGTCATGTCATTCGGGTGTTTTACTTCAAACGATGCTGAGACATTCTTTACCAAATGCCGATCATCTGAAACAACTGGAAGATATAACATCTAGAACTTTTACTATTAATAATTTTTATAGCTTGGCAGGATGCAAATATTACAGCCTTTTAGGAAAGCCATCATACTCATTCTTGGTGAGTTATGCATGTTTAAACTTTCATTTTTACTTACATATTAATCCAATACATGACATTTAATAACACATATATTACTGCAACAATGGAGAATAACTTTTTTAACCTGTGATTAATTCTGTTCCAGTTTCAACTCATTTCAAGCCATCTTGACTCTTCCAAAACAAACATGCTTACAATGGCTCTATCGAACCTCATAGGAAACCTAGAATTTCATGACATTGGTAAAATCCAAGATTGTGTAAAACTGCAGGTGAGTGTTCTTTGTACAATGTGGTTTTGTTTCTTCACATGTTAAGTATGAGTTTAAAAAAACCTCTATTTTTCTAGGAATCAAAGTCAAACTTATTGAGTGGCTTTTCCAATGCTGTGATTAGAATCATCCGCAATGGCCTCAGTTTCAAAAGAGATGACAAACCTTCCGCCAGTAACAAAAGTTGGCTTTTATCATCCATTCAACTGAAACATGCCACACGAAAGCTTTGCCTTGCCAGAAGTCTTGAGGGATACTTGTGGTCCTACATGGCCAACCAAGAACTCAATAACTGGGACAATATGTGAGTATTTGTTTGAGTCAAACTAATAATTCAAGCATGTAATTCAACTGAAAATTATTAATATTTCAGGAGTAATAACCTCATGATCTTGGAGCGTTGCCTTGATATTGTGGCCACTTTGATGAATCACCTTTTGCCGATGTTGGTTGAAAGTGGTTCCTTGTTTGAAAAAGTCTTTTCGATGGCAAAGGATTACCTAGGAAAAGCTAAGATTGAAGCATCTAGCCAAAGTAAATTTTGTTCAGTGGGCAAGTCTTTAGGTATGGCATGGCTCTGCCTGGGACAATTGCAGTTTATGATGTTGTGTCCAAAACAAGGATCACTTGATTTATTAGAAATGGCAAAAGCTGAATCTGATGGTTTATGTGAAATGGTAAGCTTGGGAAATATGCTTTTTGTATCAAATATTCAATATAAATGTTGGTTGACAGGTCGGAGATATCAAAGAGGAAATTAATATCAGAAACACTCATGCATTTCTTCATGGAGGAGATAAGAGAGATGATGACATCAAGAGACTAAAGTTGCACCTTTTGACTTTAGAAGAAAAGCTAAAAGGATGTCCGCGTTTGTACAGGCCCACACCATCGCAGGTATAAATTAATGATTCATTCCCCACTTCGCCCTAGTGAAGAATAGACTTATTGTCTTACTAAATATATAATCATATGTGAGTGATTATAAATTGTTGTAACCTTATTTCAGTATCCTGAGTTATGCAAAGAAATCTCTGAATTTTCAAATAAGCTTTTCACTTCTGAAAAGCTGATAAATGCTGCTCAAAATGTAATCCTTGCCTTTGAGTTGTGCCAAAACGCTCCTCAACAGTCAGATTTTGCAAGATTGTCACGTTTACTGAATGGACTTCAAAACATGCTGGCTCATTTATCTCAATTTATGAAAACATTTGAAAACAGCTATTATTTATATCACAACTTAAGGACAAGCTTAATGTCTGCTCTCAAACAGGTAATGTGAAATATTCCTTATGACTATTTTGTTAATTTACTTTCTATTACTTTATTTTCAAGTTTTATGAATTTGTTGACCCATGTAAGATAGTCGGATGATAATAATGCCTTATTTTCTGCAGTGCAAATTTGGAATTGATACTTTAGTTTTGTCTGTGGAGACAGAGATGGATAGGATGGATCTATCCAGAGATATTGTGAGTTTTTATATTAATGGGATTGCAAAATGAAAATACAAAATTTTTTTAATTATTAGTTTTTTAATTGTTAAATTTAAGTGAATTCTGTAACATTAAATAACATGTTTTTTCTATTCAGTCTGTTGATGTGGACCAACTGGCATCCTCATTGATTGCATTCCCCACTGCATCATTAAACCAAATTAATGTTTATGAAATGGTGGACCTCTTTCTGTCTGAAGATTTTCAGATACTGCTGAAAAGAATAGAAAATAAGACTGGAATTGATCTGATAAACAGGTAAGTATACCAAATGAAGTGGAAATCATTAATGCTAGTACATTTGCAAAGCAAATACTGTCACGTTATAGTTTTTAGAATGGTGCATAATATTATACATTTTAGTTTATAAGGATAAAGTTTATGGAATTATATTAATAGATGAATAAACCAATAATGTGTGGTAATTTGAATGGCAGGATACTCAAAGCGTGTTTGATGCTTTTGCTGAATTCTTCGAAGATGTCTCCAAATCACCCGAAACTTTTCTCTCAACTGAATAGATTAGCCACCATTTATCACTCCAGGTGGATTGAGGAGGAGGAAGAAAGGGAGTCAAGGCGGAAAAATGATCAATGCAGAATGGATTTCTCAGTTCTCAGTTTTGATAGTGTAACTGTCATTTTCTTCTGGTGTCGCAGTGTTTATTATGAGTTAATTGCATCAATTGCAATTAAATTAATACAATTAAAATTATTTCCTCTTAGAAATTTACACAAAGTACGAAGCTCAATAGACCGTATAAATGGAAATCTATTCACTTCATTAGTTATGAAGACTTCAAGTTCTTCGTATCTGTCTACTTCCAAATTATGGGTAAAGAGAGATTGGATGACACTGAAAATGGTCAGTTCTTTGTTTTCATGTCTGGAAATTTTAAATGAAACTTAAAACATGAAAACATTTGCATTGAAATGATATTAAAGTTAAGCATTATTAAGCCAATTTATTGTATACATTGCAAACTATTGAATAATCTACTTAAAATAAACACTCACGCTTCTTTTTATTTTTTAAAGCTAACTCCGAACTTGAAGTAGACTGGTTTCCCTATTGCAATTTCATCCATCAACTGACATCAGAAATATTCAAACATACGGCCCATTTGCTAAGTCAGTAATTTTAAAGTATTTCCTTTCGAAAGTGCTATAATCAAACTCAAAATAAAACTTATTTTATTGCCAATTGCAGATCCAAAAATAGAAAGGATGTTAGTAGCTCATCATCTGCTGTCATTGTGTTTGATTCAGTCATCATTGGAAGGCAAGGAAGCCTCGAAATCTCAGGAAGTATGTGAAATGAATTTTGCTATTAAGTCCTTCTCCAATATTACACAACTACTTTACAAGCTTATTAAATGTCCTAATCTAATATAATCTGTTCTACTCCCAGAATGTCAACATAAATATCGTAGAATGTCAAAAAGTGCTCGAAGACGTTATGGTGCAGTTGGAACTCAAACTAGTCCAAATTCCTGACAATCCTACACTCATTGAGGTATTAAATGATTAACTGTTCAAAAATTCAAATGAATGCAAGGTTATTATGAAATAATTATTTACAGCTGAAGAATTACATCAACTGCTTGCTAACTTATCCCGTTGCAAGTCCATCAATGAAATTTGTACTTGGTTTGCATACAATCGTTCGAAACACTCAAACCTTAGGAAATGAATTGTGTTGTTCATTGAAACTGGATAAAGTGTTCTATCTTGTTAAGGAGTGGAGGGTTGTTGAAATCAGGTTGGTGGTATTCATATTTATTTGTTTCTTGATATTGATTAATTTAGTTGTAACTAAACATCTATTTATTAATCTTATTATAACATTTAAGTTATCTCCAATATTAATGATATAATTTAAAAAAAAACCAATGCATTATTATTTTAGTGCCTGGAAGTCATTCATGACTTCGTTGGAAATGAAACATGAAACCAACCTTTGGAAGAGATTCTTTGGCATCCTTGGCCACATTAAGTACTGCATTGAGGTAGTATATGTCAGTTAAATATATATGTTTTAAATTACCTAGTCTAATATTTTGGACGATATTTATTAACCTGTGTATTTACCATGACATATTTAAATTATAACCTTCATTCACTTTCTAAGGAGATGCCAAGAATTGAAGAGACTCAAGTATTAGAAGCCATTACAATGTCATCAAAGATTGGCGACTTTCAACCTGAGCTAAAAATGCTTCTCTCTATTCACCATTATCTGAAACATTTGTCTAACAATGTCTCAGAAAATAACAGGCATTGCAAAGAATCTATTGGTTAGTTAGCTTAAGGATTCATTTGAAAATACCTTAAAAAAATTAAAAAATGAAATTATTATAACAATCACACTAAACCAACTTATTTTTGTTCACAGAAAAATTAGCAACTATATTTCGTAATGCTCACGATATGAACAGCCTATATTTACCTTATGTAGAGAATATGGTATCAGCTTTGAGAAATAAGATGGAGGTGAAATAATTATACAATTATATATTTTTTATGATTTCTAGTACAGCTCATAACATAAATTACCTGCAGTAATAAATGCACGATAAATATAAGCAGTTTTTCATTTGCCTTACAAGCCTTTATCATCATTTCAGGATAATGTTGAACGAATGAAAATCAGCCAATTTTCAGAAATTAATAAAGTCATGAATGATTCATGCACCAGTTACAGGCAAGTGTTGAATGATGATTGTCACAAAGACTTCGGATTCTTCAGAATAGCAGCCCTTACAAACGACGAATTGGTTGATGAGCAGGCACTAACAATGCACTTATCATCTGCCTCGTGCCTCAACTCAAATACAGTTAAGGTCGGTTTAATTATTTATTTTTAATCGATGTAACAAATTGCAACTTAATAATATGCAATATTACATGCAACAAGTATATAAATAGTCTACTTTTAGAAAATAGTTTTAGAATTTAGCTGATATAAACCAATTATAAAATTACCTCAACAGGTAGAGCTTGAGCTTTGCAAATCTGAAAACTTGAAAAAAATAATTTCATGCAGTGCAGATATTATAGATCAAATTGATCTCAAAGATTCCATCATTAATCTTGAGTTACTTAATGGTTAGTGGAATATAAGAACCTGATGCAGGCCACTATAGCATTATTATTAACCATTTTACATTTTTATACATTGTTATACATTTATTGGCATTGTGATACATTGATTATGCCTATTTCGATTTATTATTATAAATGTAATCGACTCATTATTTAAGATAATGTTATCGAAACTTTTGGTATAGAAAACTAAAGTTAAATTGTGATCCATTTCAGGAAAGCTTATTAAAATCGTAAAAAGTGCTGCGGAGGATGATAACAAATCGGTTGACAATTTCAATGAAAGATTGTCCGAATCCTTCGAGCATTTAAAGACACTAGGTAAGTGGCAATGCAGTAGCAAACAACATTTAGGCTTGAAAAATACTGTCGATTTTGTAAAATAACATAAATTACATGACCTTCTAAATGCAATCATTAATAAATTAAATGTTCTAGGTGTGGACCACGTTAAAGCTTTCAAATTGAATTCCACAATCAGCAATGAAAATATGAAAGAACTGCTATTAAGCTTATATCAGGCCAATCCCATTCCTAAATGCATCAGTGGTGAAGATGAGTAAGTGCTCGTTGTTGTTTTAATGATTTTTCTGATATTATTGCAGTTTGAATGCTCATTCAAATCAAAAATTGTCAATTTTAGGTCCGATAATTTCCTAGCCATCCAGTTGAAGGAATGCTCCAAAAATGTTCAGATTTCTTTGGCTGAGAGAACTCATTACCTGATTAGTCACGAGGTGTGTTACTATGTCATCAAATATTTTACTTTTAGCCTAACTGATTTATTTTATTTTTATGCAAATTATGGAAATAATTGACTAATTAATCTTTTATAATGAAAATTGTTTACTTTCAGAGTCAGTCAAATGAGAGTCAGCATGAAACTCAAGAGGAGGAATACTCGTCTCTTGTGGACAACTTACGAAACTGTATGGCCGACAACTTAGCAAATGTTCAACAGCTGAAGTATGTTTAAAATTAATCTGAATTCGATTCTTAGTAATTAATACTTTTAATATTGTAAATCTAGATGTTGTATTTGAATATTTTATAATCATGTTTTAATTAAAGGATGCATTTGATTGACATCAACAATATAACCTCTAATGAGAGTCTAACAGATCAAGCTGTGACAAATGCCTGGAAGGTATAACTGATGATTATAACTGTACATTAACAAATTAATTTTATACTTTTCCATTTCTATTTCTTTGATTTCAATCATAATTTCCCAAAAAAACACTGAATAATTTTAATTTTGTTAAATTTAATCAGGCAAAAGCAGAAGAATTGCATTTACTACTGGTGGAGTACTTACATCAGCTGTGTTACTTTGTGAATACTGTTACCTTAAATTCCACTGTTGGAGTCTACGAAAATCAAGATGACAAGGCCTTCACATCACTGATGGTTGAAAGCATCCTGGACATAAACAAGGATGATTACCTTTCAGTCAAAGTTATTATCAAGGTATGTCCTATATTCATTCACAGTCAAATGCTAAAGCTAGACATTTGGATGTATTTACGCTAAACTGAATATTGATATATCTTTTCTGTTTTATTTCAGGAATGCTTGGAAGAATTAAATTGTGAAAACATTTCCACTTTCAATTGCAAGGAAGGAGTGGCAGTAGTAAAGTATGATATTAAACAATTCTTGAAAAATAATTATAAACCAAATGAACTTAATTACATATTATATAATTATATTAAATAATTACATTATTTTTATATTCTAATAACATGGCTTCCATTTAATTGTGATAATTTGATAATTTATGCTATTCTCTGACAGATTGTCTTGGGTTGAGTGCCTGTTTGAAAAGCTAAAGAATGTCTTGAAAATGCTTCGATTGATAGAGGATAAATTGTCACTAGTAAAAGACATTGTGAAACGTATCAATAAGTCGATAATCAGTGCTCAGCCATTGATTGAACTAATTGAAACTAATCTGGATGGCTTTGAAAAATTTAGAAAAGCAACTTTCAATGGACGGAGTAAGTTTCACTTTTTACAAGGACTTCCTAAGATATCCTACAATGGCCATCAATTTTCAGCTGAATTAACAGAGGCAGACAATTCTTACCAGTTAACAAATTTGAAAACATCCTGCCAATCTTTAGCCAATTTCTGCCTCGAAAGGGTGGAGCAGGTTCTTGCCATAACCATTGCACAAGATGAAGATGGAGGTAGGGTTTGCTTTATCGATGCATTCATTAATGAGATCAACAACTCTATTTTATTTTTAACTTGAAGGGAGACAGCTGATACCAAATCTAGGAAGCAGACTGCAGATGATCTTAAAAACACTCGACGTGACTGAGGTAAGTGGAACATTATTTTGCACTTTACTACTCGACTACTTAATTGCTCCTTTCGATTTTGTTGTCCTAAACAAATTCACTGATTCCTCTGATTTATTTTAGGTCAACAATCATTTGTCACTAATAATTAGTATAACGTGCACTTTATCGAATCAAAAGAAATCTTCTAAGTGCATGGTTTTGGCAATGCATAGTTTAACAGATATTACTGGAACACTCAAGCAATATGCTAAGCTCTTGGACTTTGTTACAATTATTCAGGTAATTTAAATATTTTATGGCACAATTACTTTATTAATTATTTAAGATCATTGAGATCCTTAACAAATTAGATAATGAGAGCTAATTGTTATATATTTTTATCTGTCAAGGTATCAGTTTTAAAAGAGATGGCCAAACTGGAGGCATTGATGTTGATATGTTTGGAGATGTCCACAAAACGTGATAAGGTTTGTAAAATAATTGAGTGATTTGTGCAATAACAGATTCAAACTGCTTAGACATTTGTATCCTAATAAGTAATCTTAGTAAATTAGTCAATTTTAAAATTATTTTAAGGTGTTTTAAATATAACATTATGGTGCTATGGGAATTTATACTATTATTTTTACATCACAATATTTTTTATTCGGGAATCAGCATGGATTTGACAGTTCAATTACCCTTGAAACATGTGAGTTATGTTTTATCATTGAGATAATAAAGCTTATTCCAATAATTAAACAATGTTATTGTTCTTTGAGCAGCTAATCCTGCGAGGAAAGGCGGAATTACCAACATTAGAAGTTCTCAAGCCAAAGAACCCGTCCCAAATGACGATACTGGAGCTGATAAGACAAATACAGCTGAAGTCAAGAAATCTAGCACTGATAATGAGATTAGTGACACAAAAAATGCTGCTGACAATTCTAGTGATGAAGATGGTTCTGTTGGAAAAAGAAATTCTCAGAAACATGATACCACTGCCAAGCCTAGCAATTCGAAGGATGAAGGAATTAGTTCTGATGGCAGGAATAAGGATTCAAGTCCAGAAGTAAAAAATGAAGATGGTGCCAAAGGACCTCGGTCTTTCAACACTGATAGTGAGAGCAGTGACACAAAAAATGCTGCTGACAATTCTAGTGCAGAAGATAGTTCTATTGGAAAAAGAAATTCTCAGAAACATGATACCACTGCTGAGCCTAGCAATTCTAATGATGAAGGAATTAGTTCTGATGGCAGGAATAAGGATTCAAGTCCAGAAGTAAAAAATGAAGATGGTGCCAAAGGACCTCAGTCTTTCAACACTGATAGTGAGAGCAGTGACACAAAAAATGCTGCTGACAATTCTAGTGAAGAAGATAGTTCTATTGGAGAAAGAAATTCTCAGAAACATGATACCACTGCTGAGCCTAGCAATTCTAATGATGAAGGAATTAGTTCTGATGGCAGGAATAAGGATTCAAGTCCAGAAGTAAAAAATGAAGATGGTGCCAAAGGACCTCAGTCTTTCAACACTGATAGTGAGAGCAGTGACACAAAAAATGCTGCTGACAATTCTAGTGAAGAAGATAGTTCTATTGGAGAAAGAAATTCTCAGAAACATGATACCACTGCTGAGCCTAGCAATTCTAATGATGAAGGAATTAGTTCTGATGGCAGGAATAAGGATTCAAGTCCAGAATTAAAAAATGAAGATGGTACCAAAGGACCTCAGTCTTTCAACACTGATAGTGAGAGCAGTGACACAAAAAAGGCTGCTAACAATTCTAATGATGAAGATGGTTCTATAGAAAAAAGAAATTCTCAGAAGCACGATACCACCGCCGAGCCTAGAATTTCTAATGATGAAAAAATTAGTTTTGATAGTACTAATAAGGATTCAAGTCCAGAAGTAAAAAATAAAGACGGTGTAAATGTCCAAGATAAAATTCAATATGAAAATGAACTTGACAAACATGATCCACTTACTGGAAATGAAATTGGCATTTATAATTATTTACCGAAAGATTGCACAAGTAAAAATGTTAGTGATGACCTAGAATGGTTGATTGTTAGTATTTCAATCAATTTATTAGATGACTAAATTGATTAATGGTACCTGATGCTATTTATGCAACTTATAGTAACAGCAGTACCATAATTTTTTATCAATTTATCTGATTTCACATGTGTGAATGGCTTGCATACAAATTCAAGTTGTTTTGCCTGTCATTATTGCATTATGCAAACGTTAAACATTGGAATAACATGAATTGCATTAATAATGTTTACTTTCGTTTGTTTTAGAAAATTGTGCAATCCTCGATTGGGGATTGGAACAAGTATACCAAAAAGACGACTTACATGACTGAGAAATTAAGGAACGAGTTGAGAATTATCTTTGGTCCAAATCAAGCAAACAAGATGAAGTAAGTTCACCATGATTGTTTGGCTTCAGAACAGCATTTAACTAAATCAAATTTGCAAACATTCATGATTTTGCACTTGGTTCATAATGCCCATAATGGACAGCTAGAGAGCATCTTCATCGGCAAATCATAAATTACCATTATTTGTTTTACTAACAGAGGTGGTTATAAAACTGGGAAGAGAATTGACATGAAGAAGGTAATCCAGTATATTGCCAGTGACTTTAGGAAAGACAGGATATGGTTGAAAAGGACCAAAACTTGCCAGAGGAACTATCAAATAATTCTTGGCATTGATGATTCGGGCAGCATGACGTTTACTGGAGTGGGAGAGGTGAGTGACCATGACAACAAAATAAAAACATATCTAATGATATAAACATGATAACACATTAATGTGATTATTATTGTAATACAGCTTGCCCTGCAATCAGTGACCATTGTCATGAATGCTCTGACCCAAGTTGGTATCAAGGATGTAGGAGTTTGCAGGCAAGTTTAAACTTTCACAATTATTTTTCAATATTTGCTTATCTGCATACATTTGTTCTTAAATTATAAGCTCAATAAGCCAATTTACTTAACCTATAGGTATTTTTACAACTGTTACTGGCAGTAATTCATTAAAACATACTTTACAAAGCAATGTCTTAAAATTTGGTTTTCAGATATTTGATGAGTTTTTATTAATTTTTTGTTTGCTTTGTAACAGCTTTGGCAAGACAGTTGACATTCTTCATCCTTTGGAAAAACCATTTTCTGACCAATGTGGTAATGAGATTCTTAAAAAGCTGACTTTATCTCAGAACGCTAGTTCCACTTATCTAGTTTCCAATGTAAGTTATCAGAAACTATCGCCAATCTTCTGATTACACAACCTATTGCACAATATTGTTGCACGATCTTTAACCATTGGTTAAATAGTTGAAAACTTTTTTATTAATTCATTACAGATGATTGACATGTCCATGAGCATGTTTGCCGAACGCCGATCGGTTTGCACATCAAGCAGTTCGGTACCAAGCAAAATCTTACTTATGTTTACAGATGGTGTGATAAACAACTCGGTGCAATACCACGAAGCCTTTGAGCGTGCTGCTGCTGCAGACATCTTTGTGGCTGCTGTGATCTTAGATTCTGATAGAGTAAGTTATTTTGAAAATCTTGGAAAGCTTGAATGGAGGCTGTGATGATATTATCTCGTCATTTATGTTTGCAATATCATTTAATGCAGGGTTATTGATCTACTTTGTAATTTAAAATTTCAGGCGTTCAAAAAAAGCAATGGACTGCTTCAATTTCCTTACAGCTTCGAAATCAAAAATGCCGACCAACTTCCTCAGGCAATGGTTGATTTACTGAGGCAGTGGTTCGAATATACATCCTAAAAAATTTTTCCCCAGTATTTCGTCATTTTGTTTTGTAAATAAATTGGTTTTACCCTGATATTGAATCTTTGGAGCATCCTTTGAATTTATATTTAATTTTTAACATGACTGTTTCTTGATCGATTCATTGAGAGTAAAATACTCTTATTGGCAGTTATTCTAATAAAATTGTACTTGTATCTCTTCAAAAAACTCGTAAATCTTTTGCCTTTTACAGAGATTTTCATGGGTAGAAACAGCACGATGAGTGTTTGATGAATTTCATGATTATTGTTATTGCGGGTGTAATCCGGAACGATTCAAATGAAACATTCAACATGTCCTCTTTTTTGGTTTTTATTTATTTATTCATGCCAATGTATATGGCAACACTAAGTGCGACTCCATTGATTTCAAATTCTAGCCGCTAGGGCTTATTTTTGGGTAAACACGGTAATGCAAGCAATAGTTTTGGAATTCGTTCAAACTCGAAATGCAAGCTAGTCATGATACAAAACATGCTGTACACTATGATTGTTAAAGTAATGTTATAAAATCAGAAAATCTGTTATCCATCCTTGTGGAAACCCATGTCTTATTCCATGTTTATTCAAATACCTTCATGCAACCTCTCCTCTTCACTTTATCCTTACAGGCAGAAGGCTTTGGTCCCTAATAACATAAATGCTTAATGATTAGAAATATTAGCATCGCTTTACTGTCCAAGTGATTTCACTTAATTGGAAACAGATGTGATAGTCCATAAAATCACATCAATGCATTTATGTTCAGATTCCATCAGAGTAGCTTAAACTCAGTGGCACAACCAGATAGAATGGTTCTAAACCCAAAATTGTTAAATAATAAAAAAGAATAAATCTATTTAATTATTTGAATATATTGATATTTGACTAATATTAATTGTATAACATGAGAAAAATCATATCTGAAAAAATAAAAAGCAAAAAAAGTTATTCAGATATCTAAACCCCAAAAAAACATCTCTGGATGCACCATTAAGTTTTAGCACCAAGCTTATTACTAAGGACTATGCCACATAAAATGCAATGTAATGCTGCTTCACTGTAAAATTAAAGTAAAACAGTATTTAACTGCATTCTGAAGAAAAACAAATTCAGGTGGGTATTGGCACTGAAGAATGGCAGAATTGACAACAATGTTTGCAATGAATTGACAACAATAAGTTGCAATAAGTTGACCTTATAAGTCCGGCATATCAGCCCCAACAAGTCCTTTGATGCCTCCTCTTGTATGGCTTCAGTGTGCATCTGTATTATCGCAGTATTATTACAAACCACAGTTTTGTTTCACATAATTGAAGATACAATTTTGAATTCAAGAATATAATTACAAATTTTAAAAAACCTTTTGAAAAGCTGTTTATAGTTATGGAACTGATTTGAGCAGTAATTACTAATTTGGAGAGATTTTATCAATGCAAGAATTTTTGTTGTTATAATTTCATTACTTTATACCAACATAATTTGTGGGTTATAATTAAATGAGCTCTAAAAAATGCTCTATTGATATTTTAAATGAGTAACAAGGCAGAATAAATAACAAAAAAATTAAAACTAATATTTCATTGAAGACACCTGCCATGAACATGTCAATTTATAAGATTTCAAATCAAATAAGTTTACCCCGTTGATTGTGATCCAGGGTACATATTCATGAGGGGGATCAAGACTTTTAGTCTTCACAGCCATTTCATGCTGGAGTTGGTTGCCTTTCTTGCTGTTTACACATTTCATGAGGTTGGTGAAGCTGAGACCTTGCTCACCTGCACACTAAAAAAGAAATTGAAGATGGTATAAAAATAACACAAGGTAACAACGTTGGCACCCTTTTTGAAATATTCCTTAGTATAATGAGACATGATAGCAAAATAAACAGCCACATTGGTTAACATTGAAATTGCATGTGGTGCTTCACATAGATTTCATTTGTGTAATATTCCAGTTGTTACTCTAACATTAGAAAATGTTAGCAACATTACCTTCTTGCCAGTTTCCTCCACAGAAGCTTCGTGGCTCATCTCCATGCATGCTATAAATGGGAAGGTGATGTTCCGAGGATAAGCATGTAAGGCACATGTCTGCAAACGTCAATAAGGACTTAACTCGCAATATATTTATTAAGTGCAATCTGTTACGCAATGCTGAACATCTGAGACATGTTAAAGTTGAGGTAGACATATTATTGGTTATCATAAATTACCAATTTCGTTGATTTTTAAATGCAATATTTTTTCTTTACATGTGATTGTGAGTGTTTCAATGTGTTAAGTTGACATATAAGACATGTGAATGCACTAGTCAAAGTCATTGTTCCACATTAAGATAGTTCAAATACTTGGATGAGAATGATGATGAAAAAGCAAATAAGAAGAGAAATTCACGTGGAGCATGTTTCCGAAGCATTCCTCTTCACCGTGCTGGCAAGTGAAGACCCATTTGCCATCAACAAAGTTCTCCTGGCAACAAAAATGTCAAGTGTTCTGTTCAGTCAGCTGAGACACCACATTAAGGTCATTTTATTACAATAAACATTCAAATTATTTTATTTATTAGTAATACAGTAATGCATAACAAATTTATTACAACCCATCTCAAGAATAAAATGGCATTTTTATTGTAAACAGTGATAATTTTTATGTAAGTTTTTCTTTTCAATTCTTGTTTTTTACAGATTGTTTAATTCAGATATTTTAGCATTTTCAGATATTGGCTCCAAATTACTAAAACTCATACATCATTACACACCTCTGCATTCCCATAAGGAACAAAGTCGACAAGGAATATATCTGGAATGGCCTTATAGGTTCCCCAAAGTTGATCTTCCATGAAATCCTTTAAATGAAATCATAAAACAAAGTTGTGAGATCACGAATGCTGGGAGAAGCAGGATTCATGTGATATTTAAAAAATACTCAGAATGATCGAGCACCTAAACTTTTTAAAACATTTTAAAAATATTTACCTTTACATATGTCTAGCACTATTTGCCTAAACATTTGCACAGATTATCAAATTGGAGGGTTCAATCGAAACAGTGAACAATAATTTAGCCATGTAAAATGTATGTTGTCATATTTTTCATATTTTTGCCTACAGATGGACATAACATTACTTCACTTTGTAATTTGCTGCAACAGTTTGGATTGTATTGTAGCTACAAAATGCTTTGGGCAAGATCGCAAATCACATTTTGTGTGAACACACTAAAACATCGCTTCCTAATGCTCAAGACAAGAACCAACAAACCTTGCAATCTGGACACAGAACTTCGTAATAAAACCCAATGTCAACAGGTTTCTCATTACTCCAGTAGTGATCATCTCCACCATTGCGATTCCACACAAATTCCTGGCACTGGTCAATTACCTAATGAGGAAGCACATTATTGTGATTATTTTAACTCACCATTAACCCTCAAATCCTTCAACTAGTGAAGATGTTAATCAAATTTAACAATAGCACAAGTTTACGTATGATCTAACTTTGCATTTTGAAGCGATATCTTTAGAACTGCACCAGAGAGCAGGCAAGTAATCACAGGCAGTGCCCAGCGAAACTATAGCCAGTAACGACAGCAACACAGAAAAAATAACAAAATTATTTCTAGTCATTGTCAAGCGCTCAAAAGGGCTGAAACGTGGGCTTTTATAGAGACAGATTGTTACACAAAATCATGTGTCATTACGTCTCACGTGACTTAAATAAAATTAGCATGCTTTTTTAATTTTGTTTCCGCAACAAAATGACAAGCTCACAAACGTGTTTATTCTACATACTCGTATTTGATACAAAGGAAATCCAAGCAAATAGGCTACTAATATTTGTGCGATTCACTCTGCTCTCATTTTAAAAGCGAATACATAGTTACGATTTTTAGACAAGTTTAAAGAAATTAATCAACTAGTTGCATTTTTGAACATCTTGCGCTTTAGTTTTCAGTTTATACATCATGGTTCCTAGACTTGTAACTTAACTTTTCTTTCCTCATCATTATCATATTGTCCCGAATTAATAAAATTAATGCCTGAGCATAGTTATAAGCTAGTTATGACATTGTGTTGGCCTACCCGTCCGCAAGAGTTAAAATTATCCAAAATTGTTACAAGTGCGTTATGAAAAATTGACGGCTTATAATCACATTTATGCCAAGAATGGTATTACAAACTACTAGAAGCTACCCACCGCCCAACACCGGCATTTCGAAACCAGGACGAATGACAAACACACCGTCGCATCCCTCCACGAGCTCCGTTTATTGAAGCCAACGAATAACAAAAAGAAAAAAAAAACAAAACGAATTTTTAACGTGTAAAACACGATAAACGCCAACGGTCTATTTCAGTCAAAAACCGCTGCCGTGTTTTCAAGCAGTCCGCTGCTAACAAATGCGTCAAAAATAAATATAATCCAAGATCGCAGAAACAATTTTTCAGAAAAGCAAAAGTAATTTAACATTTAATTAATAGCGAACGCCAAAATAAAAGTTGGGAAGGCAAGCAGAGCAATCAACCGAGCAATAGCGGTCCCTCAGTCACTTCTGCCTAGCTAGCACCCATACAGCAATTGTAACAGGTGACGAAAACTTTAGGCTAACAGGAGTAAACTAAATTTACAAACATAAATTTGTTCCTTGCACATAATCCAAAATGTCACTTGTATGGTGTTACGACACAATTACAATCCATAAAATCCTAAGATCTCCTTAAATGCAATATATAAAAGTGAACAAAGACCTGAAAATAACTGAAATTAAACCAAACGTGAGGATTGGGCTTGCAGATATCTCTGCAATGGAAACTCTGGACAACTAAATGCTTTCACTACAAGCAGAAGGAATGGAAGGAAAGAAGAGCAAAAAAACAAAAGCAACAAACAAACTTTCAATTTCCATCGGTTCTGCCACAAAATGCTAATTCCAAAAATATGCACTAAAAAATCGTTCGTGAGTAAAAAGCATAAGTTGAAGTGCAAACCAATAATTATAATGATAAATATTATGATCGGATGTCAAATGAATCGCAGAAGTTCACCGAGGGAAGTGATGAGATGAAACAAATGCAATCAAGGTTTGAACAAGGTTTGTTCAGTCGACAGAGTACAAGAGATGTCCCTTCGACAATGAGATGAATTTAATTAGACAAATCAATTTAAATAATAAATAATAATTTAAAACTCTTCAATTATTTCAGCCAAATACTTATAAATTCAATGAAGCATGGAAAAGAAAATAATCAACACAAGTTTATATCATAAAAATCATTTGGACACACATGGCTTTATCTTCATTCAGTTGCATTCACCATCATGACTGTGATCATCCAATAATTACATCGCGTAACGGGAAAACAGCTGAGGGATGAACATGGATTGTAAGGCATATTAAGTTAATCAAGCGCATGTGCTTAAAAATCAAATTAAATCCTTGGAAACTATTAATAAATTACACTACATCACTATCAAGTCAACAGCCTCATTTGTGACCTTGATCAACAACTGTAATAATTACTGGGACAAAAAGTGAGTATTAATAATAATAATAATAATAATAATAATAATAGTAATAGTAATAATGATAATGACAACACTACCACCACCACCAACGATAATAATAATAATAATAATAATAAAAATAATAATAAACACCATATTAGCAAGAAGTTAACAATAAAATGCATAAATCTTGAATTGCTACTGCAATTAAAGCAGCAATAAAAATAATTTTGGTTATTTAGAAGAATAAAGTTCAGGGAACAAAGAAGGGTCAAACAAAAACCTCAATGACAAGTGACAGTCAGTAGTAATCACAATAATCATTTTAAACTTATAAAAAGTCATAAGCAACTGTAACTTTAGTGTTATTGAACAAACAGCACTTTTAACGAAATAGATAATTACACATCATAATCAAATATTTTTCATTTTACATTAAGTACAAAAAGTGCTCAGTCTGTTGCCAACCAAGAATGGTAAAAATTTATTAACATTATGTTATACGGTCAACTTGCTAATCACCTTTTTCGTGATTATAATTGTCGTCGTCATCATCATCATCACTTCTTGTTGTCCATTCTCTCAACATCCTCGCCAGTAATTCTGGTATCTGGGCTGCCATGAACTCTAAACCTGTAAAGGCAGGTGTACTCCTCGTTGCCATGGTTACTGTAAACCCTCAGTTCCACATGGAGAAACGACAGGATCTGAAGCTCAGGCTGGAAAACAAAGAGTTGATGATGATAATGATGGTGACATAATCAAAATAACTAATCAAAAACACAGCTTTTAATAAACTCACTGCAATTTGGAAAAATTGTATTGGTTCTCCCTGAGCGTTGTATGTGAAGTTGCCAAGATTGGTGCCTTCGTGGTCATTGGCATCAGCCAAGCCCTAAAAAAGAATCAATCAATCCATTATCAATCAATCAATGCCAGTAAGATCTATCAGCAATCAATAAAGGTGAAAAATAGTCTCACCCAGACACCAAATTCCTTAGGAGCACTGTCGACCCTACCGAACGTGGTGATGTTGACGTTGACGTGCTCGAGGGACACCTCCTTGATGTGGACTTTCGTTGACAATTGGATCACCATGTAACCGACCGAACCAACAAATGGCCAGCATTCTCCAGGCAAGGAACCAGACTTAAGAAATCATTAAGAGATATTAATTGATTGAATCATCCAGCTGTGGCAATTATTTTGCATTAAATTAATGGACTTGATACCGTCATCATTATCATCACAACATCACCATTATCATAAAAATCTGCAATTGACACTTGTACCTTCTCCAAACCACTACCACCACTAGAAATACACACAAATAACACCCATGCAACTCTCGCTTCCCACTCACCTGTATCACTGTTCTGGGCGAGTTGTTGGCATACCACAGGGGAATTCCAAAGACACTGAGCTGGGCCATACCCCTTTTGTAGGTCTTAGAGCACCTGGTTCCTAATACTGAACCACCTGCATTACACACCATACAAATACAATAAAATAATAAGAATGAGAATTAAGGAAAATATCCACTATCATCATCATCATCATCATTTATCAACCTGCAGATTCAAGGGCATAGTCTGCTTTTCCAGTCTTATCAGCATCATATTTCGAGAGGGCATCCTTGATGGCAAATCTCATCTCCTAGTTGTGATAAGAGGCAGCAAAATAAATAACAATTAATTACAACAACGAGTGGTAAAGAGACATTAACCTAATTAAAAATATTTAATAACAACGTACAATATTGAAATCGATCTGGTAAAAAAAAAAACATGCATGCAACTTTGTAATGATACATGCATGCACCAGGTATCAACTTTTTACCATGATGCGACACTCACCTCAGGTGTGACAACAGGACCTAATACTCCAGTGGTGGATGCGCTTGACAGAGCGTGCATGGCTTTCATCTCATTCTGGAACTCTTTTTTGGTGGCATCTAAAGTAGCACCGACCTCTCCTTTAAGTTTGTCCAAGCCCTCTGCCATCATATATAAAATGGATCAGTGAGAATATTATTAGTGGCAATGATAGCTACGATTGACACTATCAATTTAATAATAAGCCATTTCATTATCTTGAAAACGTTTGGGCATCTCCTAGAGAAATGTGACTTTAATGTTGCGATCACTATTAACAATGACAACAAATAGTTCCTTTCCAACAACCGCTATTTCTATTACCATAATACAACAACTAAAATTCTGACCTTGAACTTCCACCTTGACCCTGTGATCGTATGTCAACTTAAGGTCAGAGGTTATCTTCTCCACAGTTGATTCCATCCTGCTCTCCAACTCCTCATCAGCAACAAACTTCTCAGACAACCAGGCGAGCAACGTGCTGCTCAGCTTTGAGTTATCAGGGTTGGAAAAGATCTGAAGGTGTGAAAGTGGAGCTGCACTTGTAATGCATAACGAACATTTAAATATTACACACACATATATATATATATACATTATATATATATATATATATTCTAGATTATGACAGTCAAACAAGTTTACATCTGCAATTTGAAGTACTCATTATAATGCCTAAATTAACAAATCTACTTCAGAACTTCTGTTTAAGTTTTAAAATTAATAAATATTACAAGTCATTAAACTCCATTAAATTTTACTTAACACATCCTATATTCTGTATCATAAAATTGGGTCCATTAAAAGTTCCTAACTTATTTATATAATTAACAATCAAGCCCTGCCCACTTCATGCAAATGAGTCTCAATACTCTTCCTTATCTCTCCTTCTCCAACTCCATCTTTTGTTGCAGAACTGATGACTTCCAATCGACCTTTAACCTCCTGGTGTTTGACTTCGACCTGCTTCGTCATCTCCTCCTTGAACTGTTCCAAGGAGTCCTGCAGATTGGCTTTTAGTCTTTCGATCCTCGTGATTTCTTCTTCCGATCTTTCTACATCATTCGTCGACCTCTCCTGTCGTTCCTTGACTATGGACTCCTTCAGACGTTCCACTTTCCTGGGTGAGAAGATAAAGTTGAGGAAATCATTTCAACTGTTATAATGCCAGATCAGGATATCTGATTTATATTGGTAGTTTATTTTTACTATTAGTATTACGGCAATATTCTGTGAGAATTTGACAAATACATGTCAATCAAGTTAGTAATTCATTGAAATGCTTTCAACATTGAGAAACAGTAATCAACTCGTAATAAATTAACTCACTCGTTAAATTCTAACTTGAACTTTTCAACATCTGCCTTGAGTGACTGCAAAGTAAACAAACGTTTAGATAAACATCCCATTGCGATCTCATCAATATCTCAACTTGAAACATGTATGAGCAATACAACACATAAAGTGTTCAATCCCGATGCATTTTTAAACTTACTATGTCCTACATAAATAATTAATAAAAAATCATAAAAATATTCACTTCAAGTGAGGTGAAGTCTCCATCTTGTCTTTTCTTGGCCTGAAAAGTCATTTCAATGATGAAAAATATTAGAGTTAATAATGGCCAATAATTGAGAAATTATTAAAGAGTTAATAAATTAGTGTAAGGCCTTCACCTTGTCCTCATAGATCTGCCACTTCATTGCAAAGTTTTCCTCCAAATTCTTCTTCAACTGATTCAGTCTCTCATTAAGCTCTCTTAACTGTATTCCAGATCCCTTTGGACATTCAGCATTGGAGGATGATGGTCCTAAATTTGGCTCATTGGGGGATGATGGGGAAGGTTCCATGGTGGGTGGCATTTGGGTGGGTGGTGAGGGAGGAGCATAATCTGAGGCTGTTGATGGAAGGTCATTTGACTCTTTAGTGTGCATCAGATAATCCCAGAATTGTTTGGATGTTTCAAAGGCATACTGCAGGAAATATCTGAACATTATTACATCATAATTATTATTATTTGTTACATTAGTATGTTATGAAACTGATTCTGCAGTAATCTGGAAAAAAACATAACTAATGAACTTGAAATCCTCTTCCAATATCTCAAGAAGGTATAAAAGTGCAATACAAAATACAAACCACTGAATATTCATGAAATGCATCCACAGTCAATTTCCCATAGTCACTGATCTGAGCAGAGCTTGGATAATTCCCACAGGCATATAAATAGCCGCTCCCTGGTAACCAGACAAATGATTCTAATAATTATTATAAAATTTATGATGTAATAATATGTTTATTTATAAACCACTATAAGCATCATTAAACTCAATCATTTGTGTTGTTGTAAGCTGGGTTGCGAACGACACCCAATGACCGTTACTTTTACCGCTGCTCACAGGAATACCCTCTGAGCTAACTCGCAAGCCAAACACTGGCAATTTGAGATTGTGATGCTTAACTTTTTTTGAACATCATCATCATTAACATAATAAATAATAAAAAACTAATATGATACCCAATAAGACTGCAGTCATCAGTACGATCAGAGGCAGGCAGCAGAAATGACAGTCTCTCATTTTTCTGGTCCTGTTATTGTAAAATATGTTATGATTCTAATAATAATAAACTATATGACATATATCAACGTAATTAGAATTACATAGCTACCTTCATTTCATAAATTATTATGCTTACAAATGCTATAATCACTATCATTATTATTTCTTGTACATATTTACAATATTACTTGATTGTTAATGTTATTATTGCTTTAATAATAACACTTAATAGTTATTGTCCAACCTAGATAAAATAGATTTATCAACAGCTGAAGATGATTTTGCAGTGGCCCCAAAGACGTATGTGATGAGATTCCTGAACACATAGAAGATGCCACCTGATTTCAAAGGGTGCATGATGTCATCACAAGCTTATTATTATTAATATTATTATTATTATTTAAAATTTGTTTTTATTAATGTCATTATCATTGGTTCAATTTGCAAATAACTTCACCAAGAGTTTGTGGAACAAATAAAAATAAATGACTGGATCACTTTCCTTCCTAACTCCATCTTGTTTATTTATAGGTAGTAAGGAGATACCCTTACAAACAAATATTGGCAACATGCAGACAAGACAGATGATTTTCAAGATGATAAACAAGAAGCAAATTAACAAAGCCTGGGCACACCTGGAGATGTGCGGGGAAAACAGTCGGTTCGATTAAACTAAATTAATTTTTAAACAGGAACTTCAAAAATTAAGTTTCGTCTACTGCAATCAATGTTATAAGCATATTTAAAAACTTCTTCAAAAGGTCAATGACATTACAACTTAATAGTTATCATTACCATGTATTGATGAAAATAATAATAATAATAATAACTCATAGCGTAAATTAAAAATAAAAAACTTTAATATTTTTAAACTCAGTCAATTAGTTTATTAGCCACATACCAATTGTGCCAATCAGGGAGTACAGGAAATTTGTTGATTGAAAATATTCATGATTTGAGTGAGCTTCTAAAATTAGAACAAACAGGGAAAACCAGTCTCCATTAATAGAACAGGGCAAAGCATGAGTTATTAAAACATTAAATGTTAAATAAAAATTCTTTAAATTGGGCTTAAAACACAAACTAAAACAAGTGATTAGCAAGCCAAGAAAATATTAATAACACAATTAATAAGATAATAACTTCATATTTACTCATTCCAATATACACAATGATATAAATTAATAATAACAAACACGACAAAACAAATCTACTGAAGACCCACAAACCAACTTAAGACCACAACAAAATGAAAACAGTAACACAAAGGAACATTGAATGATGAAGATTACAACAAACACTATACAACTATGATTGGAATCAGACTTACTCTCATTATGGTCACCATGTGTTTGCTTGATTGGGGTGTTAAGGCTTCTTGCCCTCTTTGTCAGAGGTTTGCTACCTCTGCTAATTCTGAGCAGGAAGTTGAATGGATAGGTTATGACAGTCCACATCGTTGTGAAGATAGTGACTGGATGGACAACCATCACGTCATTATTGATAATAACAATAAAAAGTTGATATTATTAAATTAAACTGTAACACAGTCATAAAAATAATATTCACAACAGATACAGCAATTACAAGATAGGTCTATTACCATTGCTTATGTAATTAACAAACAATAAATTAATAGACATTAATGGTTATATCGATATGGTTGGTTTGCTATATATCCTAAATTGCACAGGGAAGTCTAATAAATACAATTTTAATGTTTCCATGAACTGAAATGCCATAACTGGTCAGATGTCTTGAAAATTTCTCATTAAATGGATAAATGTCTGAGCTTTATTTACTCTCCCATAAATGAAGTTGTTAATGCTTACAGCCAACAACGACTAACCAAGGATGTTTCTTCTCTCCTTAAGTCCAGTTCGAGTGGACGAGACTCCATCAGTACCTGACCAATGGTGGCGAATAAACTCTAATAATTTCACTGAGTAGAATAAATAGTTATCACCCCAAATGCAATAACATATTAATTTACCACTTTTGTATATTATCTAATTCAAAGGACTCAAATCTTCCCCACAAGTGAATAACCACAACATTCAGTTCCAACATTGAAACTCCATTTACGTGTCAATTAATTACTATTAAGTCAAGAGCTTTCCAACCATAGATGTGAGAGATGGTGTTCCTAGCAGGGAACATTGGCGAGTTGTCCTTGTCCTCCATGAGAACATCCTTTTTATTGCTGGTAATGGTTGTGCCAGCGTTGGATACACTTGTCCATGACCTAGCCTCATAGACTAATGTTTCTTTATTCCCTGGAGACAGGGGGATGAGGTTATCAAGAACATCCCTACTTCTTAGGTGGTACTTGACAGACTGGGCTGATAAACAGGATTATTTATCCAATAACCGTTGATTTATGAAAACAATTTCAACTTAAATTAGAAAAATTATCAAAGTAATTTAAATTGAGACTACATTTCTAAACAAATATTTCTAGCTCAGTCAGATTCCAAACAAGCTCACTCGAAGCGTCCGTGCAATCGGATCGGTTGAGGCGGGAAAGGGAGCTCTCGTCGGACCTGTCCCCCCTGAGACTCGGGCGTGACATGTTCGGGTGAGTGTATTGCTCGTCGTAGTTCCGGTTGTAACTGGCACTGTCAAGGTCACTTAAACATCAATATTTAGCATATGATAGCAATGATAATTAAGAAGATGGTGGATTAGCAATACTTTCAGTTAGCTTCCATTTTTCAGATATACTTTTTTAGGCATGCAGGTTGGCCAAATGGTTGCATTAATAGCAATGATCACAATAAGTTGTATTCACAACCCAGCATGCACAAACTGGCGGAATCCTTGGTTAAGGACACTATATGAATAGTAGAGGGATTAAAAAGTTCTGTTCTAATGCTTAAGGCACTCAATAGATTGGATAAATACTTATAATTGGATAAACTCAATACTTCAAAAATTCAAGTAACAAGCATTTTAACGTTTTGAAAAAATGTAAATGATTGATCAGTGGAAGATAAATAAAAAATAAACATTCTTAATGAATCATTTCGTTTTGTTAAATATATGTATTAAGGTTATGAGTTGTTGTTTTAAATATCAACTCAGCTATTAATATTAAGTAATAATAAATGCAATAATTAATGTGGCACATGCATCAGAAATAGCTGGCAGGTTTGGAATGTATGAACTACGGATCAATATAATGCTCTTAATGGAATGAGTAAAGATTGAGTGTTGCTGATAGGAATTTGGATATAGACATGCTTGAAGCACTCTTACAAGAATTTTATGTAGGAATTGCAAGTAGGCAGGGCATAAGATAGACCAAATATTCATCACTGATAACAGTTAAACACAATGGATTTAAGTTCATTTTTATTATTATAATAATAATAATAATATAATAATAATAATAATAATAATAATAATAACAATAACCTAGATGAGCGCACACAGTAAATAATAAATACAAATGTCCGATTCTAACCTTCGTGCATAGGTGTAATCAGTCTTCGGGGACCTGTTGCAATTAATACAAATGCATGTTTTGATATTTATAAATAATGCATAACAGCACGACATCACTTTCAAATGCCATTTAAATGTTAAATTGTTTCTTAAAATTAGTACTAATTCTAATTTATTAGTAATCAACCATCTTATTAATATTAATAAATGCTGGTTATTATGGCTAATGGTTTTCCTGAATCAAATTAGCAGCATGTCACCCGTGTGTGGAAAACACAGGAACATGAATAAAACCAATGGACATCTTCCAAAATTGAAAATTTTAAAATGAAAACATAAGCAACACACAAGAACAGTTTGCAAGCAAAGCTACAATCAAATCAACAAAAAAGGCTCTACAAACTAACAGTTTCCAATGTCTGTGATCAACAGGCATAACAATGCATGTCTATATTTGAATCTATGATACTTAAAAATGGCTGATGATAAAAGTCACTTTACTAGACTTCACAAGTAGCTGCAATCTAACAAAATCTATCCATAAAAAATATATGTTCTTAAAAATTGCTCTTGATTAAAATTTATAAAACAATTTTAAAATGATAGATTATCATATGTTTAAATATGCATTAATACATAACATATGATATCATTATTAATATGAGAATTCCAGAAATAATGACCAAAATAATAGTTAACTGGAAAAACATATGCAATAAAAATAATGTAATTATAATAAAATAATGCCTTTACTTTTCCCAATCATCTTGAATGTATGTATGGTTTGGCTTGCCAAGTCTTGTAAAGGATCTGTCTGTGCTTCTTGAAAAACAATGACCATTTAGATTGTTGAACATTTAAAAATAATAATAATTTATATAGTAATAATATTTACATTGACAAGAATTTTTCAATTTGTCCGTGCAGTCGAGTAATGTAAAAAATATATAAGGGCGGGCTGCATTTGCAGAGGCATATTGATAATGTTAGTTTGATAAATAATTTTTTTGTTCATAGTAAAATATGAAATTTTTGGCATGTAATTGATGAACATGATATTTTGTTGTATCTTTGCTTGTTTTGATTTTCAGTAATTGCATTACTTCAGCAAGTGTTTAAGTTATTGCTGAGATTAATAATAATAATCAGAAATATTCCACATTCATATAATGCACATATTATTGAAATCATTGGCATCCAAAAACGTTACATTGTTGTTTCTCATATCTATGATAACATAGTTAGCATAAGTCACAAATTCAGTGATGACTAGCAATGTTTCTTTAACTAATTTGTTTGCTTATTAATTGCAGGCAAAAACCCAATGGTATGGAAATAGAAAAACAAGCATTCAAGCACCTATAAGCATGCTAACAAATTCTAATAAGTCGGATAGAAAATTCCTTCATCTCGTACGCATTGAAAAAACATCCAAAACAATTTCTTGCAATCCCAACGAAACACAAAAAATAATAGATGGTATCATAAAGTATCAAATTAAGGTACAAATATTATCGCGAATGATCCCTGGTAAATACCATGCTTCCAGCGTCGACAATGCTTAAATATTGCATATCTGGCAAACAAAATTATCACAATGCATTCCATGCAAGACTGGTTATGTAACAATACATAAATTTTTTGGACTTCAACGAAATTTTTTTTACCAGTCTTGAAACCGCAATTCGAAAATTATGCGTTGTTTTTAAATACTCACCCTAACCCCGTTGCGAATTGATGAAATCTTTCATCTAAATTATCATTGTCGATACTTTGATCGCTTTTCATACTGTAAGACACAGTATATCCTTTATCCATCGCAGGTTCCCTCGCTTTGCGAGAATAATCCATTGTAAAACCTCAAATTTTCAAACGTTTGTAAATTCCAAGCGATGTTGACAGAACGATAAACACCAGCAAGGCCAATATTCAGTAAACCAATTTTAACAATGTTAATTTTATTTAAGATTACATAATCTAATTTATTTAAATTTAATTGATCTGAAATGTTAAATATATTTAAAATTAGGCCTTAAGATTGATTTTTGAGATAATTTCCTAGTTGTCATGCGTTTTTATCCAAATAAAAAATTTTAAGTAATGAACAACATTTACTTTTTTCGACTTTATAAAACTTCTATATTCTGTCTTTTCGAAAGCTTACAAAACAAGGAATTTTATATTCAAAATATTTAACATATATGCGAATATACTGCAGGCTATATCCCATTTAATAACATATTAAACAGCAATCAGACAATAGCAGCTAAAATAGTTTCGGAGCTTCCCTAATAGGTCCAGAAGAACATTTGCCTACTCCTAAGCTCACTAAAAATTAGGCGTGAAATACTTTGAATAATGCATTGGTGCATATCCTTTTAAGGCCGAGGGCCAGAAAAAAACGGAAAACCGCAGGGGTCCGAGCGAATGAGACCATGTAACATCACAGAGCAGTATACAACAAAAATATGCTAATTTAAAAAAGCATAACCTACACGATATTTCCGGAATAACTATAAATTGAAAAAAAAACAATTTTAAAAAAGAAACAGGAAAAAACGTTGTTAATTATTCGGCGCTTGTAAAGTTACATACTAAAATTTAAATGGAGTTGTAAAAGAGAATTAATAAGTTTGAGCTTAATAAGGTGGAGCTCCATTAAATATTTTTATTTCAAAGGTCTCAGCACCGGATTTAACCAGGTGAAGTGTGATAGACCACAATCAGCTCAGGTGATGAGGGCCCTCAAGTCTCTGGGCCATCTGACAAGCAAAAAATGTAATAAGGGTTTCATTAGAGGCTCCTGTACATCCTAAATCCCAAATTTTCTGATATCCTGAATGGATGGTTTATAATACAGAGTCAATGATGGCAATGATGACAATGATAATGATGATTATCTTAATGATAATTATTATAATCATACATAGAAATATAATCTACATTCTTCATCCCTGTCCACTGACAATTGTAAATTCATCAATTTCATTAAGATTTGAAAATGAGATCATGTTAATCAAGTAATCCTAGGCGTTTCCTACCGTTAGCCTATCATATTATCCTCAACCAATCAATATTTCATAGCAATAGGTAATTTTATTATTATTTTTTGATATATGTGCTACGATTTTTGAGTAAGAAGCTTGTAACAACTTGTAAGAAAGAGCGATGTCCAGTAAGTCAATATTTAACAAACGAATAAATAAATTTTAAATAATTATATAATTTTATGCAATTAGTTGCTATTAAGTAAATAAGCAAATTTCTGACACACCAGGATTAAATTCAAACTATTTCACAAATAATAAATTTAATTAAGAATTAATAATAATAAGTTATCCTATCATGAAAATCAATTATTATGAAAATATAAACATTATTATCTAATGTTGATAAAGTACGGCAATGTGTCATCAAACCAAACATAATAAAGTTTGTGATCAAATAGATTATGACAGCGTCTTTCAGAAAGATACGCCTATTAATTACATTATGTACTAGAGAATATCACGAATTAAAGTTTAAAGTTAATCAAACAGTCGAGAACAATTTAATTTTATTTTGCTTAACGAAAAAGATTTTTTGCTAGTGAAAGAAATAAGCAGCAAGCTCTCGATGCTTTCTAGAGATAAGATTCCGCAACCAAACATAAGAATGATGAAGGTACGCTACTGCTGCAGAGCTAAAGCTTAGCAAGAAAGATACGAATTACCAAATATGGAAAAGTTGCAGGGTCTTTATAAGCTTCATCTCGTTACACTTAACCACCGCAGGCTCGCTTTCTTGAGTTTAGATTTTCTTAGGAGTTTCAGTTGTAAGCCAGCCAAGACAAAATGTGTGACGACGATGTTACCGCTCTTGTTGTCGACAACGGATCTGGTCTTTGCAAGGCTGGTTTTGCAGGAGACGATGCTCCCAGGGCTGTCTTCCCCTCCATCGTCGGAAGACCCAGGCACCAGGTTCGTAATGTTTTTAAACAATAATAATTTTAAAAATCGAAGTAAAAAATAAAACTAAAAAATAACAAAATATGATTCTGTAATATGGCATTAAAAATTATTTCAAAATAACAAAACGATTAAATATTGAGACAAAAAAATTATTATTATTATTATGTAATTACAATTTTGAAATTAGCTGATATGGAGGCGCTTAATAAAAACTAAATTTTAATAATACAGGGTGTGATGGTCGGTATGGGTCAAAAGGACAGCTACGTCGGAGATGAAGCTCAGAGCAAGAGAGGTATCCTGACCCTCAAGTACCCCATTGAGCACGGTATCGTCACCAACTGGGACGATATGGAGAAGATCTGGCACCACACCTTCTACAATGAGTTGCGTGTCGCCCCCGAGGAACACCCAGTCCTCCTGACTGAGGCTCCCCTCAACCCCAAGGCCAACAGGGAAAAGATGACCCAGATCATGTTCGAGACTTTCAACTCTCCTGCTATGTACGTTGCCATCCAGGCCGTCCTTTCCCTCTATGCTTCCGGACGTACCACCGGTATCGTCCTCGACTCCGGTGATGGTGTCACACACACCGTCCCCATCTACGAAGGTTATGCTCTGCCTCACGCCATCCTCCGTCTCGATCTGGCCGGTAGAGATCTTACTGATTACCTCATGAAGATCCTTACAGAAAGAGGTTACAGTTTCACCACCACTGCTGAAAGAGAAATCGTCAGAGATATCAAGGAGAAGTTGTGCTACGTCGCACTCGACTTCGAACAAGAAATGGCTACGGCTGCCTCCTCATCCTCCCTCGAGAAGAGCTACGAACTTCCCGATGGACAGGTGCTTAATTAGTCTTTTGATATGCATTCATTTCTCAGTAGATCATAGTTTGACATGATCTTTTAAAAATTTAAAGGTCATCACCATCGGAAACGAACGTTTCCGTTGCCCAGAATCAGTCTTCCAACCTGCCTTCTTGGGTATGGAATCTGCTGGTATCCACGAGACCACTTTCAACAGTATCATGAAGTGCGATGTCGACATCCGTAAGGATCTCTACGCCAACACCGTCATGAGCGGTGGTTCGACCATGTTCCCAGGTATTGCCGACAGAATGCAGAAGGAAATCACTGCCATGGCTCCAAGCACCATGAAGATCAAGATCATTGCTCCTCCTGAGAGGAAGTACTCCGTCTGGATCGGTGGTTCCATCCTGGCCTCTCTGTCCACCTTCCAGCAGATGTGGATCAGCAAGCAAGAATACGACGAGTCCGGTCCATCCATCGTCCACAGGAAATGCTTCTAAGCAGTCGGTCATCTTCTAGAAGCTGTTGTGGAAATTTCGCATTATGCGATTGTTTATTGGGAAATTTGATTATTTCACTTTATTCAATTATAATGGTATTTTCATGTGCCTTTGCCTTTCGTGATTCTGTTAAGATTTAAAAGTGTCTTTGTATTTAAATTGAAAATAAAGTCAAATCTCTACAGACATTTTCTAAATTGGAGTCAGTTAATCTGTAGATATCGAGTTAGCTTAGATAAAATTTAAGCTTAATTGTTATATACTTTTTAAATCAGTTTAAGAAATGCAGACCTTAAATCTATTATACAATACAAGTTGTAATGTGCAATGGTGTTGCCAAATGTTCGTCGGCAAGCAGAGACCTTAAATTCGATTTTCATTCTAGCAAACAGTTCTTCGTAACAATAGCTGCTTCCGACTAGAACTATGAGTTTCCTGGCGCTCTGTGAGAAAATGGTATACTTGAAATTGGGTTTTAATGTTTTTTTGGTTGTGAAATTGCTAATTCGGCCCGAGACTAGTCTAAAATTTTCACACTTGGCCCTCCGGTCAAAAAGGCTGGATACCCCTTTGCTCTAAACCAAACGTCAAGGACGCTGACTTGTTTGGAGATTTCTTCGGAAATAATCTGATTGCAAAGCCTCGTCTCGAATTGTATAGGTCTGACTTACATTGGAAAATGCAGAGGCAGTTATGGATGTAATTTTATCATAAGGAATCCTTCGTGCCTCGCAGGACTCTGATGTGAGGAAGGTGTATTTCAATTACGATCTTACCCATATGCTGTCTGAAGGGGCGTACGCTCTCCGGATGGCCAAACGCTCCTCTGGTACTCAAAAGAATACACGACAACTTCCTTTGCACACCACCAGTCTTTTCTAACATCACTACCACCAATGCAAGAAGTCTTCTCAACATGATTGATATGACCATTTTGTTTTTAGAAGAATTTTAGGTAGATATTTTCTGTGTGGTTGAAACGTGACTTTCTGTTGAAATCCCAAGTGCGTTGATTATTCCATCTCACGTTTATATCGTTGGGACCTACCGATTGTGTTCCACCAAACACCATCTGATCCTCGGCGACTTCAGCCTGCCTGACGTTGAATAGACTGGCCATAGCTCGCCTGACAACCAAATTTACAGCGTCTTCATAAATTTTATAAGTGAATTTGGACTCATTCAGTTTGTACAATTTTCAACTAGGCAGAACAAAGTCATCGATCTCATTTTCTCAAACGACAAATCACTAATTTTCGCGATGAGATGTCGCTCCACTTGAAACGTGTGATCATACAATTATCACATTTATACTCAATTGTCATAACATCACCGAATAACAAAATTGTTCACAAAAGAAACTATTGCAGAGCAAATTATTAACATTTAAACATTTACTTCTGTGATATTAACTGGAATCGAATTTTCAGAGTTGTTTTTTTGTGGATGAGTGCTGGAATGCCTTTAAGGGACACTATTTCAGATGCGACAGTCAAATTTTTTCTAATTGATCAAAACTCAAAATCTAGAAAGGTCAATTTCCCAGATATCGTTCCCTGTACAGAGTTAAAGCAGAACATTGGAGGAGATTTCTGGAGATAGGAGACGAAAATGATCTACAATTTACAATTTATTTATCTTATTTTTTGAGTGCGCAAAATGATCCCATATGGATGTGTTGGAAAATCCAATTTAGTTCTTCAAATTAAATGAGCGGGTTAAAAACAATTGAGGAAACGAAAATTTTGCAGACAAAATAAAGTTAATTCAATAGGACCGTTGGAAAAAGTAAGTTTTAATTGATGATTTAAACAGTTCTATTGTCGGAGCACAACGCATCTCGGTGGAAAGTGAATTCCATGTCCTAGGTTCGCACACATGGAACGGTCTCCCTGCTTGACTGTCCGGGACCTAGGAGTTCTGTTGTTAGAAGACTGCCGGGGACAGATGATGAGCCTGTTAGAAGTTCAGTAAGGGTTTGATAAGCGCTACCTGTGTCGGCCTTGTAGACTAAGAAGGAGGATTTTGAAGGTGATTCTCAATTTTCACCTAATGGAGGTCTCAGAGGTGGAGTGATGTAATCGGAAGATCTTCAACCACAAGTGAGCCTCGCCGTCGCATGATTGCTTGAAGAGCGTGGAGAGTCTGGTTAAGTCTAATTAATCCTAGTTATGCAACGGGCTTTAATCAAATAAATAAATAGAAAGTCTGGCGGTTGACATGGACAAGAATCGGATTGCAGTAATCAGGCTTTGAGAGAATGAGCTGAACTATGAGAGATATAAACATTTGATATGGGACGAATGGTTTAGCCTCCTTGAGGACGCCTGGCGTAACGGCTTGCAGCAACCCGATTAACATGATGATTCATTGTCAGGGATGTGTCAAGATATGCGCTGAGGTTTCTGACTGTCCGCGAAGGGCTACTAGAACCTGCCAGTTCTGGTAAGCTAATTGAGTTAATGCGGTTACATCTGGCAGCAGATCCAAACCACATTGCCTCCTTCTTGACAGGGTTGAACCTTAGTCCGCTATGTCTGCAAAGTACAGGGAAAAGAGTACGGATCCCAGTACGGAGCCCTGTGGAATGCCCAATTGAATGTACTGTATAACGTTGTACGAGGATGAAGACGGTACTGTTAGTTTTTTTTTCTTCCCGAGAGATATGTCTTGAACCATTGCAGTGTCGTTTTTTTGACAGTTTATTACAATTTTTATTAGTTTATTGAATCAAACAAACAAACAAACAAGCCGTTATATAAAAAAAAAACAAAAAGCGAAAGCGAATAAATTCAAACAAATCCAAAAGGCCAGCCTTAAGGAAGCACGCTCTTCCGATGTCGGATTGACCCTGAAAGTAGTTATATACAAAATTATAAGCTATACACATCCACGCAATAAATATTGTTTGTATGACATTTTGAATAGTAAAGAAAGTAATTTGAAAGGGCATGTGTTTAACTGAGTTAGATCATTGATAGATGAAGATATGGAGGAGTAAAGTCTTGGGCCATAACATTGAATTGAGATTAATTTAAGAAATTTGGAGAAAGACGAACTATATTCATGTATAAGTGAAGGATTATTGTAATTATTGCTTGATATGAAAAAAACCAGAGAATATTTTGAGAAGAGAATTAAAATCATATGAAAACATGAAAAGAGCAATTTGTAAATTACGAATTTGTGATATATTTAACAGACTATTGTTAGAGAAGACAGAAGCAGATGATGATGAGGGTGATAATAAGAAAATTTTTTGTACAATCCGTTTTTGCAATATATTCAATTGATGTAAATGTGTGTTATAAGTGGCTGCCCATGTTATATTGCAGTAAGTTAGGTAAGGGTAAATAAGAAAGAAATATGACAGAAGAGCAACGTTTGCGTCAATAAATTTTGACAAATTCGTTTGACGAACTGCAAATGTTTTTTCTAGTTTGTTGATGAGGATGTCATGATCTACAGTGTCAAACGCTGCGGACATGTCGATGAGCAGAAGGGGAAACTTTACCAGCGTCCAATGATGTCAACTAAATTCCTCGGCATTATTGTGATAAATTAAATTGGTTCTTGCATATCAATTATGTTGCATCCAAAATTTCAAAAAACGTTGGTGTTATATCAGAAATCACTTTTATTGTTGACAGAAAAATTCTAATTTTGCTATGCTATTCTTACAATATATTAATCTATTCTTATCTAATTTATTGACACATAGCTTGGGCATCTAACTATCTCTCTAAATTTATCCCTTCACTCAATCTCCAAAAAGAATAATCCATATTATGTTTTGTCTCCATCCACGTGTTTATACAAATGACCTCTTTATTTCAAATGGATTTCCGAATATTTATCAGATATTCCAAAGTTGCCTCTTTATATAAAGAGAATATATAAAGTCCTTGTGCAACTTCAAACTTAAATAATTGTTGAGAGGATAAATAAATCATTTAAGGTGCATTAAGAAGCTGATTTTATTAAATTGCCACATGAATGGAAGACTGCCCTCATAACTCCAATCCATAAAAAAAGACCCAACCAACTTACGTACCAATTACAGGCTTATCTCTTTGTCGTGTCATGGAAAAAATCGTAAATAAAGACACTTTGGCATTCATACCCAAAAATGGTTTCATAAAAAACATCAACATGGTTTTCTTGCTTCTCATGCAGTGTTCGTAGTCGTTCTAGAAAAAACCACAAACCACCTTAGTATTTCATGAATAACACAAGTTAAACTGATAAGAGATCTCGGAGTGTACATCGATGACTGTCTCACATTTGTCCCTCATATCAAAACCGTGATGCAGAATGCTCGTCTACTAAACCTATCATTTACTTCTAAAGACAATACCATTTCTTACAAAGGCATTCTGCATATATGATCTTCCACTACTTGAATACAAATCAAAAATCTGTTCCCAGACAAGTTCCCACCACAAATATCTGGTTGAAAACATAAAATCTGGGTAGCTTTGGGCAAAATATTTGGTTTACATAACATTTATATAAAATTAAAGGTATTTGGCGGCTTTTTATAATTAGCATGCAAAGACCACAAGATTACTGACCTATTGACATTAACTAATTCTTTTCTCCTAGAAAAACATCCCCTCTATAACATTCCATTTCGTGAACGTAGGAGAATATAAACAAGAAATAGCCATTTTGATATTTTAATGCCCAATGCATTTCTCTTAATGTGGCCGATATCAAACGAATCATCAAAACAGAAAAAAATATTCGTTTAGCAATGAATTGAGAATAAAACTTGTTCTATACACTTCCACTAATGATTATCAAACCATTGCATAAACACAGAGCAAAAATATGATAGTCATAGGTTGGTATCTTCGCTCATACGGGCCACATCGATAGTTCCACTATCATCATCAGAGGTTTAACTAGTTAGAATACAGAAAAAACCTTAACTTTGAAAATTTTATTAACATAGCATAACAATAAAACAACTTGCAACAAAATCAATATGAAGAATTGGAATGAACATGCTAGATTACGGGAATATATACTAGTGATTACAAACACATGCAGCAGCTTTTAAGTCCAAGGTATGCAACACCATATATGGTAAAGCTCTCGAGTCTATATAAGCACCAGCATCCTACCGTTTCTCACCGCATACTCGCTTTCTTGAGTTTAGATTTTCTTAGGAGTTTCAGTTGTAAGCCAGCCAAGACAAAATGTGTGACGACGATGTTACCGCTCTTGTTGTCGACAACGGATCTGGTCTTTGCAAGGCTGGTTTTGCAGGAGACGATGCTCCCAGGGCTGTCTTCCCCTCCATCGTCGGAAGACCCAGGCACCAGGTTCGTAATGTTTTTAAACAATAATAATTTTAAAAATCGAAGTAAAAAATAAAACTAAAAATAACAAAATATGATTTTGTAATATGGTAATAAAAATTATTTCAAATAACAAAACGATTAAATATTGAGACAAGAAAATTATTATTATTATTATGTAATTACAATTTTGAAATTAGCTAATATTGGGCGTTTAATAAAAACTAAATTTTAATAATACAGGGTGTGATGGTCGGTATGGGTCAAAAGGACAGCTACGTCGGAGATGAAGCTCAGAGCAAGAGAGGTATCCTGACCCTCAAGTACCCCATTGAGCACGGTATCGTCACCAACTGGGACGATATGGAGAAGATCTGGCACCATACCTTCTACAACGAGTTGCGTGTCGCCCCCGAGGAACACCCAGTCCTCCTGACTGAAGCTCCCCTCAACCCTAAGGCCAACAGGGAAAAGATGACCCAGATCATGTTCGAGACTTTCAACTCTCCTGCTATGTACGTTGCCATCCAGGCCGTCCTCTCCCTCTATGCTTCCGGACGTACCACCGGTATTGTCCTCGACTCCGGTGATGGTGTCACACACACCGTCCCCATCTACGAAGGTTATGCTCTGCCTCACGCCATCCTCCGTCTCGATCTGGCCGGTAGAGATCTCACTGATTACCTCATGAAGATCCTTACAGAAAGAGGTTACAGTTTCACCACCACTGCCGAAAGAGAAATCGTCAGAGATATCAAGGAGAAGTTGTGCTACGTCGCACTCGACTTCGAACAAGAAATGGCTACAGCTGCCTCCTCATCCTCCCTCGAGAAGAGCTACGAACTTCCCGATGGACAGGTGCTTAATTAGTCTTTTGATATGCATTCATTTCTCAGTAGATCATAGTTTGACATGATCTTTTAAAAATTTAAAGGTCATCACCATCGGAAACGAACGTTTCCGTTGCCCAGAATCAGTCTTCCAACCTGCCTTCTTGGGTATGGAATCTGCTGGTATCCATGAGACTACTTTCAACAGTATCATGAAGTGCGATGTCGACATCCGTAAGGATCTCTACGCCAACACCGTCATGAGCGGTGGTTCGACCATGTTCCCAGGTATTGCCGACAGAATGCAGAAGGAAATCACTGCCATGGCTCCAAGCACCATGAAGATCAAGATCATTGCTCCTCCTGAGAGGAAGTACTCCGTCTGGATCGGTGGTTCCATCCTGGCCTCTCTGTCCACCTTCCAGCAGATGTGGATCAGCAAACAAGAATACGACGAGTCCGGTCCATCCATCGTCCACAGGAAATGCTTCTAAGCAGTCGGCCATCTACTTCTAAAAGCTATTGTCGAACTTGCTATATGATTGTTTAACGGGAAATGTGACTATTTCATTCGTTTGCAATTATAGTGGAAGTTTTATCCATGTTGTGTTTCGTTTTTTTTAAATTTATGTTTGAATCCATAGGTTATATGAGAATAAAATTGAGTTAAATGAATCTTTTGGTTTATTCATTAACTTGAGCTTTTAGCTCATTAGATTTAGACTTCGTGACCGAAGAGGTAGTAAAGTTATTTTCTGAAATTGTTTTTCTATTCAATCCTTTATTGTGCCAAACAAAATAAAACTTATGTACAACATAATTAGATGATAGAAAATTTTTGTCGGTTTAATGGTTAGTCCTATGGGTAACCCACGCCCTACTTAAAATTTACAGTTGTGTCTATGTCACCGGACTCAATACAAGTAGTATTGCTTAGCATGGAACTTAACTCTATAGTTTCATTAGTTATAGTTATGATAATATAATTTTAGTTTAGATTTAGCTTTATCAGATTTTGTTTCTAAATAAATTTTAAATAATTCGAACAGTATCTGGCACCATCTCCTCTTCTTAGATGTTAAATTCCAACAGGCTGAGGCTGATAAGACATTTAGAGGTGGTTGGTATATGTTACTGCACCGATAAATCCAGCCCTGAAGTAGGGACTGACCGGGGTCAAATTTTTAGCCAAGGCCGGGATTCAGCTTTTGTGGTTAGTCGTGTCTAAATACATGTTTAGATATGAAACTTTCTAATTTATTTAACAGTGTAGTATTTTGCTTGTCTTGAACTTCATAAAACTATTTCAAATGCTAATTCAGTGAAGAATGCAGTTATTTAGCTATAGTTCCATAATTACAAGACTCGTTTGCACATGTACAATTAATGTTTACTATTCCTTCATTGACTACGGTTATCAATCTCAATCAAGGTCTCAAAAAAAATTAAGACTTTTTGGGTCGCTTAACTTTAGGATAGAAGGGAAAAGGTCACCTCTAAAGGTTTACAAGGTTTGCCCCTTGGAAAAAGCTGAAATGACTTCTCTGTTTCTGAGAAGATAGAGATAAAACAAGAGCACACAAAGAACGAAGGTGTCTCGTATGGTCCTTTTCTTCTGGAAGATACAGTCCTAGAAATAGTTTTAAGACATATCTACATTTATGAACAACTTCCTTACATATCTTGCTGAAGTATTCAACAATTAATTAAAAGACCTTAGTAGTGTAAAATTCCCTTTCTGCTCGCCTTGGATTTAGGGTCTGCAGAGGTTTGTAAAATACCGGCCACTGAGTATTGTAAACGTCTGTTAGTAAAATACCTTTAAAGAAGTATAGGGGGAAGGTACGAAAACCAAATAATAAGAAATTCGCTTTCCTTTTAATTTGTCTTTATTTATAATCTGCGTAGATCACTTCAAATTTTTATTTTCAAGCTTTTTAACGGAAACATTAAATTCAACAAGTTTGTAAAAAATTTAAGTTGTGGTATGATATTAAAAAGTTGCAACGATTTTAATTAGCGCAGTTTAACATGGTTATGGTTGACAAAAATTATAAATCAGGAAATGCCTTTCTGTAACATTTATTTGCAACTTTAAGCAAAGAAAAGACATTATCGGATCGCATTGAGTCCAAAATCAGCGCCGCAGCTGACATTTCGAATGATAGTGAAGACTCCAGAGACAGATTAATTCATAAATCAAATGAACCGGAACTGCGTAAAAGTTGCTCAGACGGCATTTGCAGCCAACAACAGAAATTTCGGGCCCCAATTTGATTGCAATTTGGTAAAAGAAAAGCAATATTAAAAAGTTAAAAATTTTAAAATTTTAAAATCCAAGCGGGCTTCGAAAAATTGCCGGCCCCTGGGCACTTCTCAATACGCAATATATAATAGCATTATAGGGCGTTTGAAAACCGTGAGCACATCCTTACTTATATTTAATTGAAACTTGAAATTGTTGATAGTTACGCAATCAATGTGCACTTTATGCAAATATTATCATCTGACCAAAAAACGACTTAAAAACTAATGAATGACTGGCAGATTGAGGACTTCTGACAAGCCTTTGTCCTCTGCTCTGCCTCACGCCATCCTCCGTCTCGATCTGGCCGGTTGAGTAAGGAATCGTTGCATCACGTCTCCTCACGTTGCCCCATTACCCTGCTGTGTTTGCTGACTCGCCCTATCATGTATTAGCAGTGTTGCCGAAAGTACTCCAAAAATGTACTTAAGTATAAGTACAAAGTACTTATAAGTACAGGTACAAGTACGTTGTAGACAATGTACTTAAGTACAAGTACGTTGTAGGCAATGTACTTAAGTACAAGTACGTTGTAGGCAATGTACTTAAGTACAAGTACAAGTATTTTTGAATGTACTTAAGTGTAAGTATAAGTACTTTTGGAAACCTTCATTGAACAGAAATAATATTCGTTAACTTCAATACAATGTTAAGACAGGTACAGCAGAATTTGTATTTATCAATAAAATTGTTTATTCTTCTTTAAAAGAAGCAATGTTTTAAAAGATTTGTCACAGAGTGTGTTACGCTGAGGATTCAGTATAAGACCAGGTTGACTGAATAGTCTTTTAACAGGTGCAGATGATGGTGTTGAACTTGAGAAATACTTTTTTGAATGCTGAATACCTATATGCAATAGCCAGAAATTATAAGTTATTAACAAAATTATATAAATTACGAAACACAATTGTTTTCAAAACATAATTTATAAAATTACAATGTGTACCTGCTCAGTTGATTCAGGTCGTGTGATGGATCATTCAGGTACTGAACTGCTTCCACTGTGAAAGAAGAATCATTACTCCCAGAATCTGGTTCATAAAATTTATAAAAATCTCCAGCTGATGGTGTCACAACCGTTGATTCTGTGGTAGGGTTTTCGTGTGTTTGACTTGGGCAACAAACAGTTTTTCACACACCTTACGATGTATTGATGGAAGCCAGCGAACTTTGAAATATGGGTGTTACACAGCAGCGATTATAAAAGATTTTATTTTGAAGTTTATTGCTATGTTCTCAAATTTCAAAATATCTCCAAACCTTTTCTGCATTCCAGCCTGAATAGCTATTATTAAATTTGCAACATAAGTCGATGAAGCCGAATTAAGTCTTAGTTGTATGGTGTGTAACATTAATGTTGTGTTTTCTCCTTGTAACTTGTCTAAGGCTTGTGCAATTAATCTCATTACTTCAATCCATTCGTTCAAGAACGTGAAATCTTGAGAGCTGAACTTTGGCAGCTGCAAGCGTTCCATCACGATATTGAGTTTGTCCTTCATATTATAGATGGCTTTCTAACTGTCAAATTCAGAGTTCCAACGAGTTGAGTTTGGGTTAGGTATTGTTCTCCCAAGCACATCAAACACAGCTTCAGCATATTTTGATGTGGCGCATTGCTCAAACTGGAACATTTGCCAGCCACTGAACGATACATTCGCTTGAAAGTCACATCACTTGCCAGTGCTTTATTGGCTTTTGGAACTTTCAAATAAGTCGGCCATTTTCCAACAAATGTAAACAATCGACTATACAAAGAGAACAAAGGAAACAGAGACAGGCATATACAAAGGAAACGCCAAAGATTAGAAATCAGTACATTAGCACTCTTATTTTCAAAAAGAGAAATTTTAAAAATACTTAGCCATAATTAAAATGTACTTACTTATAAGTACATCAAAAATGTATTTAAAGTACAAGTACTAAGTACACAATCGTGAAAGAACTTAAGTATAAATACTCAAGTACTGCAAATGTACTTAAGTGCTCGTGTACACGGCATCACTGTGTATCAGCATGAACGTCTAAAAGCGTCAAGTAAAATTTTAAACATATTTAACGCGTAGAACTTGTAAAATACGCAATATATAATAGCATTATAGGACAGTTTGAAAACCATGAGCACATCATTACTTATATCCATTTTAAACTTGAAATTGTTGATGGTTACGCAATCAATATGCACTTTAGGCAATATCATCTGACCAAAAAACTAATTAAAAATAATGAATGAGTGGCAGATTGAGGACTTCAGACAAGCCTTTGTCTGTTCAATGGGACTTAAAGAGCGATATGTAGGTAATGCCCACCAAAAACAAAAGCATTTCTAATAAAAGAATTTTGAAAAAAAGTATTAATACTAAAAAATACGTATTTTCAGAATAAATCACATCAAATATTTATTTTCAAGTTTTTTAATTGAAGTATTAAATTCAACAAATTTGTAGAAAATGTAAGTTGTGATATGATATTAAAAAGTTGCAACGATTTTAATTAATGCAGTTTAACATGGAAGTTTAAATCAGGAAATGCCTGAATTTTCAGAATAAAATACGTATTTTAAATACTTGCATTGGAATTTTATTTTAAAAATACAAGTATTTAATATACTACCCACTTTTGTTACAAAGTTTTTAAAATAAGGAAGACGTTAATATGGTTTTAGAAATCGTTGAGGATAATGAGATTGGGCGCAGACTTGCATGTGTGTTTTTTTTAAAATTACCTCAGCATCAATCGTTGAAGCCAATGCATGTAAAGTCATATTTTAATAATTGTGATTCTTGACATATCGAATGTATGTAACCATTTCTGAGATTTGACGAAATTGAGAAAAAGTAAAATAAAACTACATATTTTTCATCACAGGCCTAGAATTCAAACAAAAGTTTCAAGCTATCAACTGCAACTATACAACAATAAGTACATTACTATAAAATGTATTTTTTGAACTTTTAGTGGGTATAGAAAATTTATATTATTTGTATTTTATAATATCTAGCAAAACTACGTTATAAGTTTTACAATCGGTTTAATTATTCGATCAAACAGCCTGAAGGTTTCTTTAGGTTAATTGACACCTCAAGTACGAAACTTCACCGAACGTTTGCATAGAGGCATTCCAACAGAACTACAAAACATTTCTGCACAAAAATTTTCCCTTTAAACTCTCACAAAAACAATAAACAATTACCACAACCAGTTTAAAGATTATAACGTTGAAATTAATTTTAAATTAATCCAAAATGTTTATGTAGCAATAAGAACAAATCACATAATGATCCATCAAACGAACGAGAATGGTACGAATTTATAGCAATATTGAAAAAGCCCATAGGAGATATTCTCTAGTCCAAGGTATGCATTACCATAAATGGAAATGCTATCGACTCTATATAAACTCCAGCATCCTACCGTTTCTCACCGCACACTCGCTCTATTGCGTTTAGATTTTCTTAGGAGTTTCAGTTGTAAGCCAGCCAAGACAAAATGTGTGACGATGATGTTACCGCTCTTGTTGTCGACAACGGATCTGGTCTTTGTAAGGCTGGTTTTGCAGGAGACGATGCTCCCAGGGCTGTCTTCCCCTCCATCGTCGGAAGACCCAGGCACCAGGTTCGTAATCTTTTTAAACAATAATAATTTTAAAAATAGAAGTAAAAAATAAAACTAAAAATAACAAAATATGATTCTGTAATATGGTAATATAATTATTTCAAAATAACAAAATGATTAAATATTGAGACAAGAAAATTATTATTATTATGTAAATACAATTTTGAAATTAGCTGATATGGGGGCGCTTAATAAAAACAATCATTTTAATAATACAGGGTGTGATGGTCGGTATGGGTCAAAAGGACAGCTACGTCGGAGATGAAGCTCAGAGCAAGAGAGGTATCCTGACCCTCAAGTACCCCATTGAGCACGGTATCGTCACTAACTGGGACGATATGGAGAAGATCTGGCATCACACCTTCTACAATGAGTTGCGTGTCGCCCCCGAGGAACACCCAGTCCTCCTGACTGAGGCTCCCCTCAACCCCAAGGCCAACAGGGAAAAGATGACCCAGATCATGTTCGAGACTTTCAACTCTCCTGCTATGTACGTTGCCATCCAGGCCGTCCTTTCCCTCTATGCTTCCGGACGTACCACCGGTATCGTCCTCGACTCCGGTGATGGTGTCACACACACCGTCCCCATCTACGAAGGTTATGCTCTGCCTCACGCCATCCTCCGTCTCGATCTGGCCGGTAGAGATCTTACTGATTACCTCATGAAGATCCTTACAGAAAGAGGTTACAGTTTCACCACCACTGCTGAAAGAGAAATCGTCAGAGATATCAAGGAGAAGTTGTGCTACGTCGCACTCGACTTCGAACAAGAAATGGCTACGGCTGCCTCCTCATCCTCCCTCGAGAAGAGCTACGAACTTCCCGATGGACAGGTGCTTAATTAGTCTTTTGATATGCATTCATTTCTCAGTAGATCATAGTTTGACATGATCTTTTAAAAATTTAAAGGTCATCACCATCGGAAACGAACGTTTCCGTTGCCCAGAATCAGTCTTCCAACCTGCCTTCTTGGGTATGGAATCTGCTGGTATCCACGAGACCACTTTCAACAGTATCATGAAGTGCGATGTCGACATCCGTAAGGATCTCTACGCCAACACCGTCATGAGCGGTGGTTCGACCATGTTCCCAGGTATTGCCGACAGAATGCAGAAGGAAATCACTGCCATGGCTCCAAGCACCATGAAGATCAAGATCATTGCTCCTCCTGAGAGGAAGTACTCCGTCTGGATCGGTGGTTCCATCCTGGCCTCTCTGTCCACCTTCCAGCAGATGTGGATCAGCAAGCAAGAATACGACGAGTCCGGTCCATCCATTGTCCATAGGAAATGTTTTTAAGATTACTCTGGAAATTTTTTACCTTATATCATACCGTTTTTCCATGTGGATATTTGCTGTACGCATGGAATTGAAATGAGTTATTGTATGTACTTTCGTCTTTTGTTGTTATATGAATATTTTTTCTGCTTCAAATGTCAAAATCAAATCGGAATTCTGTTTTAAAATAAAGGTTAATCTAATATTCAATATGATTTTTATTTTTTATTTTTTTTTTTTTGGGGGGGGTGGTGTTAAATTAGTGGAATGATTTTATTTGAACACACTAGAAGAATCTGAATCAAAAAAAATCTTATGGAACTTGCCGCGGTCTTTAATATTTGGTAAACAATTCAAGCACACATGTTTATTGAAATGCAATAAATATTTTGAGTTATTACATGATTATTCAGTGTCAATTATGAGTGAAATAATGTTTAAAACAAATACTAATTTTTCACTTTTTCTGAAGAGTCCACATCTCCTGAATGTCCATCTAATTGAAGAAGTTCACCATATAGTGACCTCGAAATGACAGTTGATAGGTTTAACATTACATTTCATACCCTATTTAACTGCTTCAAATGGATATCTATTAATTGACAGTTCCTTGTCTCCTAATGACCAAGTCACATCATTAGTAATGGGAATTTAATTGCAAAACAAATATTGAATAAATAACATTTACAAAAGTATGCAATAAATACGGCACAGCAAGAACAACATTTAAACTTGTTATTTTTAAATAACTATTACAGTAAACGTCCTGATGTGAGGACATTCCCTACTTTTTTTGCTGGAGCAATTTGTTGCAGACAATTCGTTGCTCGTAATTTAATCCTCGAAACTTATCATGCATAATAAATATTGATGTAAAATCTTTCCTAATTTTTACTGGATCTGTATTGTTAGCAATAAAATATGTGCAAATCATTATTATTTACTTGCTCTTGCACTTTCCCCTTTGCTCCCCCATGGCTAAACTTACGATCTATGTATATTTTGAATATTTTAAGTTTTTTGAGGATAAATTAGAACGAAGCATTTACATGAGTCTAATAAATTTGATAAATCAATGAATCTAATATGTCAGATAAAATGAACTCAATCAATTCCGAAAAAGTTTCTCATCAATGTATTTCAAACAATTTTATAATTTGACAAATTTAATTTTTTTGAGATACTTTGGTTGGAGGTGCTTACTGAGTTCATTTGATCTGGCCCTAATGTAATCCAACAAATTGTGTGAAAAACTTGCCCACGCAATTCTTATACATGAGAAGTTATCAAGCTGGCCAAAAATTTTTCCAAATCCTCAAAAACTGTGTATACAAATTTATGAAATTCAGGAGAATTTAAAAATAAAAAATAATTATGAAATTTGGTTGCTGTTAATATTATGTTATAACGGCATATGCTATTATTTGGTACACATGATTTTTAGTTTCAGGGATCAAGACCATTTTGAATATAAAATGTAAAGCAAAATACAACGGCTCGGAATTCTATGCAATCACATAGATTAGAAATTTACCAAATTATGATAATTCTAATATCGAATTTAGAATTAACCATGATCTTTATTTAATTTATCAATTAATCAAACATTCTACAATAAGATTGAGTATTTATGCAACGTATTTGCATTGAAGCTGTAAATGGAATCTATTCATATTGATGAGGAAAAGGAAATTTTATTGTTCATGGTAGAAATGTGATGATAGAGATGAAATATCGATGAGCTGTGATCGGGAATGATAAGCTCGTAAACACAGGCAAAGAAAATTTCCCTAGAGAAAAAGATTTCAGTGTGCAAGGGCGTCCATGAAAGAAAGTTTTCATTGGGATTTGCACAATCGATATTAAATACATACCAATATGAGCTTTGGTTAAGAAAGAAATTTAACAGGTTTGAAGGCTTCGGCTGAAATCTACTTCAAGCCAGCCAACACAGAATGTAAGAATTAAGTTATTCAATATTAGCTGAGCAATTGCGCTACAAGTTATGTTGAACATCCTTGGTCATGCAGTAAAGCAACCAATTTCTTTATCAAAGAAAACATTATAAATTTCTAAAATTCTTAAACCTTTGGTTTATTTAAACCTACAAATATTATCAGAATTAAAATTGTTGTATCTGAAAGAAATGTAGCATTTAGCCAGGATAAACAAACTTTAAGAAATCTCTAGACTCAGAAGAATGCCGCCTTTCCAGGTTCAGATTTTAATTAGACTAATGAAACTATTCAGGATCGTAACAGAAAGAAAAAGCTAAGTCTGGTATTTGAACCAGTAATGAAATACATGCAAAGACTTGGAGATGTTAGGTAATTCCTTTGATCCGTTGAAGAATGCAAGGATTTAGTTGAGGAAAGCTCTAATTGTGCTAGTGAAACTGGTTAATACTTTTACATGAAATTCGATACAATATTCATGTAACACAAAATTAGGCCAAATGGAAGTATTTATGCAAATATGCAAGAATGGATATCCTTTGTCAATAACAAAGCACTATGTAGACCAAATATACTTGTATAAATTAACTTATTAAATAAAATATTGAGCGTTGTTTAAATATTGGTGCTCGAACCCCCATCCCCCGTTTTTATATTGAAACAGATAAAAATTGGATGATAAAAAAAAAATCATAAACTGAATTAGCGATAATAAATTAGATAAAAGACACTATCTTGCATTGGACATTGGATTGACATCAAGTGCTTTCACGTCGCAATTGAAGCACGTTTGGTTGAATAGAACTTTGAGATATAAAATCATTAAATGGATCAACCTTGTGGTTCATTAAACATAAGCCGATCTGGCAAATTTAACACATCGTAATAACATTGAATTCCATAAAAATCTAAGCGAGCGGCATATGTGTAAAAATTAGTTAAATTCCAAATCGATGACAAAAAAAATAAACACTAAAAGCATATGAGCCACATTAACTAAAAAAAAGTAATCTAATGCAATTATCTAATGAAAAATTTTAAAAACCAAAGCTCATGGAAGCAAAGAATATATACCCCCTTTAAACATTTGACTGTTTCCACTATCAGCTGTGTGCCGATATGCAGCACCATAAATGGAAATGCTATCGACTCTATATAAACTCCAGCATCTTACCGTTTCTCACCGCACACTCGCTCTCTTGCGTTTAGATTTTCTTAGGAGTTTCAGTTGTAAGCCAAGACAAAATGTGTGACGACGATGTTACCGCTCTTGTTGTCGACAACGGATCTGGTCTTTGCAAGGCTGGTTTCGCAGGAGACGATGCTCCCAGGGCTGTCTTCCCCTCCATTGTCGGTAGACCCAGGCATCAGGTTCGTAAATATTTTTTATTATATTTTTGTAGGGTACTGAAATAATGTAGAAGTTGGATCAAAAAATTAAAAAGTTAACCAAATATGGTTTTTAATAAAGTAATTTTTGTTATTAATTATAAATTATTATTTATTATATTAACTATTACTATTATTGTTATTTAGTTGAAATAATTTAATAAAAATAATCATTTTAATAATACAGGGTGTGATGGTCGGTATGGGTCAAAAGGACAGCTACGTCGGAGATGAAGCTCAGAGCAAGAGAGGTATCCTGACCCTCAAGTATCCCATTGAGCACGGTATTGTCACTAACTGGGACGATATGGAGAAGATCTGGCATCACACCTTCTACAATGAGTTGCGTGTCGCCCCCGAGGAACACCCAGTCCTCCTGACTGAGGCTCCTCTCAACCCTAAGGCCAACAGGGAAAAGATGACCCAGATCATGTTCGAGACTTTCAACTCTCCTGCTATGTACGTTGCCATCCAGGCCGTCCTCTCCCTCTACGCTTCCGGACGTACCACCGGTATCGTCCTCGACTCCGGTGATGGTGTCACACACACCGTCCCCATCTACGAAGGTTATGCTCTGCCTCACGCCATCCTCCGTCTCGATCTGGCCGGTAGAGATCTCACTGATTACCTCATGAAGATCCTTACAGAAAGAGGTTACAGTTTCACCACCACTGCCGAAAGAGAAATCGTCAGAGATATCAAGGAGAAGTTGTGCTACGTCGCACTCGACTTCGAACAAGAAATGGCTACGGCTGCCTCCTCATCCTCCCTCGAGAAAAGCTACGAACTTCCCGATGGACAGGTGCTTAATTAGTCTTGATATGCATTTATTGCTCAGTAGATCAAAGTTTGACATAATCTTTTAAAAATTTAAAGGTCATCACCATCGGAAACGAACGTTTCCGTTGCCCAGAATCAGTCTTCCAACCTGCCTTCTTGGGTATGGAATCTGCTGGTATCCATGAGACCACTTTCAACAGTATCATGAAGTGCGATGTCGACATCCGTAAGGATCTCTACGCCAACACCGTCATGAGCGGTGGTTCGACCATGTTCCCAGGTATTGCCGATAGAATGCAGAAGGAAATCACTGCCATGGCTCCAAGCACCATGAAGATCAAGATCATTGCTCCTCCTGAGAGGAAGTACTCCGTCTGGATCGGTGGTTCCATCCTGGCCTCTCTGTCCACCTTCCAGCAGATGTGGATCAGCAAGCAAGAATACGACGAGTCTGGTCCTTCCATTGTCCACAGGAAATGTTTCTAAGATGCGGGATATCAGTGGATATTAACCAGGATATTACCTTGGAATCTTACCACTCGATATTCATCTTTTTTATCAGTTTAGTTTCGATAATGTTCGTAGATTTCAAATTATGCTTTGGCATATCTTTTCAACATGATTTGAGTCAGAGTATCTCGATTTATTCCAAATTTCCAATTTTGATTTTTAAATAAACGTTAAATGTAAACTTTACATTTCTTTATGTTAAAGTCATTCGTTTTCAGCATTATGATGATAGTTTATTTTAACTACATCGATATTAACAAAGCTTGAAATGTGAATGGTTGCAATGTTTAGATTACCACATTGGTAATTAGATCAGGGCCGGCGAACCTATGGTATGCTCAAAGTGGCACGTCAAGATGCTGGGAGAAAAGTTCATGTTTAAAATTATAATAATTTTATTTTTTTTTCTTTTATTTTTTTTATGGGAATCGTTGCTTTCAACAATGAATTACATAAAATCAACTACTAGAAAATGCTTATTATTTGACTGCTGCTTGTGCATCCTATTATTTTAATAAGCGTTCTCTAAAGTATCACTATGTCTTTTATATGCAGTACTTCATGTCTGCAGTATTTAGTTCAGTAACAGTTCAGTATTTATTTAATTATATTATGATTATAAGGCTACTTGACACGCAACAATATGTTTTTTTTTAAATTGATAATATTGGCAAGCAATCTGAATAAGATTCGCCATTCCTGTTTTAGATTAATACTTAATGTGTAGATGATATATTACACAAACCAGAGAAAAACTTGTTCGGTGACTTAATATGCGACGCTAATGAAGCTTTAAGGCAGTAAAATCCGGTAAAGCCATTTTTATTTAACTCTTTGAACCCTATTACCTCTGGCCATTCCCTCCTATAACCCTAGCCCCCAGCAGTTTTCAGCTAATGACGGGGTAATGACGGTAAATGCGGCCTGCGGGGTTTAAAGGGTTAAAGCGCAAATATCAATACACAAGCAAGGAATAAATTTTTATTTTAAAATATGTTGTTTACTTTTAAAAGTGATTGAAATTGTTTATTATTTTACTTATTTATAATGTATATTTAACCCAATTGGTCGGTATCTGACGAGATATTGGTGCATAACCAAGATTGCCAGTCTCCTTACACCTCTATAAATAAATGGTATGTTATGTTAATTATCTGATTTTTTGAGACACCAATAAACCGTTAACCAACGCTCGACAGCATACGATCACGAGCTCATTTTTCCATTACAGCTACCAAATTGTTTGTAAAAAGTAGCAGAAACAATTAATATATAACACTTTACCAGTGAATAAAAATTAAAATTATATTAATGTCATTTTTTTCTCGTTTGTTTTTTTATGTGAAAGGAATACGTGGAATAAATAAAGTATAAAGGAATATATATAATATAACTGTTATATCGTTTCTAAGTAGAAAGGTGCTAGTTTATTAACAAGCAAACAAGTTAATACTTCAAGGTCACTGAACGAGAAAGAGAGAGAGAGAGTGCAAGCTTTATTTGTTTTATTAAAGTCCGTTGCATAACTAAGATGATTTGGACTTGAGAGAGTGCGAGCAATAGCCCAAGGTTATTTGTAATAAACATTCTATTGTGTTCGTGGTGCGCTCCACTCTCATTGTTTCTCTCCCCTCGAGGCAAAGGTCATACTTCTTCCTAAAAACATCCATCTTCTTGATCGGCCTCTCCTCTTTGGTCGTGGGGTATGTTATGCTTTGAGAAGAATCTTTTCACTTCTAGTCCTAGGATCCGTAACAACCAGGTTGATAACTTCCGGATGCTGAGGGGCAGCAGAAGCAGGTTGTAAGTCTCCAGCATGACGTTGAAGGCATTGCTCAGAGCCTCAGCCATGTCGTCTGACAATCTTGTGAGCAACAAAGTCAACACATCTGATGTGACTCCCTCCCCTCTCAACTTCTCCATCAGACATCATAGAGCCCTGTTCCAAGTCTTCTGATGACCACTCCTGGGGCCCATCAACCTCTTGGATCTTCATACAGCCTCAAGTACACTATGTCCCCTTCGGCGAACTCCCTGCTATAAACCTTTTGCGTCTGCTGCGCTTAACCTTTCATCTCTTCCTGTTGTAGATAACTTTGCAACTGTAGATCAATTATTGGAGTCCTTCTGTCGTCCAATTTTTGCTGGTGTCTTTTGGCCTGGTAAAGACAAACATGGAGTAGACCTGTAAATCCACAGAAACTTCTGTATCAAATTTGATGTGACTCCCTCCCCTCTCAACTTCTGAAAAGTCCTCCTCTTGAAGATGTCCACAAAATGTTTTACCTGGCCATTACTCTGAGGATGATACGGAGGTGAATGGATGTATAATATACCATACTTCTCAGTATCTGTGACATTGGTAACAGTAATTCTGAAACTCCTGAGATGTGAACTGTGTCTCACTGTCAGAGTACATTGTCAGTGTCATTGACGAGTACTTTCAGAAATCTATGCTGAGCAAAAATTCTAATTAACTTTTTATTTTTGTCAGTGGCTGTTGTTGATGACATCTGAAGTCACTTGGAGGATTCTGAGGAACATTAATCCTCCCAGGGGTCCGGTTCCATGCACAATTTGTTGGCCATGGCGACAATTAATTTTTGCGAAGCATTTTTGCAGCATCCTGACAAGCGCTTTAATTCTCACCCTTCCTTCAATATCCCTAACAGAGCCCTTCCATTAAACATGCCTTCGAGCTATCCGTTTCATCCGTGTGCATCCTGAGAGCCAACTCGCACGCTAAATTTGTTCATATATTGTAATATATTTTCAAATCTTAATACAAATTTTAAAAATTTTGCATGTATCCCCTGCTGTATGGAATTTAATTCTATGTTTTTATTTAGATTGATAATTTTGTTAAATTTTGTTTTAAATGTAATGATCTTATCATTTCAGATTGTTTATTTCGCTGAAATTTGTTTTTAATGAAATGTTCTGAGTCATGGTTGAAATATGACTCGAACAAAGTTGATATTGGAAAATGACAGTTTGGTAAACATGGTCTTATTAACCTCTCATCAACTCCAACTATCCTACAACGCGAGGCCATAGCCACAAACTAAAAACAAGCAAATTCCGATCGGCTGATATTGTCAACTCGTTTACTGTACCATGCTTCAACTTGGCAATTCACGAACTCAACTTAAATAAATATCTTAGATTTTTAAGAATTTTATTCTCTAAGCAAAATTTATTTTTAAAACATTTTTTTATGATTTGTAGCTCTAACTTTTTTTTTACATGTTATAGTCATGAAATTGAAAATTGTCATGGTCAATCGGTTGAAAACCCTTGACCTTGTTTTATACATAAAATAAATAAATATTGATGATTAGGATGATGGTGACGGTGATCGTAGTGGTGAAAGTGATGGTGTTAAAAAATGAAAATATAATAGATATAATTCATTAATATTGTCATAAAAAAGTTGGCGTTTTTATAATAATAAGGTGAGTCCGACGAATTTTACACAATTACATTCTGGATTGCAAAAAAAAGATAAATAATTAGAAATGCATGTTAAGGAAACAAACTATAAGCAAATTATAACAAGATCAAACAACGAAATAAATTCTCAAAACTTTTCAGATAAAAGAGGACAAGGCCAAATATAAATAATTGCATCCGTTCATTACCTAAAGATCAATTAACGTACAAAGGATTTGGCCTGGAAAAGGTAGATTATATATTCAAGGTAGTGAAGAGAAAGAGATGCAAGCCAGCAGCTGGAAAGGTATTCATCTCCATATATGGAAGGCCGGCAAGTCTATATAAACTCTTTGCAATCAGATTCTTGCATTCGTCTAATCACTCTCTTGCGTTTAGATATTCTTAGGAGTTTCAGTTGTAAGCCAGCCAAGACAAAATGTGTGACGACGATGTTACCGCTCTTGTTGTCGACAACGGATCTGGTCTTTGTAAGGCTGGTTTTGCAGGGGACGATGCTCCCAGGGCTGTTTTCCCCTCCATCGTCGGAAGACCTAGGCATCAGGTTCGAAATGTTTTTAAACAATAATAATTTTAAATATAGAGGAAAAAATAAAACTATAAAAATAACAAAATATGATTCTATAACAAGGTAATAAAAAATAACAAAACGAATAAATAATGAGACTAGCTAATTGTTATTATTATTATAGCAGTGCAGGATAACCGAATGGGTTACGTGCCTGAATGCGGCGGCAATGGCAACAGTCGTAATGTGTCATGTTCGAAACTCAGCCTGCACTGCTGCCAGCGCTCTTGGGAGGGAGCGCTATATAAATGGTTACAAGAAGCATCTTTGACGCTATGAATATGGCGCTATATAAATTAAGTTACAAAGTAACAATATAATCACAATTTTAAAATTAATTGATAAGGGGGCGCTTAATAAAAACAATATTTTTTAACAAAATATGATTCTATAACATGGTTATAGTATGGTAAAAATTATTTCAAAATAGCAAAACGAATAAATGTTGAGACTAAGAAATTATTATTATATAATTACAATTTTAAAATTAGTTGATATGGGGGCTCTTAATAAAAACTAAATTTTAATAATACAGGGTGTGATGGTCGGTATGGGCCAAAAGGACAGCTACGTCGGAGATGAAGCTCAGAGCAAGAGGGGTATCCTGACCCTGAAATACCCTATTGAGCACGGTATCGTCACCAACTGGGACGATATGGAGAAGATCTGGCATCACACCTTCTACAACGAGTTGCGTGTCGCCCCCGAGGAACACCCAGTCCTCCTGACTGAAGCTCCCCTCAACCCTAAGGCCAACAGGGAAAAGATGACCCAGATCATGTTCGAGACTTTCAACTCTCCTGCTATGTACGTTGCCATCCAGGCCGTCCTCTCCCTCTACGCTTCCGGACGTACCACCGGTATCGTCCTCGACTCCGGTGATGGTGTCACACACACCGTCCCCATCTACGAAGGTTATGCTCTGCCTCACGCCATCCTCCGTCTCGATCTGGCCGGTAGAGATCTCACTGATTACCTCATGAAGATCCTTACAGAAAGAGGTTACAGTTTCACCACCACTGCCGAAAGAGAAATCGTCAGAGATATCAAGGAGAAGTTGTGCTACGTCGCACTCGACTTCGAACAAGAAATGTCTACAGCTGCCTCCTCATCCTCTCTCGAGAAGAGCTACGAACTTCCCGATGGACAGGTGCTTAATTAGTCTTTTTATATGCATTCATTTCTCAGTAGATCAAAGTTTGACATAATCTTTTAAAAATTTAAAGGTCATCACCATCGGAAACGAACGTTTCCGTTGCCCAGAATCAGTCTTCCAACCCGCCTTCTTGGGTATGGAATCTGCTGGTATCCACGAGACCACTTTCAACAGTATCATGAAGTGCGATGTCGACATCCGTAAGGATCTCTACGCCAACACCGTCATGAGCGGTGGTTCGACCATGTTCCCAGGTATTGCCGACAGAATGCAGAAGGAAATCACTGCCATGGCTCCAAGCACCATGAAGATCAAGATCATTGCTCCTCCTGAGAGGAAGTACTCCGTTTGGATCGGTGGTTCCATCCTGGCCTCTCTGTCCACCTTCCAGCAGATGTGGATCAGCAAGCAAGAATACGACGAGTCTGGTCCTTCCATTGTCCACAGGAAATGTTTCTAAACTGGCGGATATTAGTGATTATTTTCTAGCATATCATCAAATGGAGGGTTGCCGTTGGACTTTCTTATTTCTTATTTATGTTTAGTTACATTAAAGATGTTTAAAATTTATATTTTTTAGTTTTAAATATCAATAAAAGTTTGTTACATCATTCAATTGAATGCATTGCATTAATTTGACTGATGGGAAAGCGTAGCAGCCCATAAATGAACTTTGATGGAGGAAAACTTAAAAACGTAACTAATTACAGTTATTAGCAATATTCAGCAACTGACTTATGAAATTGTCATAAATCCAATAGCCAAACAGTTTTAGCATAGGCTGATCTACATAGTTATATGACAACCGAACAGTAAACCTATAAAGAAGATATTCTTGAATACAAACCATAGAAACGTTGATGATCAAGTTTATACATAATAATGGTTATAAAAATTATTTGTTTGATGAAGATACTTATATCTGAACTTATATTTAAATTTGAATATTGCCTTTTCAAATTTTCCATCATGCTGACAACTTCAAACATAGATATGGTGAAATGATATCGTAACTGCTATGGCATTGGAATGTTAGAAGCATGTAGACCCCACTTGTGTTGCCCTTATCCCAGGGTTTTCAAAACTGCATTGAGCCTCTCAAATTGAATATCAAAGCTCTGGACGACCTTTATATTTCTTGACTTTTTTTTTAAATTTGTAAACGGAGCAAATTTAAGTATTACTTTTTCAACATAACCAAATACTAATAAAAGCACAGTATGGATATTGCGATCCATGCTGAAAGCTCTCTAACTGTCTGCACTGCTGTGAGAAAGACAGAGAAGAGTTGAGTAGACCTTGAGAAGATTTGGAAAACATGTACATCAAGGGTAGTCTTTAAACCCAGAACTTTGTCCCATTATACAGAAGTAGTGATAAGTTTTCCATCTTTGTTTTCAAAGTAATTGCAGATCCTCCCATTCCCATTCCTCTTTGAATTCAATGTCACAGAGACAAAATGCAGTGGCCAGTTCTATAATGTAGACATAAGTCATAGTTTCTGGTTTTTTTGCGATCTAGAACAGAGAAATGGGGAAGGAACTTGTCATCAAAAGAGAAATTTTCTTTGACCGTATTTTTTTTCTTTTCCGTCTTATTAAAATGCCATTTTTTCGCCATATATTAGATGCAACACTTGGTAATATATTTAATATCATGACAATGACAATCACCATAATAAATACCAATAAAGAACCAAAAACAAAATCGCCATATATATTTGTTTGATAACAAATTAATTAACTAAATAAAATTTAACGCACTTTGCACGATTTTGCTAGTTTTTCTTAGTTTTTTCTGCGTTTGATTTGTTTATGGTATATCAATCATATGAAAATAATATCATATCATTTATAATATCATAATAAATCTAGCTTTTTTAAGCATCGCACAAAATAGGTGTGTAGTTCTAAAATGTACAAAATATTAAAAATGAATGCGTACACATTTAAATTTATAAACAGGTTCCCGTCAGCTCTAAAATCCCAACATGCGATTATAAAAGCAGCTGTCACCATATGTCGTGCACGCAACTAAGCTTGCAGATCCACAAATTCATCTCAGGGAGATTCTTATCATACAGTCTACTCCAGTTATACTTCAGCTTTTACATCCGATACGGATGCATAAAGCATTCAAAGATCAGTTAAAATGAAATACAACAATGAACTCCAGTTGAAAAATTGTATATGACTTATAGATTTTATTTTCAATTTGGACTTGGAAACCCACTTGTAAATTTGAAGATAATAGAATCATTATAAAATGGCGAAAGACAAAGAGTTAAAAACTTCCAAACAATTGCTTAAAGTGAAAAATAACATTTCATGATAAGCAATCGCAAAACATGAAAGTTCAATAACATCCTCAAAAAATAGATGCCCAAGAGCTTAGAAGCATTTCCTGTGGACGATGGATGGACCGGACTCGTCGTATTCTTGTTTGCTGATCCACATCTGCTGGAAGGTGGACAGAGAGGCCAGGATGGAACCACCGATCCAAACGGAGTACTTCCTCTCAGGAGGTGCAATGATCTTGATCTTCATGGTGCTTGGAGCCATGGCAGTGATTTCCTTCTGCATTCTATCGGCAATACCTGGGAACATGGTCGAACCACCGCTCATGACGGTGTTGGCGTAGAGATCCTTACGGATGTCGACATCGCACTTCATGATACTGTTGAAAGTGGTCTCATGGATACCAGCAGATTCCATACCCAAGAAGGCAGGTTGGAAGACTGATTCTGGGCAACGGAAACGTTCGTTTCCGATGGTGATGACCTTTAAATTTTTAAAAGATCATGTCAAACTATGATCTACTGAGAAATGAATGCATATAAAAAGACTAATTAAGCACCTGTCCATCGGGAAGTTCGTAGCTCTTCTCGAGGGAGGATGAGGAGGCAGCCGTAGCCATTTCTTGTTCGAAGTCGAGTGCGACGTAGCACAACTTCTCCTTGATATCTCTGACGATTTCTCTTTCGGCAGTGGTGGTGAAACTGTAACCTCTTTCTGTAAGGATCTTCATGAGGTAATCAGTAAGATCTCTACCGGCCAGATCGAGACGGAGGATGGCGTGAGGCAGAGCATAACCTTCGTAGATGGGGACGGTGTGTGTGACACCATCACCGGAGTCGAGGACGATACCGGTGGTACGTCCGGAAGCGTAGAGGGAGAGGACGGCCTGGATGGCAACGTACATAGCAGGAGAGTTGAAAGTCTCGAACATGATCTGGGTCATCTTTTCCCTGTTGGCCTTGGGATTGAGGGGAGCCTCAGTCAGGAGGACTGGGTGTTCCTCGGGGGCGACACGCAACTCGTTGTAGAAGGTGTGATGCCAGATCTTCTCCATATCGTCCCAGTTGGTGACGATACCGTGCTCAATAGGGTATTTCAGGGTCAGGATACCCCTCTTGCTCTGAGCTTCATCTCCGACGTAGCTGTCCTTTTGGCCCATACCGACCATCACACCCTAGAAAAACGAAAATATTTATTTAATATTGATAATAATTATACATTAAATGTATTTTTTCTTGCTGCTGTAGTTGCTATATTTTATGTTTGTATTGTGTATACAGTGATGTGATCTACGTTTGTAGCTTTTATTTCAAATTGGCTTCCGGTTGTGACGCTTACATCCACGTTAAATAATCATGTGGTGACTGTCATAAGCCTATATGATTGGTTTTTTATTTATATTTTACTAAAACATTATAAATTAATTTTATAAGAATAATATTTCTCTGCATTTCTCAAATTTACTTTCACTGACATTTATTAATTATTTGTATTAAATTTTTTTTTACATTAAACGTATCCTACTTGCTATATTATAAAATAATTATTTGGCGTCATAATGCTGAATTTATGGCGGCTACAAGCATCTCAATCTAATATATGTTAAAATTATTAAAATTAAAATTAGGCATATATTTCTGTTATTTCTGATAAATATTACGCATTTAGCTTTACTATATGTGCTATAATTATGAAGCAATTTATGGTTTAAATAGGTTTTGCCTTGTTTATAATATTTTGCATTTATTCAAGGTTTAGTCTATTTACATTTTTATATTTCTAAAGTAGTAAAATACAAACCTGATGCCTAGGTCTTCCGACGATGGAGGGGAAGACAGCCCTGGGAGCATCGTCTCCTGCGAAACCGGCCTTGCAAAGACCAGATCCGTTGTCGACAACAAGAGCGGTAACATCGTCGTCACACATTTTGTCTAGGCTGGCTCACAACTAAAACTAACGAAAAAAATTTTAACGCAAGAGAGCGATAAAAGTGCTCGGATGGAGGGAGTTTATATAGACTCCTGCGCATCTCCTTATATGGCTGCATACCTCTTCCTTGCAGAACGGCATTAATCGATGATTACAAGGGTGGTTACATATTTCATCTTCTCTCTAGTAACATAATTAAAATGTTAACGTAATATGTTTTATTGGGTAATTAACTAATTCATTAAAATTTTGCCCTAATTGCTTGGTTCACTGTTAGGGATGAGGAGTTGAAAAAGTTCGTTTTTTTTTGTAAAATAAAGTAAAACGCTAGTTTTAATTAATTTCGGCTCAACTCACATGCATTTACAAAATAAGTAAAGACTGAGTTCTCATATTACCACTTAAAATTATAAACAAGTATTTAATGTTATAATTGTTAAAGCTATTTAAAATTTGTAATACACTTTTCAAATACTTTTCAATGACCATGAATAAAAATATGTTGCAGTTGCTCTTTCTGGTGACCGGTGAAGGTAGCCCAGGACAAAATAGTTCCGTGATATTAGCTCAAAGTAAACCCTGCCAAATGTTAAAGCACCATAAACACCCACTCATTTAAAAAAAAGTCAAGTTTTTATGAATTGAATACGTTAGCCAAAACTAATTCCAATTTTAATTCGAAATCAGTTTGTATGCTTTTATGACTTCTTGGAGTTTAATAGGTATCCGGAAAATTCATCGAGTGGAAAATTTATCGTCCCAAATTTTCTTTAAGGTTCCAGCTGCCCCTGAGTTTCTATCAGACATGGGATACTTAGTACTTATATTTGTACTCATACTTGGGCCTCGAGTACTTGTTCCAATTTTAATGAAAAGCATGTTTATTGACACTTATTTGCATGGTTGGGCTTGTGAAGTCAAAATTAGCAAGATTTGACACGACTTTGCAACCAACTAAATTCTATCGTTTAACGTACGAGTATTTTAAATATATTGCATCTTTTTTTTTATATTGTTTAGTGCATAGGCTCCACTGACCTCCCTATATGTAATGGTATTCTATGGTATTGTTGGAGAATTGAAAGGAAAAGTCATTTTACTGGCAATGCAGTAATACAATAATAATTATTATTATTATTATAATAATATTAATAATAGTAATAATAATTATTATTATTATTATAATAATATTAATAATAGTAATAATAATAATAATAATAATAATAATAATAATAATAATAATAATATAATAATAATAATATAATAATAATAATAATAATAATAATAATAATAATAATAATAATAATAATAATAATAATAATAATAAGAATAATAATAATAATAATAATAATATAATAATAATATAATAATAATATAATAATAATAATAATAATAATAATAATAATAATATAATAATAATAATAATAATAATAATAATAATAATAATAATAATAATAATAATAATAATAATAATACTATAACAACAACAATAATAATAATATAATAATATAATATAACAATATAAATATAATATATACTATAATATTGATAATATTAATATAATAATAATTATTATTGCCTATTATTATTATTACTATTATTGGATCTAGAATGGATAAAATTGACATTCCGCTGTATTTGATGGTAGTTCATTAATTACTTTGACTTTTTAAATTTAACTGACTGTTTAGTTGATAACTTGTCATTAACATGTTAAATTAATTTCTAAAGAAACATTATTATAAAAATCTTTTTAAAGATACGTTTTGTTATATTGCTTGAAAATGAACTGCCCGAGAAAAGGGTAATGCCACTGCAACGCTAGTTTCTTCCAAATATTTATTTAACAACGAAAGTTGCAATGTCTTTTCCTATAAAAGATCTATAAACCGTCAAGTTCTGTTTATTCTGCATTTCTAAAAAAAGTAAATAGAAACAAAGCAACAACTAACAATTAAGAGTTAACCAGAAGGAATATTACCCCATCGCTAATTACTTCTTGGTTAATTAGTTAGTTATCTACATAATTATTTGCGAACGTTTTATTCCATCACATCATGTGATGTCTTTTAACATCATTTAGTAACTGTAAACTTTATCAGGCCAAATATTAAACGTTTTCTTTAAACTTTCATTAATGGTTATTAACCTAAATATAAATGCAGAAAGATCTCAAAGTACAAATATTTGAAGAGCAACTAATAGGAACGAATGAATACGTAAAAGTAATTTCAGTTTTCTATTCCGAAAACGACGAAAGACTTGGCTTATTAACCTAATCATAATAAATGCCAGTTATCTTATCAAAACTGAGAAAGCAATTAAACTAGTTATAACCAGGAGTTCTCATTATTCCCAGTGTTTTACATCATTACCGCAAAATTCTACATTCGTAAACCTTGAATTTACAGGTATTCGCAGATTCATTCAAATCTTCAATATCATCTCAATTTTTAAACAATTTTTCCAATCACCTAACCATAACTAGAGATCATAACTACAAATTCAAAGTGTTTTTAATAAGTTTTTTATTTGATTCAAATAATAAAAATAGATAACAAAGGGCATCAAATACTTGTCTTTCGATAGCAGATAAAACGTTAAAGATAGATTGGAATTAGTTTACTGGTGACATTGTTCATTCCAAAACCGAAATTGATTAAAAAAAAATAATATCTCTGAAATATAAATACATTCATAAATTACATAAAGTGTAGCAAGGTGGATAAAAAGTTTTGAGAAACGAAAGACTTGGAGTTATGAGAGAGTTAAAGAGAGAGAGAGAGAGAGAGAGAGAGAGAGAGAGTCTGAATTATGCACTCAGAAGGCATGCAAACAGAGATACTCGTTATTCCAAACATTCTCTAAGCATCAATACTCCGACAACTCTAACCAAAGATTCAGCGGGCAAGAAATTGAGTTGCACGTGAAACAACACGATAGGTTTGCCTCACAAAGCTTTCCACTAAGCAGCTGTGCTTGAGCTCAAAGCCGAAAAAGGAGATGCAACACAGTCTATAAAATCCCATCCAGTTATTCGATTCTCACCGCAAACTTGTTCTCGTGCCGCTCGATTATTTTCAGAGTTTCATTTGTAAGCCAGCCAAGACAAAATGTGTGACGACGATGTTACCGCTCTTGTTGTGGACAACGGATCTGGTCTTTGCAAGGCCGGTTTCGCAGGAGACGATGCTCCCAGGGCTGTCTTCCCCTCCATCGTCGGAAGACCCAGGCACCAGGTTCGTAATGTTTTTAAACAATAGTAATTTTAAATATAGAAATGCTATACACAGCTGCAAATAAATTCCATAGAAGAAATGCAAAATTGCTGTTAACAAAGCAAAACCTTTTTAGACTTCAAAGTGGTGTCATAATTGGAGCACAAATATTAAAACTAAGATTTTATTTATTTATTTATTTCAAATAAAATTAAAAAAATTTACTCTAGTAATTACTAGAGTATAGAGTAGAGACTCTAGTCTAGTAGATACATAAAAATAATTAATAAATGTTAATAAAAAACAACTTTAAGATAATGCAGTTGAATTTTTAAAGTTATACATAAAAATATAGTATTGGGATAAAATATATTTTGTTTTATCGAAATATAATAAATAACCAAAACAATCGCACCAGCTTATGATTAATCAGTAACATATTATTTCAACTAGTTACAGACACCACATTTACGATAAAAACAATATATAACAATAACATCACCATAAACAAACAATTAATTTATTGAATATTTTCTTTTTTCTAGGGTGTGATGGTCGGTATGGGCCAAAAGGACAGCTACGTCGGAGATGAAGCTCAGAGCAAGAGGGGTATCCTGACCCTGAAATACCCTATTGAGCACGGTATCGTCACCAACTGGGACGATATGGAGAAGATCTGGCATCACACCTTCTACAACGAGTTGCGTGTCGCCCCCGAGGAACACCCAGTCCTCCTGACTGAAGCTCCCCTCAACCCTAAGGCCAACAGGGAAAAGATGACCCAGATCATGTTCGAGACTTTCAACTCTCCTGCTATGTACGTTGCCATCCAGGCCGTCCTCTCCCTCTACGCTTCCGGACGTACCACCGGTATCGTCCTCGACTCCGGTGATGGTGTCACACACACCGTCCCCATCTACGAAGGTTATGCTTTGCCTCACGCCATCCTCCGTCTCGATCTGGCCGGTAGAGATCTCACTGATTACCTCATGAAGATCCTTACAGAAAGAGGTTACAGTTTCACCACCACTGCCGAAAGAGAAATCGTCAGAGATATCAAGGAGAAGTTGTGCTACGTCGCACTCGACTTCGAACAAGAAATGTCTACAGCTGCCTCCTCATCCTCTCTCGAGAAGAGCTACGAACTTCCCGATGGACAGGTGCTTAATTAGTCTTTTTATATGCATTCATTTCTCAGTAGATCAAAGTTTGACATAATCTTTTAAAAATTTAAAGGTCATCACCATCGGAAACGAACGTTTCCGTTGCCCAGAATCAGTCTTCCAACCTGCCTTCTTGGGTATGGAATCTGCTGGTATCCATGAGACCACTTTCAACAGTATCATGAAGTGCGATGTCGACATCCGTAAGGATCTCTACGCCAACACCGTCATGAGCGGTGGTTCGACCATGTTCCCAGGTATTGCCGACAGAATGCAGAAGGAAATCACTGCCATGGCTCCAAGCACCATGAAGATCAAGATCATTGCTCCTCCTGAGAGGAAGTACTCCGTCTGGATCGGTGGTTCCATCCTGGCCTCTCTGTCCACCTTCCAGCAGATGTGGATCAGCAAACAAGAATACGATGAGTCCGGTCCATCCATTGTCCACAGGAAATGCTTCTAAACTGCAGGTCATTATTGGGAATCTGTCATTGGACGTTTCATTTTCTGCGTCAATAATTGGGTCACGAGAATTTGTTGCGGTTCTAAAATTATATTTAAATTTTATTTCGTTAATTAATATTTCGACGATATTTGCAGATCAATAAATTCTAAAAATATCAGATACTGTTTTTCGTTTTATTAAATATGGAACGGAAATAGTAAGCCGTTGAATGTCTATTGTGGCTTTTAAATTGAGGGGGTCGAGTCTGCGTGTTAACCAAGAACCGAGATGAATGCTCACGACCACAGACCTCACAGGGCCTCTTCTGATTTCTTTTGCTTTTTCATGACCAAATTGAAATTCAGCTTCTTCACTGTACTAGACATTCACCCCCACAACATATCTAGCCTAATACTACTGCAACTTAACTATATCTAATCTAGCTATAACTCTAAAACTGTTTCCAATTTAATGTATATTCAATTTAGTTTTCGATCACGTGGAGTACTTGAAATTATATTGAAGTTGTTAGAAACTTTCTTTTATTTAAGTCATCGTCAAAATCACAAAAACAGATATTGGACTTTTTACAAATGGTCATCTCTGTTTTTTTTTATGCAGATTTAAAGTTATTTTGGTATTGTACATTTGTGCATTAATTTGTTTCATAAACGTCAACATGTTGCAAAAGGACATTAGATAATAGGCTTTTATATTAAATCTTTTCGTATTTGTTATTAATCGTTAAATATACGTATGTTTATTAAATGTCTAGTAGTGAAGTTAATTTAACCGCGAAACGCATTTTAAATTCATGAAATAGATAGAAATGTTACGAACTGAAGTATCCTAAACATTCTCCCCCAATTACTTCAGCTTTCTTAGCCTAGAGGCGGCGGACAAAGAACTGTTAAAAAGCGTGAGCTTCATTGTGAGCTTCATTGAATGACTCACTAGTAATTTATTAGCTGATCTCTGAACCAAAAAATTTTCTGGCTCGTTCGCAACAACAATATGCTTTCTCTCCTGCAGAGATTTGTGTAGTAGCACCATTTCCGCAGCTGGGTTGATAAAAATGCACTTAATGGACTGCATGTTGTGAGGGGTTAATACATTTATTTGACTGTGATATCAACACAAAGATAATTATCATTATTGATCAAATTCAGTTACGTAGTTTTCAGTTAATAATATTATCTATTTATAACCATTTGAGTGATTATTACACAAATCCAGGTCTTCTTAACCACTATAAATAATTGTTATGTTATGTTATATTTGCAGCAAACTCTTAAAGTACGATGTATAAAATAGTTCTTCAGGCGTTTTTAATAATTTGGTAACGAACTATTTTGTACTAATGAGTCTCAAATATACGACGGATTCATGGCTGGCTTTACTCAGTTCACACGTTGGTGCTATTACCTGGGCTGCCGACCGAAATTTCCGCCCCCTACGCTCAACGGCCACGGACCCCTTAGTTATGTCAGTTTAGGAACTGAAAAGCAAACAAATTAAGGTTACGAGTGTATAATTAAATTAAAATTTTTAAACTCGAACGGTCCCCTGCTCCATTTCTCTTGAAATTCCACATTTAAGCGTTCAATTACGTTGCTGTGAGCAACTGGCATGGACCAAAATTTAAAAAAATGCAGTTTAATCCAAATAACTCCAAATAACGCTTGACTCATACATCTGCTTAGCTATCTATCAATTTGAAATTGTTCAGCATTTAAATAATATATCAACACGAGAGTAAGAGTAATTATATCAAACTATATCCCTTCTGTCGGAGCTATGATGCTTTTTTTAACCCTTTGTATTTAGATCAAAGTAGTTTGGATTTCAGAATATATATTTTTAAGAAGGATCCAGAATGACGAATTTCTACCTATGGAATAATAAAAAATTGGCCCGATTTAGCACAAATCCGTCCAAGGCGAATCTCGAGTAATTTCTATTAATTGCGTTTACTTTCAAGATTCGAGAATTCACAGATATGATTCAATCGACTTAAATAATAACCAGCACTTTGTAATTAGTGCTTGAACAACGAAACAAACATTTGAGGCAGTACGAGTGCAATTGAGGGACCTCACCACTCTTCCGAAAATGAATCAATTTGTGAGGTTGACATGGCAAACATTGTCAGATACGTTTCAGCGAGTATAAATTCCAAATTGTAACCCATCTAACATCATCGATTTCAGTAACAAGAGAAGAAAATAAGATTAGCTATTATTATAATTACTACTACCATTGGGAGAAGTAAAATCACACCTAATAAAACAATACTCATTAAGCACATTGTTAGCATTAACAATACTAATTAAATAACTAATAACTGACATTCATCAGTCATTAATGCCATTAACATACTTAATAAAAACACACAATATAGAAAACACAAATAATATTATCTAATTAAAAATTATTATTCCATATTAATCAAATGTAATACAGGAACAGACCAATAACAATGAAGGGTCTTAGAATACTTTAGTAAGATGGGAGCCACACAATTATAGATGGGAGTCTGAGAGCAAAACACAATTTCCAAATTGTGGTAATAGGAAATGAAAATTACTGAAACAATGGAGGTAATAAAACAACATTAACAATAATATAAGATAAATACCAGCAATAACAGTTTATTGATATTAATATTAACTTTAACTAGCAACTCAACAGTCTTAACAAACAGAAGCCAGGCTTGGTAAAGCATTTAGAAATGTAACCATTACATTATGTTAGTCAATAATAAAGCATTACTCACAATAAAATGAAATTTCTTCTCTTTAATTTTATAACCACCACCACCACCATGATTGAAGATGATTGGAATGAAGAAATGACAGCAATTAATAAACAATATATAAATAATAGTGAACAATCTCATAAAAAGTAATTAAAAAATATTACAATAATAATAACGTTAGCAAGCACAGTTAAAAATCCCACAGACCAAAAATAATTCAGTGAGGAATTCTGTATATTGACTAGGTGACAATTCAGGACACCATCATAATCTGAGGACATAAAATAAAAAAAATAACATAAATACTTTATTAACAACATCGAGCTTATCATCCATCTCTTAATGACAAGGAGAATAATAATTGTAAACAAAAATATAGTGATCCTATTTCTCATACAAACAAGCTTTTTAAATTCTCTAAAATAACCAACATAAAAACATAAAAAGTGAGAAAGAAGCCTTTGATGACTTTGAAAGCAATTTGTCTCAAGACTCTGCAACAAGAGATGAAACAAAAAGTTTGAATCCTTTGCACAATTCACGATTCTCTGTACAGTGTCTGGAGCTAAAGATAAGATCATGGATACAAAATGGTTTCAATGCACGATCGCATCAAATAAGAAAAACAAATCCTTCCAGCTTCAGAGCTGTAAAAATGAAAGCTTAGATCATTGACAGTCACGGTTCAACAATTTCAAAACTTAGAAATTTCCAAGATTTTCAGCTTCTGTGAACACAAACATCATATGTGGCACCTCTTGTGAAGCTCATCTGCTTCAAAGAGGAAGAGCTTCAGAATTAGGGGAGCCATCATCATCTGGCAGCCTTGACAACATACAATGAGTTTTAAACAATCAACAAATAGAACTGCTATGAAAGAGTGTAACCAGCCTCATCAATTTAGAAATGTTGACCAGAAAATCCAAACATTGTTGCAAATATCTAACAATTGCTATGTTACTGGCTACATAGCGTGTAAAAGCTGCTATGTTTAATTGATTTAAAAATTATCCTTAGATATCATCAATAGCAGCCTAGAGGAATCTCCCCTTTGAAAAGAAAAACAAACAGTTTCCTTGAGAAACTTCTTATTACGTGACATTGGTAATCTTCTTGCTGTAGTACTTCTTAGTGGCGATGACCTTCTGAATGTAGGCTTCAGTGAATCTGGTGATTTTGTCTCTGTTATAACTGAGCTTGTTGGTATTGAGAATCTATCAACAGCAAATAATTCAAACGCTGTCAAAATTTGTTCACTTCCAATTTTAGATCAATAGCAGTAATGCATAATTTTAATGCATAAAGCATAATTTTCAGAAACAAAAATATACACAATATGTATTGGTATTTAACAACAGGTAGGATTTTAATGCCATAAACCAAAATAATTTGAATAAAAATTATATTATATGGATGAAATAAATAAAAACAAGTAAATGAGATAAACAAAAAAATCATGAGCATCGATAGTAACATCTGAAAGCAATGGTTCGAAGAACCAATAAAACCTAAGAAAATAATGAAATGCTTAGCGAATGAATAACACAATAACATAGAGTTAAAATGGCATTTCATCATCAAAATAAAAACAAACAATTAGTATATCAATAATAATAATAACAATAATAATAATGTTGGTTGAAAACAATGCCACATTTAAAATAAACCTTTGGAACAGCTTTTCTCAGTATGTCCTTGTAGTCTTCCTTATCAATCTTCCCCCTTTTATAGACTGGCCTTAGAAGCCCTTTGATGTCACAGACAAGTTTCTGTTGGAGCTCAACTCGATTTGCAGCCTGTAAAACATGAAGATCTTATGATTGGAATGCTTATATTCCTACTTTTAAAAAATCAAAAAAAATCATTCAAATATTTTTATGTAATGTCTTTTCAAAAGGGTAGAGAAAATATCAGTACAAAGCCAAAGTCCTTATATTAATTACAGATAGAATAAAAATGCTAACTTTATTACAATAAGGCCGTAGTAATATTAATCAGCTTATTATCATTAATAACCACTTTTATTAATATAATGCAAAAGTAAAAGCAATGCACCTACCTTTACTCTCTTCTTGCCAGTAGATTTAAAAATGTCCTCTGAGCTCTGCCTCTCATTGAGGTTTGAAGAGCTGCATCTATCCTCTGGGCAAACACCAGCAAGGGAAGGTGGGGAAAAGGACATGGCATCCTCAGATCTTGGGGATACAGTGTTGACATCAAATGGAGAATACGACATTTTGGCACTTTCACTACTTTTGGCAAGAGAGTCAAGCTCACAGAATGAGCTCTTATTGAAGGTTGATAAAGACTGGAGGCTGAGGTAATGGAGAATTGATGGACTGACAGACTTTTGTGACTGAAGGAGAAAGGGTAAGGATAAAAGAGGATTGGTTGAAAAGGCCATAAGTCCATTCTGACTGATAGATGCCTGACCCAAAGGTTTTTGTATAGAACGGAATCTGGCCAGCAATTGTTGAAGGAGGTCGTTGCTGCCACTGTTGAGATTGCCGAGAAAATTTGTACTGCTGTTCCCTGATGACACTTGACTGTTGAGTGTTTGCAATAGAAGCTGAACTAAGTCTGGCAGGCCCATATTACCCGGTGGAGTAGCACATCCTACAGGGGATGCCGGTGAAACTGGAGATGTGTCCCCAAGCACAGAAGGAGGCTGGGAAGATGGGGTATAAGCACCTTGAGGAGAATCACTTCCAGCTGGAGAAAGGCCTGGAATGTGATTAGGATTGTAGGCACCTGGATTTTCATCTTGAAAAATATTCTTTTTATCTCCTTTATATTGAATCTTGAGCAATCTGTCATTTTCGGTTGGAGAATAACTATAGAGGTCATCATCAGGAACCAAATCCTCAATTCTATTGCAGGGTTCATCTGTCGGACTATATCTTGGATCAATTACATTATTGTCATCAGCGTCTCCATTATTTTCTGTGTAATGAGTTTTGTTGCTTCCATCATCATTTACAAGGCTAATGGCATTATCTTCGTAGACATTGTCATCACCAGGTGAATACATATCTTGATATTCATCTCCTGAACAGCTATTCTCAGACAAAAGTCTTGAAGTTTGAATGCTCTGAATGGGATCATTAGAAATTGATTCAAGATTGTCATAAAATGTAGGATTCCTGTTTCCTTCAACAAATTCATTCAAGTTTTTGGTGACATTAGTTTCTGAAGCCTTTGGAGATGCATCATCTGAAATGCTTTCTATAGCACAATTTTCATCTGATTCTTTATCAATCAGGCAATCATTATCACCTCCATTATTGGAACTCTCATTGCATTCATCTTCATGCTCGTCAACTGAATTTTTTATGCTCTCTTCGTAGATGTCACTAAAAGAGATTTCGAGTACACCGTCATCATTGTCCTCAATTTTTTCATCCGCAGGCTGATCAATGTCATCTGCACAAGTTTTGCTGCAACCATCACAAATGTTCTCACCCTCATCAGTAATCAAAGGATCTTGCATTGGATCTTGATCTTTACTGTTATAATCATCCTCTAGACTTCTGTTAGCTTCAAAATTTATTCTTAAATCACCTTCATTTTCAATCATATCATTACAAATAATAGCAGGAGATTTAGCAACAAACAAATTGGAGGTAACTTCTGTCTCATCACAAGCTCCTTTGCTGGGGATGACATTTGTTTCTTCAACATCACAAATTTCATGAGCATCATTATCATCATTGGGGTTATTATTAATACTACTGAGTTGACTTGCATCAAACATCTGGTCATTTTTAGTAATATGACCCTCTGACAATTGTTCGTAGGTGGATATGGTGGAGTCAGGAATGTCATTCGTTTTGGCAATTTCATCTTTTGGACATTGGAGGTCATTTTCTGACCTAACAATATTGCATCTATAACTACAAGCACTGCTATTATCAATCTTGGCTTCGTCATCAATGACATCATCCTCAGTGATTTGCTTCTTTTCTCGGACAGCAGAATTACCGATAAACACGTCATCATTATCATTACCATTATCATCCTTGTCTTTGGTGTTTGGGTCCTCATGAGAAAATGGTAGCCCATCAATTTGAACTTGAGTCAATTTTTCAACTTGAGCTTCAAAGTTTGGCTCATAATTTGCATCAGGCAAGCCTTGTACAGCAACAATATTCTCATCAATGCCAAAAGAATCTTTGAATCTTTCACCTTCATTTTTCTTGGAAAGCATTAAACCATCTTCCTTGATTCCACAGAATTCCTCGTCATTGGTGTCATCCTTGTGATGTCGTCTTTTGTGTTTCTTTTTCTTGAGTTTCTTGCACCCCTCATCTACATCCCCTTCACTAACATGTCTTCTCTTCCTATGTCTGCCAGAGTCAGAATTTGATGAAGATTTTTGCCTGTGATCTCTAGATTTTCGAGAGTTTTTTTCTCTCCAGTGCTTGCTCTTGATAGGAGAGCAGGAGCGATAACATGCCTTCATTAAGGTTTTCCTTCTCTCTTCTAGCTCTTTGAGTGATTCATCCTCAATGTTCAACTTCTGGCTCAAAAAAACCCTGGTCCTACACTCTGTGTCACTGTCTTCTATATGATCTTCCTCGTGCAACCATCTCTGCACATCGCAAGCTTTACTTGACTCAAAGACTTGTTCTCCAAATTTCTGATTTCTCAACCTGTGATAATCTGAGTCCCTAGTTCTATAACTTGAACAATAAGACCGAGACCGACTCCTGGAGAAATCCTTCCCTTCTCTTATGATCACCTTCCTCTGTCCTTCCCTCAATTGTGAAAATGAATTGTGGGAATCATTCCTAGATTGAAAATTTCTCTGAACACTGACGAGAATGTTGTCTGGGTATATGTCTGGAAAAGTGATATCATTTTTTGATGTTTGAAACACATGATGATCATGATTGTGCCTGGGAAATTCTTGAAATTTCTTCCCTTGCAGTTCATCAAAGTATTTGCAGCTTGTATGCTGTCCATCACCCATGTAAAATTCTGATCTTCTGCTGAAATTGCAACGAGCAAATGATCTTTCGACTTCACCATGTTTTGAAAATTCTGTGGTATCTTGGCCATGTCTAGATGTTTCTGGCTTGTAACCATGGTCAAAATAATACTGCTCAAATTCAGAGGACTGATACTCCCTATCAAAATGATTTGAAGAGTGGAAATTTTCTCTTGAAGCAGGATTTTTAAAGCGGGAGCTATCAATGATCTCCCTTAAGTCAGAGATGAGTCTGTTCTTATGTTGTCGAGATAGGACAGGCAACATTCTCTCTTCCTTGGCCTGTGCTCTGTCATGATTAGAAGAGCTTCTATATCCTCCTACCCTGTGGCCTTCATACCTTTTGCTTGAAAATGAACTGTCATTACAGAGTCTGGAAGAATTGAATTGATGATGTGTTGACAGAGAGGATTCAGAAAACCTAACATCTTCAGAATATCTATCATCAATTCGGCCAGACAAAATCATCGTACAGTCTTGTGAGTCTCGATGCTTAGAACTATCAAAATTGAGAACATGAGAATCTAAGCATCTCTCCTCTTGTTTGAGAACAGTTTCTTTAGAGCTTGATTCAATATTACAGTGTGACTTTTTTGCATTTATCACAGCCTCTTCCTTTTGATTCAAGCCGCTCCTGTGGGAGTCTTCATGAGAGACAAGTTCTAAACTTTCAACAAAATTGCACACAACAGTTCTTGAGTCACATTTATAGGCTTGGGAATTATTTTTAAAATCTGCAGTCCAGTTCAAGTTCAGCAGCTGATTGTGGTTTTCAGTGATTTCTTGAAACAACCTACTTTGTGGCATTTCTGGATGACTCAAAGTATCAAAAGTAGTGTTTGTAAAACTTTTACAGGCCTCACCAGGCATGGCTGTAGGTACATTGCAGATATAGTCACTCATCATTTTAAAACAGGACACTGGAACAGAAGGTCTTGAGTCGTATAGAGATTCTTTATCTTCAGGTCTGCAGAATGATGAAGCTTCTGTCTCAGGATAGTGGTAGAAGGCTTCTCCCATGATGCAAACTTCCTTGGAGTTGTCATTAACGTCATATCTATCGGGAGTTAACGGTTCGACATAAGGTGGAGTGACAGGCTCACACATAAGACCAATCCGTGAAAGCTCCATTTTGACAAAAACTTCCAGTTTGTTTTAACTGTAAGCAAATGTAATAGAACAGACACAACTAAAAGTTATCACCATTAAGCAACTCATCGTGAAGAGCTATTTATGATTGTCTTGAAGATAGCTCTGAAATGTTTTACGGTACTACTTTTATTTCAAAATATTAGAAAAGCCGAAGAGCTAGTTAAATGGTCAGAGTATTTAATTTTACAAACTAATATTCCTTCAAATTATTTAATTATTATTTCTAAGCTCTAAATCTGAACAACAGGAACATTCACAGATAATATAAGCAAACATAACAAAAAGACAGACCACCGCACTGTTTTGGCTCGCTAGGTAGAAACATTATCAAGAATTGGTAGACCTAATACAGTGGTAAATTCTGACTAAAAATTTCCATTTTTAGGAATTAAAAATTTAAAGCATGTCAAGATACTATTAAGAAACAATAAAATTTGTCAACTTTTGTAAATATTTAGAGATGATCGATTCGAGAACGTAAACACTGTAGCACTCTTAACTTAAAATTTTTCGAAATTCTCAGGATCGTAATTTTGACTTGACTAGTGCGATCCTTTAACATCCTTCTAAAATTAGCATTTAAAAGTATTAAAAGAAAGATATTCGAAGAAGATTTCACGACAACTGCCAGATTAGCCAGGCAGTTGAAGTACATTAAAAAGTATTTACCGCGCCTTATAAAGGGATGAATAAAATCGGTCGCATATAGAGAAAGAGGCGTCATTTTGACAGATTCACAGGTTACCCACAAGCAAGCAGAGCATGATAAATATGAAGCGAAATGTATGATCCTTTCCTCAGGAATTGTCACATTGAATTTTCTCCTTTCGTGGATTCTACGAAGGGTATCAATGATCCTTTTGTTTCGGTATGAATACAACATCAAAGGAGCGATATAAATCCCAGCCAGGTATGGAAACAAATAGATGCACAAATAGAATACATCTCTACTGTAAGGAAGGGACATGTCATTCAGATCCCAATAATTTTTTACAGGCACATTGCACATCGAGTGAACGTGTACTGAGTTTAACATCATACGCATTGGTGGTAAATATAACGAAAAGTAAACCGCTCCAGCTATTGCAGGAAGAATCATAAATCTGGCATTTATTCTTAAATCTGGATTGAAACAATCTTTTGAGTCCTGATCCTTCAAAGTGTTTTGATCGAAATAACGTATAAGCTCTAAGGCTTTTTGAGTATCGTACAAAATCAAATGAAACGTCCAAGATCTTATGAAAAGCATATATCCGAAGAAGCACGTAAAATAATTTAACGTTTCCAAGTTAGTAGAATCAGTGTATATGCAGCTAATGAACGTAAGGCAGAGAAGAAAACAGAGGTATATCTCATCCATCAAAATGCATAAAAGGATCGCAATTTTGACATTATGTGGCCTGCTCTTGTCCCGACAAATGTAGCAAACTGCTGCGAAATTTAAGATTAACCCCATTATAACGACAGAACTTAGAATTTCAAGCTCAAAAAATCTACTGAATGCTTGATAGTTTTGACCGAGGTATGACACGAAATACTCTGTGGCATTGCCTATTGACTTCATACTGTTTTGGAGCATTTCCTCGATGTCTGGGCCTGAGGAGACTCTTCCATTCGTGTCTTTTGGCATTGTTTCAGTTGTTTGGTACCTGGAGTCATTGTAAAGCTGCGTGGAAGTATTGCCGCTAACGTCTAACGTTGTCGTCCTATAAAATGAGTTTTGAAAATGCTCAGAAGTGAAAGTTTCCTTGTCCGAGTTCACCTGACTAGCGTTCGTTGTATTGCAATACAGATCCATGCCTAAAAGCTAAATCACATCGATTAAATTATTCGTAAAATGCAAAACAACTGTACACGTATTGATCATAACTTTATTTAATGTACGTGTATATTTTAATTTTGCGGATAGATAACAAACCCGGCTTATGTCTGTCTCCTGGAATTGCGGGCATTTATATTGAACCAAGAGATAATAATATTTCCTCGTAAGAATAACAAAAACAGGAACATTCCCCCGAGAGTGATGCGTTTGTTATTCTCCGAGCGTGAGCAAACAAAAGAGATAACCAATTCCGTTTATGAATAACAATGTGTACTAGAAAAATAAGCGGGAGCACAAGGGGGCACTTCAATCAAGTAATAATGAACCATTATAAGATCTCAGCAATTTCAGTATTGCTTTGTCTAAAACAAAAGGTAAAAAATATTTTTTAAATCACTAATTTTAAACTGAAAATTAAATTATATTTTAAAAAAGTAAAATTTTGTTATTCTAAAATGTTTAAAATGCCTTGAAATAATGTTAGCTTGATATTTCATACGTTTATTGCCCATCCATCATGATGCAACGATCGACATCATTGAAAAGTTACCACCCTTTCAAAAAGAAATTTAGATTTCCCATTCTTATGCATAATCACTCCAGATCTCTTTCTTGTTCTGACTGATATAAACACGTTCCCCAAACTCATATTCTGCCGTCTTATTCTTGCTTCCAATATGCATATCGGAGCACTTGCTCACATTGAATAGCATCTGCCACTATTGTGACCACTTGAATAATTTATTTAGGTCAGTCTGGCATTCATCCACATTCTCTTTCTTACTGACTTTTCTGATTACTTTTGTGTCATCTGCCTTGATGGAATTTCTGAAGATACATGACTTAGACCTGGGAAACTGTCGCGGGCAACGCTACGTCAATACATCTGCAATGAATGGCAAGTGCAATGGTCTAAAAATCATGAGTATCCAGTCAGATGTACTGCGTGAATTAAATTTCAGTGACATCAACAGCGAGTTTGCCACACGGAAATCTAGAAAAGTATCTGGACTATAATCATAGCTGTTATAACTTCATTCATTTTCTGATTTCAGCCATATTTATTTGGTTATATTATAAGTTTATTTTTCATGGAAAATTAAATTATTATAACTGTAAGTAAATTTGGCAAGTACAACTCGTGTTCCAAGTATTTATATATTATAATTTATTATAGGTTACTAGTATGTGATGTGGACTGTGCAATAAAGGGAATTGGAAAAGGGCCTCCCTTCCAAGTGGGCCCAGGGCCAACCACCGGCTTAATCCGGCATCGCCATCTGTTCATCTAGTTATGAAACGGCCTTTAATAAAATACAAACACACTCTTCGGTGGTGGTTTTCATCGGTCGTTAAACATGTTGGCTGATGCGACTAAGACTAAGCTTGATACTTCTCGTCGATATTGTTTGGTACCGATACAGTACCGGCATGGACACTCGTTTGATTAACTGATGCTGCCCGACTCCCGAGAGTGTCAGAGTATGCAAGGGTCGAAATGCTCAAAGAAGGGGTTTAGTTTCCCCTCTGAGGATTCCTGTCGGAGCTCGGAAAGAGATTCACCTATTAGGACATTACATTACTATATATATATCTTATTTCGACAAGATGAATGCAAAAAGAAAAAGCTATTCTAACGAATGAAAGAAAGGAAACGTGGAAGACTCACTATACAGAAATTGTACAGCTTTTTGTAGAGCAAATAAGTTGGATATCCGAATGATCCGCAAATTAAAGTTAATTGGGGGAGATTAATTGGCTTCAGATGAGACGAAAAAAAAGGCCGCCTCCTCAAGTTGTGTCTAGGGTTTGACACCCCCCCCCCTCGGAAAAAAGCTGAAATGATGTCTCTGCTCAAACCGCGAGCAGAGTATGATGAACTCAGTTAACAGCAGTGTTGCAAAAAGTACCACATTTCAGTAATTAAGTAAAATGATGTGCTGGATACATGCGTTCCATATGTTCCTTCAAGTTTGGCGATGAACCTTCCAATGCTAAACATATATTGTAAGTTTCTTGAATCGCAATATTTATTTATTTATTTATTTTATTAAGTGGGTAGAGGACCGGAACCTCTTACATGCCCACTATCAAAACAGCAAAACATTGAAAAAAAGAAACGAGAGGTTCAATCAGTAATAGACGAGAAAAGGAGACAAGTCATATTCATTGAGAAGGGAGGTGAAGCGACTATAGGTGCTAGCTGAGACTAAGCTATTAGGTAGTTTATTCCAAATGTTAATAATTCGATTTGTGAAAAAATATTTGGTGTTGTCTATTGCGCAAAAATATGACCTTAGTTTAAATTGATGACCTCTAGTTGATGAGTAGCTTGCAAAATGAATATGGTTTTTAAGGTGAGTTGATGTTAAATTGTTGATGATCCTGTATAATAAGCAGAGGTCAGCTATTAAACGGCGATGTTCAAGCGATTTAAGTTGTAGAGCCTTGAGCCGGTCATGGTACTTTAGCTGTCCAACAGCAGGAATGGCCTTGGTAAATTTCTTTTGGATGTTTTCAATGTTCTCGATCAGGTATTTATGGTGAGGGTTCCAGACCTGACTGCTGTACTCTAGGATTGGTCTGACATATACGCAGAAAGCTTTGGTGAGAAGATTCTTGTCCCTGGAGGTGAATGATTTGAGAATCAGTCTTGAGCGGACTGCAGCTTTGTGTGTGATGTTGTCAATGTGAAGCCGGAATTTTAAGTCTGAGTCTATGATGACACCAAGATCTCTGGTTTGATCAACACTGGTGAGCAGGATATCATTGATGTAGTATTGTTGTGGGCCATTCCTGGAACTGGTTTTAATTGAGCAATTAATTAAATTGTGAGATTATAAGCTGGAATCTTATTAATATTTTAGACGATTAAACTTGCCGCTTAATTAAATTTCCTGATAACAATTAAACTCAAAACGGTCATAAAAACATTCAACCACTAATTTCATTTAATTAAATTTGAAATCAGTTATAGGTTAATGCATTCAATTCATATAAATTATTTTGTAAAAAGGTACATTGGCTGTTTTGACGGGGCTAATTTGTCACCGGGCTATTTTGTCCTGGGCTTTTTGTCACGGGCTATTTTGACGGGTCACCAATACCGAGTCAACGCGCCAGGACCAGCCGAGGCACACGATCTGACTGAAACAAAGCTAATCGTGCTTTTCGGAGCTTCATTCCCAAAGATTACATATAATCAGCATATTAAAAATTTATTATAAAATTTTGAAAAGTTACTATTTACCTTTAAATATTTTTTTAATTTCTGTGACGTCACGCAATAGTTAACTCCCCCCTCCTCTGTTACAAACAGTCACACTTTCTTAGACCTCCCTCCCCCTCGAGCGTGACGTACTTTATGGACGGCCCCTTAGCACTCTTAGCACTACATTTTATGGCAATTAATTATTGTAATTATTGCAACTATTGCATGATAGTAATATTTTCAATTTTAAAAAGATATTTTTAATATGTTTAAATTAATAATTAGTCATAAACTTTCAAAATTTTGGAAATGATAGGTCATGCGAATTAGAATAGTACCTAGTTGATAAACGCTAAGAATCTTATCGGTTTTGTTTATTTGAGAAGGGCTGTTCTTTGAAATTTTATTCGTGAAGCATCGGTGACGCTTGTTAAATGGGCATCAAGCTAAGCATACCGGGATTCAATATTAATAATTACTGTTGGGAAAAATGCCTTAGATATTCGGGCGAAAAAGAGTTGATTATGGGATCCTGTCCAATTTGTCTTAATAAGCTTTGTCTTTCGAATTTGGCACGTCTGCCTGCATGTAGTCATGAATTCTGTAAAACGTGCATTGACGAATGGATGTTGGGGTAAGTTTTTCTTAAAACAATTGGATTATTTATTTTACACAAACTAATTTATTGCAATTACATTATTCAAATATAATTTTGATTTAATAAAATTCCTTTTTAGTAAAAAAGATTGTCCAATGTGTAGAGCTGAAATTAAAGAAAAAGCAATCCCTTTGGTATTATCAGTTCCGCGGTTAGCAATGGATGGTCACTGGGACTGCGTTTTAAGTGAATATAAGTTCATCGAAAAGTACTTGTCAGAGCTAACTAAAGAATGGCAAGAATTGGTGCAGGCTATGTTCACGTTGACTTACGTCTACGATGTTAAAGGAAGCGAGATATTGAAGTCGGATACTACCAAAATTATTAAGAAAAAAGAAAAAGGTTTTGTTGTCTTTTCGGAACGAGAAAAAACCAAAGTTATCTTAATCTGCTCCATACCTCAATTTTTAATAAGACTTGCTATTACTGAAAGAGATGATACCCCTATCGAGGCAGACAATAAGTATGCCGACAATGTTGTTGAACTTTTGAACAAGCAGTTACAAGCGTGTTGGAAAGTTACACCCCAGCTCTTCAAGAGCTCAGTACGTTATATATATGTTCGCAACTTTGAAAATTACACGGTTACCCTGTTCATGAATAGTTACGATCAATCGGCATTTGAAAATTTCCATGTTATTAAGAATCACAAAGAAATTTCAGAGTTGAAACACCTCAATTTTGACGAATCCCACTTCAAGCGTCTGGAATATAGTCTATTGGCTGTAAATTTAAATGAATTATATCCAACTCCTAAACAAGAGCAAGAACGTGCAAATTGTCGTTGTAAGGTGTTGAGCGAGAGCAGCTTTCTTGGTTTTTAATAAAATTGCTAATCACAGATTGCATCTGAATTGATTTGTTTTCAGATAACAAATTGTTACGAATTTTATTTTATTTATTTTATTTCAAAATTCAATTATTCAAATAATTCAAAAAAATTTAAATATTATTTCAATTTCAATTAATTGGATGTAGGTAGATAGGAAGTTATATTAACGTCCGTTGAATAACGAGATTATTTGGTTTCAAAGCGATTCCCGGTTGTACTGCAATACCGAGTCAACGCACCAGACTAGCCAGGACTAGACGAGGCACCCCTAGTTTACAAAAACAGCCTTACTTCAACATCCTGGAGACCTATAAAACTAGAAATTTATGATAAGCCCGTGTGTGTGTGTGTGTGGTGTGTGTGTGTGTGTGTGTGTGTGAATTTCATTTCAAGTTCTTGAATCTTGAATCAAGTGCTGTTGCAATACTTAGCCAACTTAAATTAAAATTTTTCTGGCGTTTTCAAAGATCGTCACTAAAAGCCTTCTGTAACCTAACCACATAAGTTGGGTTATCATCAGACACGGTCATGGTAAGCAAAAGACTTCCTGCCGACTTCTGTGAAAAAGTACTTAGGCATCCAATCTTTGTTAAGTGCGACACTCGCTGTCAACTTTACGTTTCTTGTAGTGAGATATTGCGGCGGGATGTGGACGAGGGCCACATTACCATATAGGACCAGAAACAGTCTACGGACCAATCAAAATTCCGTCGCGAGCCGTATGTTGCCCGTCCCTGAACTAGTGTACCATATACAAATAAGCATTGTAAGCGCTCAATCGAACATTAAATGATTTGAGAGAAAATGACAAACTCTGGTGGCGGGCTTTTTTATTGTCTGGCGATTTTAGACAAACTCTACCAGTTATAACACACTCAACAACTGCTGATGAATTAAATGCATTTATCAAATTATCAAGTAGCTGGGCTATTTAGAAAGAGGATAATTTCACATCCCTTGACGGGTCGCCAGTTGAATGCCGCTGATGTACATCCTGCGGCGAAAGATCATTAATGAGATTTTACGATTTGAATGAGGATAATGAGGAGGGTCAAAATATTACTGTCATGGAATTTTGCTGCTTACTGACGTCCGTGAGTTAGGACAAGTGACGTATAAAAGCCGACTCGCAAGCATCGACTTATGATAGGTGCCTAACTCCATTCCTTAACTGGATAATTAGGGAGGTGAACCAGACTAAAGAGGACTAGACCATGCGTCCGTTAATTAACGAAACTATTTGATTAAGGACTACCTACTCAATTTCAAAGCCGTTCCCAGTTGTACTGCAACTGTCGAGTCAATGCGCCTGAGTAGCCAGAATCAACTGAGCCACTCCTTTATCATAAAATAAAAATTTTTGCAAATCAATATCCTTCGCTGGAGGATGCCAAAAAACGATGTCACTATTCGGTAGGGTTACCAGTACTAACTTCGTCATCGCCAGGAATGGTAGTCCCTAGTGGCGGATTTAGGGAGAGCCAGGGAAGGCCATGCCTCCGTCATTTTAAAGTCCATGAAAAAAAGCTAAAATCCACCGATAACCTTTGACCTACATGCTTATGCATAATACGTATGCACGTGCGCAAGAACGTTCCACACATTTCAAGTTTGAAAGTCATAAGTAAGGATGTATGTTTTGAATATTCTTCAAGTTCTATTTGTTAAATTTAACTGGAATTTTTTAGGATGTTTGCACACAATAAAACGATGTCACGTATAAAATTGAGTGATATTGGACTTATATTTAACTGGTTATCAAGAAACTATGGTGTGTCCACACTGGGTGACCCGTAAAAATAGGCACCCCGTCATAACTGTCCGGCGTCAAAATAGCTCAGGACGAAATATCCCCGTCATAACATCCCATAACGTCAAGATTTCAGGAAATTTAAAGTGGAAAATTTTAAATTTATCGTTTAAAATATTATTAGGATTCCAGCTAAGCTCTCAGTTTCTGTTGTCCCCATTCATGGACTTTTCAGGTTGGCATTTAATAAAACTTATCGATTGACAAGCAGCAAATGCGAGCTGCACAAAGTGTATCAGACACTTTGAGAAATTACCACCGGCCCCATGAAATGCGCCGCGCCTAGAAATGTAAAAAAACATGTTTTTTTGGTCCAAGTTTTTTATGTGTTTTTTATGAGTTTTTTATGTTTTTTTTTGTTTTTTTTAAATTTGTTGAAAAGTGATGGTTCATGATTAGTTAAACAAGTTTATTGCAACATAAGTAAAAATTAATACAAAACTAGAGCAACAGTGCTAATTTAAATCAAGTTTTGAGTCCATTTCACTAAATAGTCTTCTACTTTAGAGTTGTAATTATCTTCTGAAGAAGCTTACAGCTTTAAGTTTTGGGGAATAAAAACCAGTTTTGTAGCCCTGTTTGTGGTGAGTTGGTTCCGTTTATCATTTTGGATAAATGAATATGCACTGAAACACTGGGTATACTTAAGAAAGACTTTAACAAGTTATTCAAATGGGCAGAAGATTGGCAGATGCTTTTCAACGTAAGCAAATGCTCCATTATGCATATGGGATGCAAAATCACGAAAGTTGAATATGTATTTGGAGGAAGCATTCTGGATCAGTCTAATCATGAAAGGGATCTGAGGGTAATAATGCAGAAAAATGGAAAAGCATCTCAACAGTGCATGGAAGTTGCTAAAAAAGCAAACAGAGTACTTGGAATGATAGAGTACTCAAACATAGACGTTTAATTACTGATCTTTGCTTTCTGTTTAAATTATTGAATGGTCTTGTGAATAGTGATCTTTTAAATTTTGTTCAATTTGCACAGTACAATCGAACATGGGGACACCGCTTTAAGTTACGTACGAGGAAGTGTTCGGCAAAGTGCTGCTAAAAAAATTTTTTTGAACAGAGTTGTTGCGGTCTGGAATTCCCTACCAGATGAGGTGGTATCTGCTGGCACTTTCTCCCGTTTCAGAGCATTAATCCTCGAGATAGATTTTTCGGAATTTTTAACAATTACAGACTAATCTGTAACCTGCTTTTCCTCGCTCGATGTTGTATTGGTTATATTGTTTCTTCTGAGGCTGGTCGTATTAGTGGCTGTTCAGCCCTTCGACCGGTTAAATAAATAAATAAATAAATAAAGAGAACATTAGTGAGTACGGACAAGTATGTAATATTGAGATTGTATAAGGCATTAGTAAAGCCACATCTTGAGTACTGTGTGCAAGTGTGGAACCTTCATTTGAGAAAGGATGTAGAAGTGTTGGAAAGAGTACAAAAAAGGGCAACTAGGATGATAGAAAGCTGGAAAGCTTGGAAAGCTGAGTTACGAGGAAAGATTAAGTAGATGTAAATTAACAACTCAGGAAAAGAGAAGAAATAGAGGGGACCTCATCGAGGCATTCAAAATTTTATCGGGAAGGGAAGGCTTTTTGCCTGAACAGTTTTTCGAAGCCACAAAAAGTGCTTCTACCAGAGGGCACAATTTTAAATTATGTAGGAAGGCATCGGAAAACTTAAAAAATAATTATTTCAGGACAAGGGTGGTTTCTTTAGAACATCAAAACTTCATTTTTAAAGTTATAAATTTTTTGTTTTGTTTTTTATGTTTTTTTGTGTTTTTTTTTGTGATGAAATATTTCAAAAAGAACAAAACATTTTGAAATAAAACAATTGAAATATTTCACGCTTACATCTCTAGCCGCGCCTTTGCTAGTTAATAATTCGAACTACATCTGAAAAGAAAGATGTCACCATTCTAGAAATTGATGACTAATGAAACAACTAGCAGCTAGGAAAGCACCCAACCTTTTCATGAACCCAAAATTTCATTTTTAAAAATAAATAAAAACGCCGATAAATGTTTTGTCTAAAGGTCTATTCAGTACGGCACCCCGTCATAATAGCCCGGCGACAAAATAGCCCCGTCAAAATAGCACCATCAAAACATAAAACTCATTTCATTTAATCAAATTTGAAATAAGTTATAGGTTAATGTATCAACTCATATAAATATTTTTTTATAAAGATACATTGACGGGGATGTTTTGACGGGGCTATTTTGTCGCTGGGCTATTTTGACGGGTCACCATTCAGTATATAATCAACTTTCCCGTACCAATTTTGAAAATCATACACAAATTTAATATTTTAAACGTAACATGAAATTACCATTACTGTTTTTTTCATTAACGTTAAATTTAGAAAATGAAGTCATTTTTAACGGTCTTTAAAATTTAGTTTTTTTTTATTTAATAACAAAAGGATCAAAGATCTAAACAACTAAATCATCGATCATTCATATTTATGCACGATGTCTCGTAAAAGAAGTGCGACTGCGGCTTTTCATAAAAACGATAGTAATTTGTTCCTTAGATATTGCAGAGAAATAAATTGTAGAGGAATGGAAGTAAATGTGGAGGTCCATGAAAGCATGGAACTAGAATGCCCAATTTGTCTTACTCCATTCGAATCAGAAAAAAGAGTAATCAGACTGAATAAATGTAGGCATGTTTTTTGTCCGATTTGCATTTATAGATGGATGAAAAAGTAAGTGAATAGCCAGTTTTCTGATTTTCCTTGCCATTTATAACATTTCTTGTGGACGTCACTTGACATTTTATATTAAACATGTTTTCAGAAGAAAAGATTGCCCAAAGTGTAGGCAAGGCTTTACTCATTTAGTTTTTCTCAATAAGCCTATAACTCTGGAAATGAATTGGGACGATTTGAGAGTGCATCGGCTCTGCATTGTCGATTATCATCCTCTCGTCATGACATACGTAAATGATTTCAACACTAAATGGATAAACTTAATACAACGCATGAAATGGCTGATAAATAATGGTTGCTTAGGAATTGAACATTTGATCTTGAGCAAGAAACAACTGGTGACGAAAACAAAGAACTTCATTATTGTAAAGTCAAATGAAGACAAACTACAGGTTGTTTTTTGCTGTTTATTGCCCAATTTATCGATAAGACTTGTAATCACAGAGAACGCCGAAACCGAGGTCGAGGTCGATGACGAATATGCTGACGAAGTAGTTGAATATTTGAACAAACAGTTCCATGCATGTTGGAGAGTTACGTCTCAACTCATGAGCATTAACACATTGGATCGTATCTTTATTCGCAAGTTCAAAAACTATACCGCGCGCCTGCTTATCAGTGGTTGCAATAATTATAAATTGGCAACGTTTCACAAGGCTCCCATGGAAAGTCAGCTGAAAATGGTGAAAAGGTGTAATTTCAACTCTGATAAGTACGAGCAGTTGAGGTTTGAGTTTCCTTCGGTGAAAATTACCAGCTTGTCATCTAAAAATCTCCAGGATATGAAGTGTTCTTGTAAACATTAAATTATACAACTTTCAACTTTTTTTCTTTGACTAAAGCGAAAATTTTTTTAGTTCAATGTCTAGTGTATTACAATAAAACATGAGTTACAATTGTGTAATTTGCAATTTCATAAAAATAACCTGATTTGCAAATGTGATGCCACAGGAGAGGGACGTTAAACTGACGGCCTATGGTCCAGATCTGGTAAGTCAAGAAATGGTCCAGATCTGTTAAGTCAAGAAATGGTCATTTGCTTCATAAATGTGTCGCAGTCTACCGATACGTTGTACACTTGCTTACTTGCGATATTTAAGATTTTAATTGAGCCTGCTCCATCAATCGATGAACTTTTGTTCAAATGTAATGAAAATGACATTCATTAGATTTAATGTTTAAACTGCGTACAAGTAGGATTGAGTATTTAAAAATGAAATGTTTCATTAACGACGGTTGCGTAGATTAGGACGGTCGGATGGAATATTTGGTCCCATGTCTAACTTATAATATTCGTGTACAATTAACGTAAGGGGGAATGTATAAAAAGTGAACATGAAACTAGCTTTGCGCGATTAATGAGTTGATTTTCGGGTGTGAAAATAAATAACGGTTGACTCGAGCATTAAATTTGCTTACATGCTTTTTTGTTATAATCGTCGCTAAAATTAATTGTTCTATTTGTTCGATGCGCTTGTAGTTACTTGTTTGTAGTAACACTAAAACACAGTAGCCGAGCTGATGTTCGATGAGTAGAGGTCCTACCCAGACAGAACATCATGCAGTTGGATGGAACCACCTGCCAAAATGGTCCCAGGCATGCTCATAAGTCAGAGCCGCTATGATTAACCAGGAAAGGAGGCGAAAAGTGGAACAAGATCGAGTCACGAGGGCGGTTCAGCAATCACAGCAGGGTAAGTGGGAAAAGTGGTGCAACGATCCCTTACCTGTAGCGACATATGGAAGATATCCCTGCTCCGACTTGCTTTCGAGATAAGGTCAGTTGTCTTCCAGGGACAATTTGCAGAAGTGGGGTTTGGTGGAAGACACCAAGTTCGGGCTCTGGCTGGACCGAGACACTGCATCCCCTACTCAACAGTTTCACGTATGCTCTTGCCAACGGTCCACATGGCGACATAACCAGTCTTGATATGGTCTCTAATCATCCTCCTTGCATTCAAGCTCATCTCTTTTTGATTTTCACAAATCAAACTTTTATTTATGCAGAAACCTCGTTCAAGAGATGCCTGACCATGACTCAAAGTTAGCAAAACTTTTACTCCCTCCATATCAATGCATAATCATCACAACTGCCTATGTGCTCCTTGAAGAAAATATCAAGTCTTTGCTCCCTTATTTAAGAATTAAGAACTGTCAACAAATTGTTTTATTAACGTCCGATTATTAGGTGCTCCCGCAGCAGGGTTCGAATACGCGCTGCCATCGTGAGAGACTTAGCCTTAACCATTAGGCCATGCAGTCGCACATTAAGAACTGTCCTGCATATTTACAAATATATAGTTACACTATTAAAACTCTAATGTATCAAACAGACGAGTCAACGACCGTTACAGGAAACTCAATTGGTGCGTTCCCGAGCAGCTAGAACAAAGGGACCGATAGAACAGATAATTGCTACTTTGACAAAATTGTTACTAGTAAAATCCCAGAACATTACTATTTTTTAGGATCTTTACCATATTTTTTAAGGAATTTTTAGTATTAAAAAACCGAATTTTGGAAATTTAGGACTTTTTAGTACTTTTTTTTTAGAACCATGCTTGCATAGTTTAAGCTTGCCGGTGCCAAGCAGATATCACGCGACATGGAGAAGCCATTGAAAACCATCGCAGTCGCTCCAATCCAGACAGCAGTGACCGGCATAAGGAGGCCAACGAGTGCCTCTCATAGCTAGTCACCGGATGCGGCCCGTCCTCCGAAAACTCATGGAGATTAAAAGGGCCGAAACTTTTGAAGTTTTTTTTAATTAATTAATTAAATAAATAAATAAGAAGACGATTGAAACTCCTATGAGGATAGCTGTCGGAGCTCCGAGGCGGAGTTTTAAGAAATGCTCTTCAGTCGAAATTTCCGACTCTTTAGGCAACAATTAGCTTTATTTATTTGATTAGAGTCCATTGCATAACTAAGATGAAGTGGACTTGAAAACAATTACGGTTAGTACTCGACATGCGACCAAATCGTATTACTACCGGTCTGTCGGAATCGATCGTGGTCGTTAGTAGAGTACGCCAGGGGCGCCGAGAGCCAACAAGGGCCCCGGGGCAGGACATCGTCGCGGGCCCCTCGTCAAAATACAGTCAATTCCGGATATAGTCGAGTCTGTTACAGTCAAGTTTCGGAAACAGTCAAGCTGATCTCTTGCACCGTGTAAACCATACGTAGCTTACTATTTTCGATTATAGTAAATATTCGGTTATAGTCAAGTCAACAGCCTTGACTATATCCGGAATTGACCGTATTTAGAAATTTTGTCGCTATAATAAAACCTGTAAATCGAGATAAATGTTACTATCAAGGTTCAACATTCGTTGAACAGGGTGCTAAATTAAAATATAGAAATGACTTTTGCAAAGGTAAACGCTGTTTGTCATCTAATTTGAATTTATTTGTTTTACAGTTAATCAAAATGATAGTAATTTTTGGTGGTCAAACACGCAGCGAGGCGCTTTAAATTAGCCAACTCTAATCATCGGAGAGCCTATCAGTTTTTCATTTCATCATAATTGTGTCCTTACCTGCAACGACCGTTACATCATACAGCCTTAGTCAAAGATAACCAGCCACATGCTACGTGTACAGATTTGTGTGCACTAAGCAAACTGGTGTTTCGATGGAGATTAAGCTACACAAGTTCTTAAAAACAATGTAATTATGTGGAACCGACTTTTACGACATGCAAGAGCGATGGCTACAACAAAACTTTGCGGGCTTTTCTGCGTGCAGACAGTTCAATTATACTGTTGTAATCAATCGCTCTTGCAAATCGACCTTCCACTGCCAGCATTCCAAGGCTGGTCAGGCGTTCTTGATACATTGTCGATCTCAGAACATTTTTAACTCGGGCTAATGTGATGAAAGATCGTTCTGCTTGAGCAACGGTAACCGGAAGCGTGCAGAAGATACGTATCATAATGACAACGTTTGGAAACAGATGTATCGATTTTCAAAGTGTGTAGACGGTTCAGTAAGTCGAATGGCGACAGACTTTTCTGTCCGAGGTTTTCAATGTTTTTAGTTTTCAGATGCTCCAGCTCATTCAACAGCATATCGACTGAATTTTTAATAGGCCGACTGTATCCATGGAATTCCCACCAATTTCCCTTCTAGAGTAAGTGATGTATCAACTTCTACAGGCACAGCCCTGTCGTGTAGAGACGCAACAATAAACGTTTCGCTCAACATGCGCCGACTTTTCGACTGCATCAGTTATATGAGAATATTTCATGAACGGTTAGGTTTGCATAGGTTACAATGCAACATGTGGTACAGAAATGACGTCCAATGCGATTATATAAATTGCAAGAAGGCGTTATAAAATGGTTGACTCGAAGTGGGCGTTTTTTCTAGTTACGACGCCATTATTAAATGACACAATAACATAGCTGTTGTTATTTATTATAGCAACGGATATGCTCTTTCAATATCGTGATAGTTTGACAAATTAAATATGCAAGATTTTTACATCCTGTAGACAGGTGTTCCCAATCTTTTTGTGCCCACGGCTCCCTTAGAGGACAAAATGTGGTCCACGGCCCCCCTATCAAAATTTCTCAAGAAAAAAGTAATGAACAATAATTTACTGTCAAAAAAGAACCATACAATGTATTTTGAAAGCAAATTTTTAATGTGAAGATTGTTCCTGCTTCTTATTCACAAGTAGATGGAATCTGGGCTCTGATTTTGACAGGGCCACTCTCGTGTCATCCTTTGCATCAAGTTTGTTTCGCGATTTTGTTTTGATTGTCAGCAGGGTTGAAAATCCAGCTTCATAGAGGTAGGTTGTCACAAAAGGAATGATGGATGTCATGGCTCTTTTGGCTAGAACCGGGTATGGTATCATCATGGAGCACCAAAAGTCAGCCAAACTCTTGACCCTAAACTCCCTCTTTAGCAACTGTTTGTGCTTCAGATCAATGAGATCATCTTTGGCCAAGTCCTGATCATCCACACTTTCCAAATTGACCAATAATGGATTCCTGACCCAGTTATCAAGGGGCTGCAACTCTTTCGTAATAAAGTAGTCATGAAATGATGCCATCAGAGTTCCTAGGTGAGTCAAAATGTCGCCTTTAAGAGAAGCTGGTATAGTGCCAGCTACATCCAGACTGGGTTGCAGAGACTCTTCTAATCTTGGAAAATTGGCAAAGTTGTTATTTTCCACTCTTCTGATCCACAGGGGCAGCTTCTCCAGAAATGAGCCTAGTTTCTCACCAGCATCAATAACAGTCATGAATCTTAGTGTAAGCTCATTTAAATGGGTGAAAATGTCAGCCGAATACGCCAGTGATAGGTTGAATTCTGGCAGACAAAATATACTTTTAAGGTCACTCTGTTTCTCTTGTAAGAACATGGATATCTCACTCTGCAGTTCCATTAGTCAGCTGAAAACCTGCCTTCTGGACATCCACCTGACGTCAGTGTGAAAGAGCAGGACTTCAAAAAGAGCACCAACCTCCTTGCAGAGTTCCTTGAATAATCTGTGGTATGTTGCTCTTGCACGGATGTAGTTCACCACCTTTACTACTGTTGACATCACCTCTTTCAATCCATTTGGAAGAGTCTTTGCTGCAAAGGCATATCGAGGCATGCGTGACAGTTTCCTGTACTTTATCATAAACTCTGCTCCATACTCGTTACTTGTAAATAAATATTATTCTCGGATTTTTTAAAAAGTTAGTTTTAAAATAATTTTGAAAATTTTTTATGCTGATTTTTGAAAAGTACTCCTGGACCCCTTCACGGCTCCCCTAGGGAACCCTGGCTCCCAGGTTGGGAATCCCTGCTTTAGACCAAAAATCAACTTTAGCAGTAATCTAGTGTGTATAACTCCACAGAAATAGAAGTGATGGTAAATCAAACCTTTCCTGCTAGGGAACAACACAAATCAAAGAATCTGTAATGGTCCGTTTCGCCTAAAATGGTGTGGGCGTCCTACACCACCTTACCCTAGCGTCTCACATCAGAATACAGAGTTTATACACCCTATGTGAAATGGACTGTTCGTTCGGCAGTATATAAAAGTATTTTACAGTATGTAAAACTGTGGGGCTATTAGGACATTATATTCTGTCGCCTACGGTAAACGAAGAGACGTGCAAAAATTGACATGGTCGGACCGGCCGGGCCCCCTTACAGATGCGGGCCCCCTGCCCCCCCTCTCGGCGTCACTGGAGTACGCTATGTGTACAGTAATGTGAAGTCATGTTATAAAAATACTTAAGTTAAATTATATTATAGATTTATTTTATTATTGTTATTAATCACAATTTTCTATGTTCATTTGCTCTACATGTTTTTGTTTCTTAATTGTACATCGTCAGTTTTAAGAAAAACACTGCTTTAACTGCATGTACAGCTGGTTTAATATGTATTTGCAAAATATACAGTCACTCGAACACTATGCAGTTGGAATCTTTTCTTGAATCTTTGAAACCAGCCAGCGCTTGCTACAAGCTCTTGACTGTAATCTTCTCCAACACGCTATTTCAGAGTCTAAAATAGATCTGCACAGTAAAAAGACTTAATGGTGTCCGTTTTTAAATTTGATCTTCCATCCAAATATATAGCAATTTCTCCATTTCATGGATGCGTACGCTTCGTTGCTTTGTTAAAACTGTTGATCGCATGGTTGCAAAACCTTTCACAGCTTCACGAATTCTTTCTTGTTGAGATTAATCTCAAATAGATCGAATTTTTAAGTTTAACTACCGTGACGCCTTTTTATTTAACACACACAACAAGCCGAAGCGACAACAACAACCAATGAGAAGAAAAAAAACCCAAAGATTAATTTTAACAAAGCTAGAGTTTAAGGTACTCATAAACTCAACATTTCTTTATCTTTCAAAATCGTCGAAAAAGTAGAGTGTGATAACTTCATACCATGTGCGATCACATTCACTTTCTTTCCTTCTCCTTTACCTTCATTTTCGTGTTGAGATCGATGGCCTTCCTTTCCTTCTTAGCAGGCTGAAGCATAGACAAAGACAATTTTCTCTTGTTAGACATCTAAAATCTTGGAAGGGATTTGATAAAAAATAAAATATTCAAGACACCAAACGTAAATTGCTGCACCGAGTCTAGCATCTTCCAATTTATCGCTGAGTAACACAATCGCCAATATAAGCAAGATGAAAAGTAAAAAAAATAAAAATGTTATAACACGATTTAAATTTAAATTCATAAGCTGTTTTGTGGTCGTAAAGTCTTAGGTCACAAAGGTCGTAAGTCGAGCACTAGCTATATATTAGCAATTGTCATTATTTTAGCATATGTTAATGTAGACATAATAGGGTGTGATTAGATAATATACTATGTATATTGAATTTTTTTATTTAAAGACAACAATATGTAAACTGTTTCGGGATTGAATAAATATAATGCTGTCTCCAAAGTTTAGAAAAAGACTGGAAAAGTGAATTCGATATTGACAAAACAAACCTGCAAACCGACGATGTTACCCAGAATGAGCGTTATCTTTGTGCATTTTGAGGGTCATTAACATTATGGACAATGGTTCACAGGATGTAGAGGTCTCGTACGAGTTGAGGGAAGGTTTGTTTGGTTACAGATTTTTTCATTCGTTTATGTAACCATTATATATAGTCATAGTTGAACAAGTTATGCTCTAAAGTAATGACTACGCGTTGCTATAGGCCATGATTTGTATTATCTACTAAATGAATGTAGGGTACGCTTTTGACCCTAATGAGGTTGCGTTTGGTGAATGTTACTCTACTTGGCTATCAGGAATGAAAGAAAATTTACATGTGCAAGCATCACAATTTTTTTTAGATTGCAAATCAATTTTATAAAGTTAGGAAGTGGATAATTACAACGCAGCTTAGCTTGTTGGAATTGCAATGTTTCAATATAAAAATCAATGTACATGTGAGCTGAATTTATTTTCAAACAGTTAACTTAAATGGACGGGAAAAGGTTGGAGTAAAAGATTTTGAACTGCTTAAAGTGCTTGGAACAGGAGGTTGGATTAAGTGATAAAATTGATTTACTTAATGAGTGACACATACAGAATTGTTGGTGGAGTGGTATCAGCACACATTTAGGTTTATGAAGCCAATTTATTCTTTTGTGTTAAAATGTTGCTCTCTTATCAAATACAAAAGCTTAGTAATAGAAACTCTTGAGAATGGGTAAGATTTGAACACTTAATAGAGTTGCACCAAGGTGAACGTCATAAGTGGTGGATTTAGGGATTGGGGGCATGATTCTCCTAGTGATTTGTAAAGTCTAAGAAAAAATTAATTAATTTTATGTTAATTTAAAAATTTTAAGTTATTTCATTAATTTACCATTTTGGACAAAGATTTTAGTAGCTGAGCTCCTATTAAATCTACCCACTGTGTGGCCCTCCCCCCTCCAAAGGGTTCTAGATCCACCACTGAATGCCTTACCATTTGGCCAGGATTGGTAATAGAAGAATACCTTATTTAGAATAATTTTAGGGCTTTTTTGTCAAGGCGATTAAAAATCAACCGATAGAAATAGAACGGGGGCAGCTACCACTTTTGTATAACTACATCTTTATAATAGACAAATATAAATATGACACATTTTTATTAAAATAAATATATTATCTGCTACTAATTGCTTTATTTAGAAAACAATTGAAAAACCACGCAACTACTGTCAACTCAAACTTACTCCAAGAAAATAGCACAGGAACCATTCAAGAGCCACACCACATAGCCAACTTCTAGAACAATGATATCCACACCTTTTACATAAAACATGTCAGCATTGTAATGCGACATAACAATAGTGTCTTCTTCATCGCTTCTCTTCATGCTGGGGACAGGTTGTTTACAGTTGCTGGCCTAAGGATCTGGAACCAATTTCCACCTCAGGTCACATCTGCACCATCCATTGAAGGCTTTAGATAGTCTCTCAAGAGGCATTTATTCGGTGACCTTGAGGTTTTGTGATTAGGACTTACGCCACCATAAAGATTGTCTTATTTGATCTAATTTCTATCAAGAAGAATTGTTAGAATTTATTCTTATTATGAAAGTCAAAACAACTCTGGATCACTTCAGTCATGCATCAATTCAGTCATTTATGATCTCATATAAGGACACTTTGAGCTCATTGAGCTGTCTCTAATTATTAATAATTTTTAATCAAGTTACAAATAATATATTTTATTAAATGAAACCATTTGACAAGGTCAGAGCTAATATTTTCAACAAAAATATGCATCCTCATGCATATATATAAATAATTTAATAAAAATAAATTGTATCATTTTATTAATAGTATTAATAATAATGATAACAACACTATGAAGTATTTAATAAAACTAGTTTTTACTTAATTTGATTAGTATTTTTTTTTACCTTAAAAATGTTACTAATAAAGTTAATAATTAATGATTGGGAAGTTTTTTGCAAATGTTTCAAAGGTAACCTGTGGTTTGAAATATTTGTGTTTTATGGTTTTATATGTTTTTGATTATTGGGTTCCCCAGCACAATCATTTCACTAAAATTTTGATTTCAGCCTATGGGAAGGTATTCCTGGTCAGAAAAAATGGAGGTCCTGATGAGGGCCGAATGTATGCCATGAAGGTGATTTGAGAAGCTTACAATGTCCTTTTATGTTTTGTTAGACCTTGCTGCCACTATTATTCCTATTCCTATCAACAATAGTATTTGTTTGGCCCATTTTTTCTTTTATCTTATATCAATTACCAATGATGTGTTTCCTGTGATGACACTAACAAGATTATGGTGATAGATTTTAATTATGCTAGTGATAATGATGACAATGATGAAGAAAGACCCATAATAAATGTTGTGGTGAGAACCAATGAGAGTAGAGAATGCCATGAACACAGTAGAATGTGATCTATAAGTAGCCTTGGGCTACCACTCTCTCTCTCGATTAGTGACTGTGAAATATTAACTTGTTTACTTGTTAATAAACTCGCATATTTCAGCTTCGTCTTCTTTGTGATCCAAATGATATAACACTAAGGTGCTGAAGAAGGCCCGCATAATCCAGAAGAAGAAGACAACAGAACACACCATGACAGAGAGACAGGTTCTTGAGGCAATCAGAAGGACTCCATTCCTTGTCAATCTGCATTATGCCTTTCAGACTGATGCCAAACTTCACCTAATCCTTGGTGAGTGATGTGTATGATGAAGGGCAAGGCAATAATTAGGACAATGGTATTAATAGTGGTGTTTGTTGAAGCTTTTTGTGCAAACAGTGTTCCCCCAAAATTAGCTTCAGCATGAATTTTCAAGGTCCTCATAATGTAAGCCCTACCCCAAAAATAAGCCCTAGTTAAGAACATTGATTTACACTTGTGATATTGCCACAGGTTTGTTAGATAATGTGTTGAATATAATAATATTAATATAGTATAAATTATGATTACTCTAAGTATTTGTAAATATCCAAGCAGATGCAATCTTTATTTCTTGACTCATTGCTTGTTTTTATTTTAACTAGCTTTTTGCTTCTCTGGATTCTAAGTTTTGCATTATTGCATCTAGTGCGTTCTGAAAACCCTCAGCCAGTGATTTAGCCTGCCTGCGAACGACCATGAAAGCAACAGTCGTTACGTGTTGTGCTCGCAGCCCAGCTCGGGTAGGGGCGCTATATAAATGGTGGATTGATTAAGAAGTGCCTTCACATCCTGTCCGGATACATAAGGCACCCAAAAAATCGGCTAAATACAAATAAACAGAAAAAGGGTTGTTGAAGTTAAAAAGAAAGTGATTATGGCTATTAAACAATGAGGTGTTCTTTAAACATGTTACATTGTTATTTTGATGAACCACTGTCTAGTTCTTAAATATTATGATAGTTAATTATTAAATTATAGATTGTAATAAATTATAAAAATGTTAATACAGACTTCATAAATGGAGGTGAGCTATTTATGCACTTATCACAGAGGGAAAAGTTCAATGAATATGAGGTTCAGTTCTATTCAGCTGAAATTTCATTGGCCTTGGATGCACTGCATAAGGTAGCCCAACTAATTATAATATTGTGTTAATAAATCAATGATATTGGTTATTAATTAGTTAATAAACATCATAATAGGTTTTTAGCATGATGATTCTTACACCATTGTTTCAATTCTGTGTCTTGTAGGTTCAATTTTTCATAAGCCTAGGTCTATTACTTATTTTTGCATTAATAAATACAAATGGTTATAATGATGTCGCATATTGACTGACAACGTGAGGGATGATTATTTGATATTATATTTGGATGTGGCATGTTTTTCAACAGCTTGTGGTTGTGATAATCAGAAGCTCAAATGCCAAATGCAGAATAATCACTTTAATTGATAAATTGTAATTGTAACTTCATTTATATAGCGCCATATGCATAGCGTCAGAGGCGCTTCTTGTAACCATTTATATAGTTCCCCTTCCCAGGGGCGCTGGCGGCAGTGCAGGCTGGGTTTCGAACACGACACATTACGACTGTTGCCATTACCGCCGTATGCAGGCATGTAACCCAAGTAAAAGTAAAAGTAAATAAAAGTTAATTTGGTCATGGAAAGTTATTACATATTTATGTTACATAACCAATGGTTATTGCAATTATTTCAGCTGGGCATAATATACAGAGACATCAAATTGGAGAATGTTCTGCTCGATTCTGAAGGGCATGTGGTCCTCACTGACTTTGGTCTTAGCAAGGAGTTTCTGCCCACTGAGAAGGTCGATATTGTTAAATGGCAATATGATATGTTTTATACTATAAAATTTATAGCTATCATCACATACTGCATAATGTATTTGCCAATATTTATGCTGTTAATTGATATGTTTGCTCAATTCACACAAGATTAGGAGTCTTTATAGAACTGATTTGTTAAAAACTAATTTTTAATAATATTTTTTGTTTTTATGAGAGCCAAAGCATTTTTGATTGCCTTCTTCTCTCAATATTTCTAGTACTCTTTCTAGTAATAGAGGTACTAGAGTTTTGTTTATGTAGGTATGAGTATTTTACTTTTCAGATTGATTTATTTTAACAAAAAGAAGGGTCCAATAGCTGCTAACATGAACTCATGAATGCTTGTTATTGGGATATGAATCATGGTTTTATGGATGGACTCATTTGGTTTGGCATGCTACTATGTTATTGTGGAATCATAGATTGTTATAAATCAGCAGTGGTGGATTTGGGGGGATGACCCTCCCCATCATTTGGAAAATATAAGAAAGGCAGGATGGATCGAATGAGACTGTGCAAGTAGATTCCAAATTCTACACCTCATCAACATCCTATGTACGGGAGGATAAAAACTAGTTCTTATCTGAAGGCCTCAATCTGCCCTTCTCCTTAATTAATTTGTCTTTTTGGGTCTGCATTTTATAATATTTGCACAAAGTACATTTTGATTGCATAACTATCAAAACTTCAAGTTTTATTGGGTATATGTAATGATGTGATCATGGCTTTCAACCTGTCCTAAAATGGTAATTTGATATTTTACAAGTTCTACTTGTTATATTTTATAAAATGTTTTGTATATAATAAAGTGGTATTATGTACAAAATTGAGTAATATTGAACTTATATTTAGCGAGTTATAAGAAAATTGCAGGGTGACCTCATGTTTTGGATGTTATTTTGGAGCCAATCATTGAGATCGAGCAACTAATTGTTAGGCTTGGTTACTTGGGAGGATTATGTGCCCATGGATGATGACATTCTAGTCCATGATAGTCCATGCCACATCAGCTGAAACTGAAAGCACTGAGCAAATGACAAATGATAATGATGAGAATGACTACAAGTATGGCTCTGGACTATGCAAAGAAGATTACTGAATTGTCCACTCATTAAGGGCAATGAAGAAATATTCAAATTGTCTAAATCTGTTAAAAATATTGTGAAATGTGAAATATTAAAAGCAATTTTGTTCTAGACAGACAACAACAAATGATTTTTTCAATAAAAATAAAAATTCTAAAGATTGTTTTTCTTTGAATTTTATTGATGGATCCTTAAAAGAAGACAGTTATGTGGACAGTTTGGTCTTACCCCTCTTCAGGACTTTTACAGTAAAACACCATACCATCCTCTGCATGGTTGAATGGATCTTTTCAGATGCAGGGATGGTACTTAATAGAAGAGATCTTGCATGGTTGATAATTTCAATAATAATTCTCAGCAACATCTGCTTTTAAAGGCGAACCATGAACTTATACAATGACTACATACTCAGCTGATGAACTTAAATCTTTTGATAGAGGCAGAATAACATTTCCCAGGCAGGTTAGAAAGAGATTATTCCACCTGTGGATCTGGATTCCTCGCTCTTGCTTTGGACGGCTCATTTGTTCCAGACCACCATTCTCTGCGCCTGGAGTGAGACCACCCTCAGCTCTCGATGAAAAAAGTGATGCAGTTTGGCTGCCTCAATGTGCGCTCAATAGCTGGGAAAGTTGATATTCTATTGGACATCATACCTATGTACGGAATTGAAGTCCTGATGCTCATCGAGACTTGGCATGATGATGGCTCAGTTGCCCCTCAGCAGCTGTGGCAAACTGGCTACTCCCCTGAGGTCCATCTTGTGCGACGTTGGCATGGACTTGATGTTCACTGTCTCTCAGGGCTTATCCTGGACTCTCCTCTGTGCTGTCCAGAGCTATGGACTACTCTGCAAGCTCAGAAAGAAAAAAATTGTCGCCACAGATGATCTTAGAACTGCTACTTGAGCTTACTCTCGCATCTTCCGGGTGAAGAGATATGCCTACTACTCCAAGCGAGTTTTGGAGGAAAACATCCTGCCAAGCGCTGTTGATTGACAATGGAGTCGAGGAAATTCAGAAATGCTTTCCGATATTGGCCTGTCCATCGCCTGATGTCTATTGCAAATTCCTAAATGACAAGCTAAGAGACATTCGCAGTTCAACTAATGGAGCTCCACCACCAGACTTTATTGACCATCAACATGGTTCAGAGTTATTACGTTTATCACAGATGTCGTATGGAGAGGTATCTCGACTAATCAAGTCCCTCCCAAATAAACAAAGCAAGATCATCTCAAAGCTCTTGCAGCGATTGGTGCTGAAGCATGTTCTAACCTATCTTGAAGCCAATGCACTACTTCCACCAACTCAGTCGGCCTACCTCACTCAACTGAAACAGCGGTGTTGAAGATGGTCTCTGATATTCGGATGGCAATTGACAGAGGCAACATGGCGATTCTTCTCCTCCTCATCGAGAGGCTTGATCAAACATTTGCCATACGCCAGACAGCATTGGACTTATTATCTTAGATCTTATTTAAGAAACAGAAGTCAACTTATTGAAACTGGATCTGCGGACCCAGTTACTCAAAATGTCTCATTAGGAGTCCCGCAGGGGCCTGTCCTCGAACCGATTCTTTTCTCCCTTTATGTGGCAGAAATTGAGCAACTTGTCATGGCTTCCATAGTCACCACACAACACGCCTCACATGGCTCTTCACACGGCAGAGTGTTTTAGTGATGTTACGTCCTGGACTTAAACTTTATCATCCCAAAAACAAAGCGTGCACTATGAAATCCTTTCAAGCATGTGGACCGTGGATGTGGAACGATTTCCCCCGTCTCATGTCAGATCATCTGAGATGTTGATGTTATTCAAAAACAACCTTTAAACTCATTTATTTAACCTTCCCATTAACATCTAAAAGTACTTTTAAAATCTAACCGACTTGACTGTAGAACTGAGTGTTTTTGATTGTCACAGTGCCTTTTAAATCCTGTCATGGATGCTTTTGGCACTTTAAATATTAGCTTAAGTAATTAAATACTGTTATAAAGCTTTAAATTTCATAGCAAGGTATGGAGTGATGTTACATTTTTCAGAGTCAGCTGGCATTTTGAATTTTGAATAAAATTATTTTTGTATTTTAATATTTGAGCTCTTCAAGGAAGTATTTTGTATTTTAGTATTTTAAATACTTTTGCAAAGTAATTTAGTATTTGTTATTTCAAATACTCAGTGGTCATTATTTAGCCCACCTCTGTCAAAATCCATTGATAGTTGACAGAAAGGGTCTAACTCAGAATCTTTAATTTGATGTATTTTTCATGTGCTTGATTGTATGAGAATTTAAAAATATTTTGCATTACATTTTTATTGATAAGGGTTGGAACATTCATCATTATCAATGTTATATATGCCAATATAATAAAATGCTAATCTAGCTTCAGAAAACTTATTCCTTCTGTGGCACAGTTGAATATATGGCACCCGAACTTATATCCTGTGGGAAAGAGGGACATGATTATGTAAGTTCAACTGATTATAATTCTCTTGCAATATTAATACTAGCTATTAATATCACTTATTAATATTAAGCATTATCGTGATGAAAGTGACCTTTATGATGTTTGGCATGATATTTGCTGACATGGAAATTTGGATTTACATTAAAGGCTGTAGATTGGTGGTCGCTGGGTGTCCTGATTTTTGAACTTCTCACTGGAACTTCACCCTTTACTGTGGAAGGCCAAGATAATGGACAAGTGGAAGTTGCAAAGTGAGTTGATCATAATGATGCACAATGTATTAAATAAAGCAAGTTAACAATAACTTCTTGTTGAAATTCTCAGTCATTTTAAGTAATTGTCACATTACTTTTAAAATATATTTGAATAATATTTGATAATGAGCACCGCATCATTTGCATAATTTTGGCATCGATTTCAATTGTAATTGTCATAATCTCTCCGCTGTCAGGCGAATAAAGAACAACCAGCCAATGATGCCAAAGTTCTTCTCAGTCCAAGCCAACGACCTCATCCTCAAACTCCTCATCAAGGATCCCAAGAAGCGACTTGGAAGGAATGGCATCAATGACCTGATGGAGCACCATTTCTACTCTGTGAGTTGTCATGATGATGACGGTGGTGATGGTTGTGGTGATGATGACCATGATGATATAACATACCAGCAATGGTTCAATGTGGTGGAGTTGTCTTTAGTGATGGGGATGAAGTTTATGGCTATGTTGATTATGGTAGAAGCTGTTTAAGCACAACTGGAGAAATCACATCTATGCATTAAATAGTTTATTATATCTTTGAATTATAATTATAAGCATTATAAATGTATTTTATAGTCAATTAAATAATGACCAGTCACATAACAATCTTAATAGAGGATTACACCTTATCACTAACATTAAATGCTTTCTTCCTCGTTACAATAGGGTCTGGACTGGGAGGGCTTGGCCAATAAGAATGTGTCAGCACCATTTGTGCCAAAAATAGAAGGTCCAAAAGATGTCAGCAACTTTAGTAATGAGTTCACAGACATGGATGTTACCTACACTCCCGATGTTGTCAACTTGCAAGCGGACAAGATATTCAGGGTCTATTTAATTTATTCACATTGATGCTAATATCGATTGGTCTTCGATAGTGAAATTTATGTTAATTACCTCTGCTCGATTGCTTCATCAGTAGTATGTGAGTTATATTACAAGTGAAGACATCAATGTCACATTCATGCAGGGCTATTCCTATGTTGCTCCCTCTGTTTTGTTCAAAAACAACTCGCTCACATCGTCCTTCCTCGACAATAATAACAACAACGAAGGTGAGGAGGATAAAGATGATGTTGTTGTCAACAATCCTCTTGACCTCAGAAAAGTCAAGAATGATGGAAGGAAAAAGAGGGGAGTTGACATTGACCTTGCCCTTACATTCAAGGTCTGCCTTTTTTTATTACGGAACCTGGGAACTTGAGATCAAGAATTCTGAATGGTTTGCTGATGATATTTTGTTGTTGTTTGTATTTAGGAATCAGCATTTTTCCAAAACTATAAGTTGAATGTCAACGAGCCAGTCCTGGGTGAAGGATCTTTCTCCATCTGCAAGTAAGTCGAATGATTGTGATTAATGCTTTATCCTAATATGTTAATCATATAGCAGTTATGTGATATAGTTATCGTATGATTATTATATTCATCTCAATAAACATCAGTACAAACATGTGTACATCAGAGAGCAAATGATGTCTGTATAGGAAATGCATCAGTTTGAAATCATGCCATGAATACGCGGTCAAGATAATTAGCCGACGGATCAGCACGACACAAGAAGTCTCCATCCTGAAGATGTGTCAAGGTCACCCTAATATTGTCAGACTGGTGGATGTTGTTCAAGATGAAGTGAGATTTCATAATTAATAACTTGAAATTTACAGGAGTTTTATTACTTCATCATTTTAAAAAGTTATTTTATTTCACTGTTGATAATGAATGATTTAAAAACTAGTTGAATAATTCAGTTAGAAACAGGATAGAATATGCTTTCAATCTTGCCTCTGTAAGAGAAATGAAAAATCAAATTGTTAATCCAGTCAATTATTTTATATAAATTATACAATTTTTTTAGGTGCTATGCCTTACAAATTAAACAATATTATTATTATTATTATTATTATTATTATTATGTCGCCAGCCTAGGGAATTGCCAAAAAGCGTGGAGATAACTGAAAATCAATATGGTGGCTGTATATTAACATGTGCTTGAAATTTCTTCATGTACATAATGTGCATTAATAATTTTTATGCAGTCGATTTATTATTGCATACATTTTCTCTATTGACTGATTGTCCAGTTTTCTTTGTTAATAAATTTTACCTTTTTAGAACGAAAAAAATAAACAGGATAGCTACAGCAAGATCAACAAGAATGAATTGTGTTTGGCAACATAAAAGAATCGACATAACCGATGAGAAAATGCCACGACAAAGTGGGAATTTGGAGGTTCCACTTCAAAGTTGGCAATTAGTCATCGAGATAACTGATGCAAAGTAGCGGATTTGGCACTCTTTTGTGCTTGAGATATCAGGCTTCTGTGGCACAACTGATGAGAAAATGCTAAGACTAGAAGGAATTTGATGGTTCCACTTCAAACCATTGACTTAATAGGGTTGGCAAGTTAACAGACTTCGAGTTAAATGAGTTCCACTGGATTCTGACTCAGTCGGTAATTAGATAAATTGTCACGAGGTTGATCAATAGTTTCCAGACAGATCAATAATGGGATAATTATTCGTTTAAACACAACATTGTAATTCAATAGGACACCATTTCATAAATCTTTGAATGATGTCAAGGCCTGCTTTTTTACCTACATAATTTAGAAAGCTTTCAAAAGCTGCATTTTATCTCCTATAACTTTCCATTTAAAATGTCAAAGATGGTCAGTTCACAGACGTATATTTTTATTTCATAACTTTTAATGAATATTAATATAAGGTTGCTGAGACTTAATATTCATATTAATAAATGATTATCAATAGTACATTTAAAGTTAATTAACTATAATTGGCTATTGATATCCAGCTGCACACCTACATCGTCATGGAGATGCTATCCGGTGGCGAACTGCTGGAGAGGATTAAGAAGAAGAGGAACTATTCTGAGGACGAAGCCCGGACGGTCCTCTCATCCCTCGTGTCCGTTGTGGGCTTTATGCACGGGAGGGGGGTCGTTCACAGGGATCTAAAGCCAGAGGTTGTGATTGTTATTTTTAAAGCATCAGTTGAAATGATCAATTATGATGTAAAGTAGGTGTTGATCTATTAAGTGATGAATTGTTATTTGTCTTAACTCATTGCAAGTTATTAATTCATAATTGATTTATTAATCAATGAAACTTTTTCATGTTCTAACATCAATCATACTATTAGTTTCATCTGACTTGCTCCCTAAATGCATTGCTTTAAAACATTATCTCTGTAAATGCTTGCTAATCGATTAACCAACTGTTATCTCACAGAACCTCTTGTATGAAAGCAACTCTGACATTGCCCAGTTGAAAGTCATTGACTTTGGCTTTGCCAGACACAACAGCAATCACAATGGAGGTCAGGGTATGATGACCCCTTGCTTCACCCTTCACTACGCTGCCCCAGAAGTTCTCAAGAATGCACCCCCCTGCATGGGTGGGGAGAATGGCGACAATGAGTATGATGAATCCTGTGACCTGTGGAGCCTTGGGGTCATAACAGTGAGTGATGATGATAATACTACTACTACTACTACTACTAATAATAATAATAATAATAATAATAATAATAATAATAATAATATAATAATAATAATAATATAATAATAATAATAATAATAATAATAATAATGGAGAATAATAATACTAGGTTTAATCCAATAAATAGCTTTATTATGTTACATAAAAATTCTGAATATAAGTTGTATTTGTTCACTTTCAGTATACCATGCTGTTGGGTTGTCCACCCTTCCTAGGTCATCCCAGCAACAATTCAGCCCAGGATATCATGCGGAGGATAAAGGTTGGAGACTATGAAAAGTCCTCTCCCCTGTGGAGTGGAATTTCTGAGGATGCTAAAAATATCATCAGGGGTAAATTCATGTCCTTAAACAGGCCTCTGTGATTTGTTAATTATTGAATTTATTATTGTATTTATTTTTCTCCAACCTAATCAATCTAAAGTCAATAAAGTAAAGCAATATATGAATATTTAAAATGTTTAAATGGCTTGATATTCTCTTAGGATTATAAAATGAAGAATACTTTTACTATGATACTGAAATAATGTAATTGCTATGTTGATAAACTTTATCTATTCTGCAGTTTACTCAATGAAGCTTACATTTAGTTTTTGGCTAGTTCCAACATTTGAGATTAATATATCCATATTGCTTTTCAATAAACTGTATCATTCCTTTTCAACTATTTCTTTTCTTCTAGTTTTTTGATGGATTTCTTGTTTAATCTAGTGACAGAGATCTTGAATTTGTCTTTAAAAATTGTCTATTTTGTGACTGAGATTTGGGGATGATGAATCTTTTAAAAATTTAAAAATGCAGCTTGAGATGAACACTTGATTGAATGGAATAGGTATCTGCTCAGGTAACTTGTTTTTTTTCTCAAACCCTGGATTGGAGCAGAGTTCACAAGTTCAATAAATACTTCAGTAAATATAATATATTATAACTGAATCATGCCCTGGTAAGATATCTCACCTCATTTCTTGTTTTGAGAAAACACAATAGAGGTTCACTGGAAGGGGCTGCCAATGTTTTTTGAGTGTTTAAAGAGTATTCTTCAAAAATGTTGACTGATGCAGCCAACTTAGAAAACAGATGTCATGGTTGAGTGATAGCAGTATATTGTCTCAATATATTGTCTCATAATGTTTTGCAGATTGTTAAGAAATTTCTTTAATAGTAAAGTATGATGAATATTTATGATGCTGATGATGATGATTACGATGATGAAACAGCAAAGAAAGATAACCATTCCAGGCCTTCTGATGGTTGATCCCAAACAACGTATGACAATTACTGACCTTCTAAACAACCCATGGCTGCAAGGCAACAACCAATCGGCACTTCGACTCCTAATGCCCGAGATCATCACCACGACGACACCTCCTAACACCATTAATCAGGTGTTCATAAGTTTGATGATTAATATGTTTTGATCAAAACTTAATGTCTTCTAATGGCATGTGGGTCACCTTAGTGGGTCACTTCAGTGCTTGTGAAGGCGATGGCATCAGTTGTGATGCGTCATGTTTGCAACCCAGCCCGCTATTGGATAGTGCTATTTAAATGGTAGAGTAATCATAAAGTGCCTTCACATCCTGTTGGGATATAAAAGGCACTTAGCATATTTGGCTAATACTCTTTTTTTTACTGATCCCTTATTTCAGTATTGCGTTATCCTTCTTTTTGTTTAGTGTAACTGTCTGTAAAGTGTAATCACAGGGAGACCTCTCTTATTATTAGTACATGATCATGGTATCACAACAATTAATTACATCTGATTAACTTAGTGGTAACACCAATATTTGAAGATTTTACAGAGTCAGCCAAATAATTAAATAATTAATTGACCAGTAATTGAAAATGTGTGACTAATTTTTTGATAATTCTCCAGAAGAGCTCCAGAGTTGGGTTTAGGTTGCAGGATGTGAATAAGGCACCCCTGGCCAAGAAGAGGAAGATAAAGAATGAAGGTAAAGGTCACAGGGTACGAAGGCAATCAGAGAAGTCTTCCGTCATTGGAGAAAGCAGTGGAAGCTTCGATGGATCGACTGCTAGTGGTAGTGGATCTTCACCTGCACCTCAGAAGAGTGCAACATCCACTCAGCTTGTGGTGGCTTCCAGTCAGAAAGATGCGAATGTAATTTCTAAAGTTTCTCCTGCCAATGAAAAGCTTCGGACAATGGCGAACAAGAAATCTAATACTCGGAAACGGACTCACAACAAATGAGCTCTATTATCCTGAAGCGACAACCATCACTTGCACACCTTACTTCTGCCTTGCTCTTTTCCTGTTTCATGAAGTGCTATCACGTCTGATACCCTTGATGTTGTTGCCTCAGATAATTGAATGCTTTGTTGGGTTATGGATGGATCTTTTACGATGATGTGACATTAGACGATGTATCATGAGCCCATTTGTCTTGTATATAGTGATGTTAATATTTACATGAATTAATCTTGTTTGTAATAGTGATAACCAATATTAACAGGCAATAATGTTAGACTTCAATGAAGTAAATTCAGAGGGAATGATAACATCTTGTTAATGAAGACTGTTTTACAACTGGCAGCATTTGCTTGTGCATGCCAATACTTCAGGAAGTGGATGGTGAAAAACTTTGTTGATAATTCGCTTTAACCAATGTTACATTTGGATGTGGTTTTTAATGCCATTTGTGTAACCTTTTAAAATTTGGCTATTTCAATGGTCCTGCATAATTTATTTAAAAATACTAACCTATTACTTTGATATAATATTTTTTTAAGTAGTGAAGATTTTTTGCTGGACAATAGAACAGGGAGTACTTTTTAAATCAGGTTGTACTGTTAGATTTCGTGGGGTGAATGTGTGCCCACATGCTTTAACTTTAAAGGTTTGGTAACACCATCATCGAACTATTTAGCACCGTAAAACTCCTTGGAGTTACCCTCGACAGCATTCTCTGCCTTGATAGACATGTTTCCACAGTAATTCGAGCATTCAACTATTAATTATGGGCTTTGCATCATGTCAGGCAGCTTCTTACAGTTGGTGTGGCCGTGGCTCTCTGCCGCTGCCTCATCTTGTCAAGGCTCGACCACTGTAATTCCCTTCTCCATCAACTATCCTCTACTTCCCTCCTGAAATTGCAGAGGATTCAAAACAAAGCTGCTCGGCTGATGATCGGAGACAACACTGAACCAACCAAAGCATTGCAAGCACTGCATTGGCTTCAAGTCGCTGATAGGATCAAGTTCAAGATTGCTCTCCCTGCGCACGAGGCCCTCAGCACCGGATTGTCATCTCGCCAATGCCCTCTCCCCGCACTTCCATTCGAGACGTTTGTGGTCGGAGACATCGAACTTTCTAAGAATTCCTATTCCGAGAAGTTTTAAGTGAAGTTCTTCAAGTTCACCGCTCCTCAGACATGGGATGCTCTATCGGTTAACCTCAGGGCCTCTGCACCATTCAACCTCAAGACACCTTTTCCTGCAGCAACCGAGGATGCTTAGATGCTTATAGTGCTCTACAAATGCACATGTTATCATTATTATTATTAATGCAACCCAAAAGCAGACAGTGAGTTGCTAATAGATTTAAATCATCTAAGTGTGACTTTTTGTAATTAATAATTAGTTCTGATTTTGATTTTCCTTTCACACCTGATTGTAAGCAAGTGCAACTCATTCCTGTTTGTTTACTTCTGTAAACTTTTATTTCTGTCGGAAAAAGAAACATTTTATATTTAAAACCTATTTTCCATTTATTTATTTGATATTCAGATTTGTATATTGATTCCAATGGTTGACTATCGAATATATAATGTCTGCGTATCTGATCAAAGTTTAGAATTTCTTTTGAGAAGGCTTGTAACCAAGTCTTTCTTTTACATCATCTTTTGCAGCTTAACTTCGAATAATGTATAGATTTTACCTATTACATAACTTTTAATTTTGTAATAAAATGTCTGTCGACAAGTTGCACTCGCATTCATAAACCACAATTGAGAGCTTTACATGGGGACTTGCCTAAGGAAAACCGCAGCTTATTTGGCTATCATTTCTCCATATTGGAGATATCTGGGAGTAGAAATTGCTGCCATTCTCCACTTGCTAATTAACATCCAAAGCTGAAGTTCCAATTTTCCTACCTGTTACAATGAAGTGATGAATTTCAAAAGTTTACCACTACCCACCAGAAGTCACTGCAGACGTCTTGGCATCACCGACCGCTCCACGTACCCTAACAAGAACTAGATTTTTCCCCACCCCATTTATCATATATCAAATCTGAGAATCCTTATATTCTAAATTCTTCTATGATATCAGCGTCAGATGGCCGATGGATACGATAGTTGCAAAGTAAATGACCAGGTGGTGCAGCCCAGGCTAACAAGTACGCAATCTTGCAATCAATGTGACTGGATCGATTGTAATTGTACTCCATTTATATAGCGCCATATGCATGGCATCAGAGGCGCTTCTTGTAAGTCTTGCTCTGGCCTTTCAAAATAAAATCGAAAATGTTGACAGATAAAAGCTAAAAACAGTTAAATAAATAACAAGAAACTAAACCATGGGTGTTGTTGGTAGAAGTGGCCGATTTAATAATAGCAGTAATGGCTGTGTTACGATGTTGACTTGATGGAAACAAGCTAATTATAACTGAACCACACAAAACCAAATTTCAGCTGCATTGCTGCACAATAAACAAATCAATCTCCTCATCTCTTTGTTCGCCAGACATCTCACCATAGCGAAACAAATGAAATTTATTTTCAAGCTTCGGAACACGCAGAAATACCTTAGAGCAAAAACGCACACATCCATTGAATGAAACTGTTGCAAAAATCACTTATTTATATCTGTTAAAAAGCTCTATTCGGGAGAATTTGTACAATGTTTGGTGGGGTGGCTCTGAATTTCACCTTTGGTTTAAAAAACTCAATTGTAGATTCAAATCACATCAGCTTCTTGGTGAGTATTTCGTACACCATCCTTCGCCTGAAGTATGGCATGTGACTCTATAATGATGAATAATGATGTTAGTCCATTTAATGTAATGCAGCCGTCAAGCCGTAGCAACTTTTTATAGCTGATATAGCAACACTGTTGTTGTGATAAATGTAAAGAAATTTAGCACAATCAGATAGATATTGTATTTGCAATGCTGTCATCATCACCAACCTGGTTGAATGTTATTTTAGAATTCTTAGTGATGTAATCAGCAAACTTGCAGGAGAACATGCCACAGTCTGAACCGTTCATTTGTTGTGGAATGCCCTAGAAGAAAGACATTTAAAAGTTAACTGCTTATGTTCAGAGTGCTGAAAAGCCACCAACAAAAGTTAAAGTTTGAGTGTTTTTGTGGCCCCGTTAATTAATAATGAATAATTAAAAATGTTGATGAGAATTAAATAATCTCCAAACCTGGACGTTGATTTTCTGCCAACCTTTGCAATCAAAGACCTTCTGCTTTTTGTCCTGCATCTCATCTACGAGATAATTCCTGCCAATGGGTGTTGATAGGAACACATTAAAGTAAATAAACACAGCAGAAATATATTATACATTAGCAACAAATAAATACAGCTAAATAAGTGAAACTAATGTCTGTATGATACATAAGAATTATTTATGAATCTCACAGCAGGGCATCGAGGCAGGCATTATTTTTGCCTCCCATGGAATCGTAGTAGCGAACCTCCTTCCTAGAGAAGTCAATGACCTGCCGGGATTAAAAAAAACTGGTAATTAAATGCCATCCAGATGCTCAAGCAGCCGAATCAGCTTTGAACTGAAAAGGTCAAAACATGAGATGGAATTGCTTCACAGTAAGAATGATACATAAAAATGTAATTTAAAAAAATTTAACAAATTTTCAAAATGAACAACTAAATTTTAATAATTATTAATGAGGTTAATCATTATTAACAAAACATATAAAGTAAGTGTCAAAACTCACAGCAAGGCACCAGTGCATGCCCAGGTGGACGGGCAGGATGACAAACGTGTGCTCGAAGATATCCACATTCTTTGTCCACCTCCTCACAGCCTTTTGACCTCCACTCATGACCTTGGGGTAGAAGAAGGTGTTGAAGGCATAAACAGGGGGCAACTTCTTGTTGTTCTGGCTCCGATCAACAATCATGTTGAAGTAGAAGTTGATGACCTGTGCAAGAAGGGTAATATTGTAACTGGTCATTGTATTCCAGTAACACTATTCATCTCCATACTTATCCACAAACACCCTACAATTTTCATTTTAAAACACTTGCAAACACTGAAAGAAGGAAATGTTTTGCATTGTAAAGGAAAGGTAATATCCATTTATGCAGTCAAAATGTGCATTAACTTATCAACTAAAACAAAGACATAGCTTGTTGATTAAACAAAATAGTAATAGCACATGAGGTATTAATAATAAATGCATTTACTCAGTGCAATGAGCATCAGAGACCAATAGGTCTGCCTCCCAGAAAAAACTTCTACATTGAGCCAAATCAGTTCTCACCTCATCGTTCAACCAGTTCGTTCCCTGCAGCGTTGAAATGTCTCGAGCCGTTATTTGAAGCCTGAATCCCTCTGCCAAGACTTGTGATAGGTTGCGACAATTGAAAGCTCTGTCGACCATTTCCTCCTGTTCGTCTGACAATTCGGGCCGGTCATCCCTCGGGGGTTCCTCTATAATGACGTCATCATCTTCTTCCTCTTCCTCCTCAACTCTGATATACTTTTCTTCGAGGGGTACGGGGAGCCTTCTGGTGAGTCTGATGAGATTTGTAACCTGCAGATGGCCACAAATGAGCTTGTTATTCACATTCACCATGGATTATCCATATTTTAATGCTTGCAGTGAGTGTAGATCACAAGATATGATATGATATTAAACATTTCCCTCAAAAAATTACATTATGGACATATATGATGATATATCACTATATTATAATTAACAATTTAATAAAATACGCGATAATATTTATAACGACCTTTTCATTGCACTGTGCCTCTCTCTCCTGCCTCATTATCCTCATCTCTTTAATCTCTGCTTCTGTCTCTCTCACTCTGAGGCCTCTGACACCCACCTCGGCCTTGTCGAGCCTGTCAATCAACCAGAACCACCAGGTAGACAGCAGTTGACAAACCTTATTACTATCCAACACAATGATTGCATAAGCTTGACACTAGTCGCCAAGAGTTCTTTACAATATTTTTTTGCATTATCAATAATAAGGGTTCTCTTACAGATTTTTAAGGTAGTCCTTTTTGACATAAGGAGATGACTGTATGGAAACTTCAAAGTCCTTTAAACATCTAAAAAAATAAAAAGAGTCAATTATGTTTCACCTTACATGAATGAAACCATTATTGATTCTGTTTTAAAACTTGTAGTTTGAATTTAAATGTTCAATTAATGAAGTCATGTGATAAGGTGATCATTAAAATGTTCAATTAATTAAATAATAAATTGATCGTTAAGGCTAGCCTCAAACCAGGCCTGGCATAATTTTCATGAGTTGACTGAGATTCAAACCTTTGCCTTGTTTTATTGGCGTTCTGCATGTTACGTCTTATTATTTGGTTGTCATCACCATCATTAGAAGATGATTCACTGTCAGAATCATCGATGGCTATGGTATCTACGTGGGTGGAAGTCTTTTTCAAACGAGAGATGGAATGTCGACCGGTCGTGCATGGCTGATTGAGCTGAGACCTTTGTTTGGCGCACGGTCGGTCGCATACGATCTCGACGTCCTCCTCGAGCAGTCGGGATTGCGTGAGGTCTATCCGGTCAGACCTTTCCAGGAAGCTGTTCTTGGCCGGTGGTCTAGAGAGCTCATCCAACAAGTTGTAAGCCCTCTCCACCTTCTTCTCCATGGTCTTCCATGTACCACCGTGATCCAAGTTGTTCAACCTCGTGGTATTGGTGCTACTGATGCTGGCCGTTCGACTTTCCAGCCTCGGACTTCCATGCCACATCGAGATCGGCACTTTTCCGATGGAATCCGAAACGCTGAGCGGACTCGTGCCTGCACTGCCGATCGTGATCGGCGAAGTTTCCCTCACGGGCGAACTGATTCTTTCTTTGGCACGATGTCGTTCTGAAGTACTCTCGGTGTCTGAAATGGTGATGACTTCAGTAGGTGTGTCAGAGTTGTTGTTCTTACTGAGATCCACTGTGTCCAGGATAGTTGGAGAAACATATCTGGCCAACATTTCCTTGTACTTTTTCATTTCATCAATCCGGAAACACTGAAAGAAGGAAATGTTTTGCATTGTAAAGGAAAGGTAATATCCATTTATGCAGTCAAAATGTGCATTAACTTATCAACTAAATTATTAAAGATGCAGATGTGATGACATCATTAAACGCTTTCAACCTACAGAGTTGGAGAATCTAACATCGTTAAGTATCAATTAACTTAGTTATCCAAGAAAATGGCATTGCATTCCAAATTCTAGGCAAAAATTCTTTACAAAAGCACAACTTTAAACAAAAACAGAACTTGAGATGCACTGGTCAGCTCAGAATTTTAACAAAATTACTCCATTAACAAATTAAATAATAACTAAATCTTAAATAATTAAAACGATTAACTAAATTATTAATTTTAGGCTAAATGGTTGTGTGTAAGAAAAGATGCACATGCTTTATAAAATGCAAACAAGTGTTAAAATAAAATGAAAATAAATCCTATCCTCACATCCAATTAACCATCCATTCACACCAAATTTACCTGTTTGATGGCAAGCTCTTTTGGTTTCACTTTTTTGTGCAGGTAGCGATCTGCAGCATCTTGACAAGTTCTTGATCTTTTCTTATTGGACTGAGGCTCAAAAGGATTTAGGATTTGGTCGGCTTTTGAGCTGGTGAAGCCCATCCAGTTCTTGAATATTGAAGGACTGGTTGGGTTTCCATTCTGTGACCTCTGGTTGACCTTTGAACGATCTGACAAGGACGGTCTGCCTAATGAATCCCTTCCTCTAGCTGAGGTATTGGTATGATCTACAAAGATGTTCAGGCAATCAGTATTTTTAGAACATCAGTCTGTTAATAACAGCAAAAATCAATCCAACAATCATACCCATCCAGCAGATGAGCCATCAAAGCAAGTGTCTTATACCAATAATAAAACAATTAAAAACTAATGTTTTTATTAAAACCCACCTTTACTATCAAAGGAAAATGAAGTCTCTCCTGTGAGATTTCTTGCTGACTTAGAGAAATCATAACCATTCACTTTCCCATCTGACAAGCGATTGTTTTCTTTGGTAATATAATTGTAATGTGTTAAGAAAACATGATGCCCTTAGTGTCCTTATTCATGTAAAAATCAATAATAAAAACTGTTCTTAATTATACTTAATAATAATTTTGCTACTTTTAATTTTGTTTCTGCTTAAAAGTGGGTAGAAAAAAATAAATTAAAATGTAATCAGCATCAGTGCTGGCTAGAATTAAAAATACTAAAAAAATTTGTCGAACGTCGACGTCTTGAATTATTTTAATAAACATTTAATGTTAAGAAATAAAGCATGTTATCATTATGAAAACAATATAATATAACTCAAGCCACCCAGCAAATCAGTCAATTGAAGTTCTTACCATCTCTTCTGCATTCTGTGGTTGACTTAGAATTAAGGCGTGGATGGGAAACATCGCAACCAGCAGGTGGTCTGCTGACATCCTCGCCCGATCTGGACAAGGCAGGTCTTCTTAAAAGCTCCTCATCAAAGTCTTCATTTTCCATGGTTACTTTAATTAATAAAATGTTGGCAGGTAAGTTGATTTGGAAAATTAGTGATTATCGTTACACACACATGCACAACAATCCCGACATAGCAACATCAGATCAGCTTGAGACAAGACTATAACATATCTAATTCCATTAAACATAAAATTAACATTCAAGTTGAGGATGCTCTAAGACTTATTGAAGTCAGTATGGAGGATGACAATTAAAAGTGGCATAAAAGTGACCAAAAATAGCTCACCTTTGTGGATCAATTTGGGTCTTTTTGATGGAGAAGGATTGAGGTTTGACCTAATGGAAAAATGTAACTAATGTCAAAAGCAAGTTCAATATGTAATCATTTATCAATTTTAACTTGCTTGCATGTTCCCAAATATTATATTGTAGTTAAGCAGACAAAAATATTTTTGCAATATCTAAAGTTATTAGCTATTTCAATGTATTGAAATGAACAGTGCTAGGGTCACAGTTAATCCATCTGACTTAACAATCACAAATATTTAAGGTTGCTTTTGTAAGATGGATTTGTCTGAATTAAAAGCCTTTGTATAAAGATATTTTGGATGCATTTGTCACAAGCACATCATTATTTATATAAACTTTTGCAAACAGCTGGGATTTGATAGGAAGGGAGCCTTAACCACTTGGCTCCAAACACCTATCGACATAACATATTGGACATGTATATCATGAATGTGTAATTACAAAGTTTTAGTACAAATGAATGACATATTTTGGCATTTTTATAATGTGCTTTAATGTGTAGGACAAATGCTTTTAGAAAATGTTCTAAACGTCTGCTTTGTTATGGAATGTTATGCAAACATAACTTGATGTTCTGCATGATCTTATGGTGTTGGGTGACCCAATTTAAGTGTATTTGTTTTCTGTTCCAATGAAATGCACTTATTAATTCCAACTTACGAATCCGAAGGTCTTTTTTGCGCCTTACTCTCGGCTCCGAATGTAAACAGTTCTTGTAATCTAGTTGCTATCCGCGAAAGCATTTCACTATCGATTGGTTGAGTAAAATTTTGCTTTTATGAATCTTCGATTAAATCTGATTTCAACACAAACTATTCCGAATTCCAAAAAATTATGCAGCAAATGTCAAATTTTGTTAATCCAATCCTCAGTTAGGAAACAAATATACATTGCCAATGCACCGCCTTCGCCCATAACAAAGAAAATGAAATGAATTTCCTTGATTACAAAATTTTAAAACGCCGACATGTTTACCTAATATAATTACGTTAATAAAACATTAATAATGCAATTAAATAAAATTTGTTTTAAATATATTTATAATTGCAAAAATTAAAAGTAATTACTTTTTTTTATTTTGTCATTAATTTACTTATTTGTACCTTCAAGTATAAAATCAAAATGAGATGAGCAACTGCATCATCATATGTAAAATATTAGAACTAAGTCAATTTTTAGTTAATGCTTTGATGCATTTTTACGTGAAATTTTATAGGAGGTTTGTTTATCTGTTTGACTGTCTTTGCTACTAAAAATCATACTCTAGTAGCTCTCGATTTTCGAAGAGTGGTTCTCTTATTATGATGCTAGCCTAAATTCTGTTTTTTTTTCGTATGACAAAGGAATTATAAAATGGGAAATGGTTTGCCAAAATTGGACGGACCGACACATGTCGTCATGGTAGGTCTGGACTCTGCCGGCAAAACCACTGTCTTGTATCGATTGAAATATGAACAGTATGTGAACACAATGCCTACGGTTGGCTTCAACTGTGAAAAGGTCAAGGGAACTTTAGGGAAAGCCAAAGGAGTTAGTTTTATAATATGGGATGTTGGAGGACAAGATAAGGTTTGTTTCAAATTGCTTCTGCGTTGTCTAAAGACATTGTCTAAACATTGTATTACCAATGTTCTCTACTTTACGTGCAAAACTTCGAGGTCGTGAGACAAAATAACCTTCAGTAAAATTTGTGAGCCACTATTTCGCGACTGTTACATAATTTTTCATCAACAATTTAACAATTTCAATATTTTTATTTGGCACAACAAGTACAGTTTAGCCAAAACATACGGTTATGTGAGATCTTCCATTTTTGTGACATTCGTAAGATCTGCTAAAAATTATATAAATTGCTCAGATGAGTGGTTCTAATTCCTTCATAAGTGAAACTTCTTTTCATTCATCATTAATCACCAGCCCTTCTCATAATGTGATAGACAAACTAGTAAAGAACTGTGGTAATACCATCATTTTTTAAGCTTCACTGCTGCACCATCTGATGTCAACATAACCATCCTGTTGACTCAACAGTGTTGAGACTAAATCAATGTCTTTATAAAACTGCTTTATTGCTCCAACTATGATGGGAGTGCCACATGCTGCTAATTTAATTGTGCCAGCAACAATTTTATAGGAACCGTCTTTTAAATTTCTTTATTTAATACAAGTTATTAACATCTTCAAGACGGATGCCGGACTATTGAACGAAGGAGACGATATATCGAATAACGAATTAGATCTTATAACGAATCGTTAAAACGTCTCCTTCTTTATTCGATATAAGATCCAATTTGTTGTAAGATCTAATTTGTTATAAGATCCAATGTATATAGGAATACAAAAAATTTGATTTAATATATAAAACTAGTAAATTCAAATTTATCGCCAGACTTTCAAAATTTTATTGTTTCGAATAAATATCGGGACTTTGTAGTTTTTATGCATGTTTAATAATAGCAATATTAATTAATTGAAGACAATTCAACAAGCAATTGTTTGGCAGTTATGTCTCCATCTTTGTATTTGATCCATGCCTTAGAAACGGCTGCATTTCTTGCAGTGACTTTCTTGTCTCGAAGGCACTGCCCTTCGTTCAATAAGCGGTCAATGGTGGTAATGTTTTGCGCTTCTAGCAAAACTTGAACTAAGTCACTGATGGCTTTTGCGTCTGCATTGAGTTTAGTATGCCACCCTTCCACATCGTTATTGGTGCGTTATTTTTTTGCTTCTGGCCAACATTCAGGGCGAACAATTTAAACATATTATCTTTTATTCGTCGGTTCAAATTTGTATTTGTCATGTAAAAATTATTTAAGTATTGTGGTGGACAAAATAACGAATTGGATCTTATAACGACTATTGAACGTAAGAGACGATATAACGAATAACGAAGGAGACCTTATAACGAATCGTTAAAGCTCATTATAAGGTCTAATTCGTTATTCGATATATCGTATTTTTCGTTCAATAGTCTGAGCCCTTCAAGACTGATACATCAATAGATTAAGTGTGTGAAAAGCTGAATTGTTAAATTTTTTAAAGAGCTGAGATTTGTTAATTGATAAACTCAAATGGCAATTTTTACTTCTCCAACTTCCAGGAAGTTTAACATATTTTGCATCATGATTATGTACTTCCTGAATTGAGAGCATGGATGAGTTCAAATTGTAGATTAATATCTTTACTTCTTCAGTATGATTTGTTTTTCTGAGATAATTCAATTCTTTCACTACTATTTTACTGAGTTTCTGACAAGTTGCACTAACTAGGATGATTTGGACTTGTTAGTTAGTGTTAATTATGTAATAATAATGATATGTATTAGTGTACTAATAGGGATGAGATAATGATAAATTAAATAAAGTTTAATTAAAAATCATTGAAGTAATTGACTCAGATTTTTGCAAATCCATCTATAGATGATGTCCACACTCGCTGGATTGCTAAGCAAGGAACTCATATCAGATAGATATAAATTGAGTCTGATTTCTATCCTCAGGGCAGATTGGGCCGGATATTCCTTGAGGAAATGCTGCACATTTTCGTCTTCCTGAGGGCCTTGCATTTTCCGTCTGGATGATGTTTTAAGAGAAACAAGTGTTGGTTCGGAGCACATTTTCCAACTCGAAGTCTGGAAATAAGGATCTCCTTCCTTCCTTGAGGCATATTGGAACTTGCTCTTAGTCCCTTGCAGTGGCGGCTTTTGCCAGAGCATCGGCCTTCTCATTGCCAGGGATTCCAACATGTGCAGGGACCCAGATGGGCGTGACCTTTTTGCCGCTCTCTTGGATATCTGAAATTAAGAACTGGGTTTTCTTAATGTCAGGAGCATCATTATTGCAATCCTTTATTATTAAAGGAATAATTATAATTTATTATAAGTGAATCACTCAGAACATTTATATCGAAGGTATCCCCTGATAGGAGTCTGCGTGAATCAGTCCTCAATGGCTAGTTCGAATTTATGCAGCCGTGACTTGACGTCCTGAGGCTTAGGTTCACGTTTTCTTCGGGATGTGGATCCCTATTCCTGCCTCGTTGTTTGTCATCTTTGAAGCATCATTATAACAAAAGAGACTTCCCTGGATATCCCATATCTTCTCTATTGCTACCAGATTCCTCAGAGGGTCGTCGAATACAAAGGAAAGATTCGAGTTGTCAATCACTGGTTTTCTCAGTCTCCAAGGAGAAATCGTGGGAGTTTCCTCTTCGATATCTCCTAGGATGTCTGCGGAAGAAGAGACTCGACATTCTCGTAGAACTAGATCAATCTGTCAGTAATGGTCAAAATTAATTACAAAACTCTATGATCTAAAGATATTGCAACAAAGCAATCTCTGAGCAATCAGAGAAAATGAGAAACTTAAACTCCAAGCACGAAACTAGTAAAAAAAAAGTAATCCAATGTAATCTTCTTAGTGCTGCAAACAAGGCCTTCATTCGAAGAAGTATGAAGCAATGGCAATGACTGAAAACAAATGCAACAAAGGTAGACATCATGACCAACCATGATTAAAGCAATTGTTTGTTAATATGAAGCAAATCTGAATTTTATAAAATTCACCTCCAATTCCGTCACAATCTTTTTCCAGTCGACCTCCTTGTTCTGTCTCACCAGAACCAGGAGGACATGTTCTTTGTCTCCTCTTTGTTTGAGCCATTCCAGGATTGGAGTTGTGCTCACAAGTCTGTAACAACGGGAACTGGAGAAATGGTTATATTTACAACAAAAATAAACTTTTAAATAATCCCATTAAAAGCACAATATGTTGCAAATATTAATTAGCTGAAGAAAGTAAATGCATGGACCAGCTAACCTGGTCTGGGACAGGTTGATTGGCTGAGGACCAGAATGTTGTCTACAATGCAAGCATACAATACCAAATGATGCAACAAGTTTGGCCCTTTCCATCTACATTTTACTGAGTGCTCCACGGGCCAGCTTGAAACGGCCGCCGGGCCATAGTTTGCCCATTGCCAGATTAGACACATACTTTTAAAATTATGGATTAGATGAACATATAAATTTTTTGATTAATGATTTGATTTCATGATTTTTTTTTAATTTGTGCAAACTTTGCCAAAGATCAAAATGCCTATACTCAAATGTGCAATATAGTGATTGTTTGGTCATTATAGCAATACCAGGTACAGTGCTAGAAAAAATGTTACGACAGTCCCCATTTTTTGTAATAACTTAAGTTTAAATTATCGTACGAAACTCAAATTTAGAAGAACTGTGTAATATACTTAAAGAATATAACTTGTATATTTTTTTTCACTTAGATCGAGAATTAAGCGCAAATCCATTTTTTGCATAGAAATATTGTTGCGACAGGTTACAAAAAAACTCATGAATTTCAGTATTTTGGCAAAATTTTTTAATTAAAACTAAATGAAATAATGTTTCAATAAGATGTCATTCCTCCTTTCTTAGAAATAACATCTATGCACCTATTCTTCATGGAGAAAATCAGTGTTTTGATGACATTTTCATCCAAATTTCTCCAGGCTCTCCAAATCGCTTCTTTCAATTCATTTTCTATGTTATATTGCTGTCCATTGCCATAAACTGATTTTGAAAGAAGGCCCCAGACATTTTTAACCGGATTCAAGTCAGGTGAACATTCAGGCCAGTCCATCGCTTGCATGTTGGACTCCTGAAAAAATGCTCCGGTTGCCTTGGAAACATGAATAGGAGCATTATCTTGCTGAAATTCATGTTGTTTTGCTTCAGCAAAAGGAAGGAGATTATCCTTCAGCATTTTTATGTGCTTCTGAGAGTCCTGCCTCACAAATGCTGAAATTCCTCCCAAGACCATCACAGAGCCTCCTCCGTGTTTTCTGCTTAAAAAAACATCTTTTCTTTTCTAAGATCATGCGAGTAGTATTTATAACCATCTGGCCCATCAAGGTTAAATTTTTTTTCATCTGTGAAAATTACGCATTCCTCTTTCGTTGTGGCTGACCATCTCTTTGGCCCAGAGGAGGCGTTTTTTCTTGTGATGGACTTTCAACGCTGGAGCTTGCTTTCGAATTTCGTATTTCAACTGTCCACTTGAATTAAGATAATTGCAGACTGTCCTAACATGGACATCCAAGTCCAGCTTATCTTTTAGCTGTTTACACGAATATTCCCTTTGTGAAGCCTCCCTGATAAGATGTCTCTGAATCTGATTCTAGAGTTTTTTCGGTCTTCCCCCCCATGTACTTCTTCCCATATGAGTCTGGATCATCCAAAAAACATTTGATGACAGCTCTTGACCTATTCAACTCATTTGCAATCTTTATTATTGAATAGTTTGCCTTCTTAAAGGCCTTAACTTGTCCACTTTCTCCTTCTGTCAAACCTGCTTTCTTCCCCATGATGAAATGAATGTAAAAGGAAGTTTTGAATTTCATACTCCTTTATATAGCCTTCCTAATGACAATTTAATGTTTGATCTTTCCAATAAGCCCTCGAAATTGATGAAACTAGCCCAAAACGGAAACTGTCGTAATAATATTTCCAGGCCAAAAATGGTTCATTTGCATAATTTATGGGAACCATTAACTCACATGAAAGGAAATTTTGCACCATGTTTACAAATGGTGCTTTATATAATTGAAAATTTCAGCAAGATATGTTAATTTGTAAGGAAATTATTCATAAAAAGTGGGTCATACTATGTCATAACAATATTTTTAGCACTGTACCTCTTTTCAAGCATTTACAATTTATGATTTTACATGGTATGATCAAACGCCAGATTTGCTTATTCCAGGTTCGCCAACTCTGGAGATCATACACGAGGGCAACTGATGGAATTGTATTTGTGGTTGACAGCGCTGACTTGGAAAGGATGGAAGAGGCAAAAGTGGAGCTGATGCGCACAGCCAAAGCTCCAGAAACTGCTGGTGTTCCGATCATTGTTGTTGCAAACAAGCAAGACCTGCCTCAGGCTTTGGATGCGTCGAACGTGGAACGCCAACTGTCTTTGTCGGAAATTGCAACTCAAGGTTCGAGGTCCGTCAAGGTTGCACCAGCCTGTGCTATAACTGGAGAGGGTCTCGAAGCAGCTCTGGAACAGCTCTACTCAATGATCCAAGATAATCGAAAGAGGAAAAGCCTAAAGAAGAAGCGATAATGCTTGACAAATTGCTATCTGGATGAAGGCAGTGTCACTCTCTGTAATGTATTTGTATTCCTATCTCCTGATGATATATGCAGCACCTTAAAGTCTGTAAATCATAACAAATAAGTTTCTGAAGTAGTTTTTTGCTTACCTCCTGTTTATGTTGATGGGGCCAGTGTTTTATTGGTCTGTGAATTTGTGAGTTTTTTATCACTTTTGTTGCATCATTTACATTGATAATTAGGAGCCATAGACACTATCATTTGTTTGTTGTGCTGAATTACATTTGCAGTGATATCATTTGCTATCGGTGGATTGAGTAGTTGTATAAAATTCATGTTTAATCAACTTTTTGTCTGTAGATATTCTTGTTTTATTCTGGCAGTAGGGCTTTCCTTTCTGCATGTTGCATGATGTTTATATCATCTTGGTACCCTCCTACATCTTTATATTTTCTGCATTTTTATGATTCTAGATTCTTAATCTGGTTCATGATCTGTCCTAATATAAAAATAGAATCATTGTATATGTTTATAAATTATGCAATTTCCATGGAGAATTTTGAGATTTGATGAATATGTGATGCTTCATGACGGTCTTTGCGCCAGAACCATCTGAAACTATCTGCAACTCAATATGGCTAAAATGCCCTAGCTTGACATTGAATTTTATTCTGATAAGATAGCATTTGAGAAGATAAATATATATTTTATATATGTTTTTTATTTGTTCATGACATGCATTCATTTTCTATTTCATCAAAGTTTTGACTCGGAACCTAGTTAAAATCTCGACTGCTGCAATCATCGCTTTTAAGAGATGAAATTTTTTAAAGCTGAATTTTTGTATTTTTTATGTTTTCTCTGATAAAGGCTGATTCCATAAACATTTTGTCATTCTCCTTGGATTCCCTGGGAAATGATTTTTGATGATACTTTAAAACTATGCGTCGCTGATGCTTATGGCACTTTATAAATAAATTATTACTATTTATTATTATTATGTTGACCATCAGATGGATGAGGTCTTTCAGTTCATTCCTGCTTATTTATATTTTATATTGCATCAATAGTTACCACTTTGTCGTCTTTTGGTGTTTTTGAATAAATTGATTTTTGACATTACCAAGATATTTTAATACAAAAGGAGCAATTGGCATTTCAATATTTCTGATGGTGATTCTGGTCCCATTTTTAGCTCTCAATCTGAGTATTCTCTTGATCTGCTTTAACCCTACAACTTTATTTTTTCATAACATTTTTTTCAAGCTAGTGTTCAGACTAGGCTTTCTTGACTAAGTACAACTTCTATCTTTTGTGAAACTGATCTTCCCTTTGACAGCCATTATAATTCAAAGTTAAATTAATATTTTAATTTAAAAATTCAAAGCACTTTACAAAGATTAAATATTTAAATTCTACTTCATAAATTATATTTTGATAGAATGGAATATACAAGTTAAATGCATAAATAAATTTAAAACGAATTAGTTACGTCATGTTAAGTTTTCTTTTTCTTTGATCTTCAGAAAGTGGTTGTAAATAGTTACACGTAATGAGTAAACTTCGATGAATCTACAAAAAGAATTTTTTCGTGTTAATGTAACCCACACAGCACTCTTGAGCATTGGAGTGGTTAGACCCGCTCAATTAATGCTGGTTGCACTAGGAGTATTCTATACGCATCCATGGAGAGCCTGCCTTCTTAGGAAATCAGAACTTATTCACGTTATGGAGTGAGAAAAGCTACATTTCCTGTAACATTTATGTCAACTGTGAGGACGAAAGCTCTCGGACTAGAATTCAAGGTTGAAAGAAAAGAATGCTACGCGCCGACGACATGCATCATTTGTATGGTTTGGCCCAATTTATCAAGTAAAGATTAGAAATAAGACTGCAGGAATTCACTATAGGTGTTCCTATATCTCTTGTTGCGATATTTTATGGGCATCCAACTGCTCATTTCGTCTCAATTCTGAACATTTTACACAAACTTATAATTCGGGTTTTTGTTTCATTTGTCTCCCCCTTCCTCTTGCAAACAAATTGAAGAATATAAACTACCTGATCTACATAATTTAAACATCTTCGAGACTGATGTGTTCATGATCAGATATAAATCAATTTTTACCATCACCGTTCAATGGATATTTTGCGAGGTCATTGGACGTTCACGAGTATAACCTACGTCATAGGATCATCTCACCTCATCTCATCTCTTTATATCAGACTTCGCTCACGCAAAAATGAAAAAATGCTTTATAAAATGTACTAGCCCGTGTTTTTACTCTAACCTTCCGTCAGAACTATTAGTGAATATGTTATTGTCATTATTTAAACTTAAGCTGAAAGAATATAATTTGGTTCAACATTCCTCTTTGGTGCCCGTTTTTTTATTGACTAATGTATTACATGTTCAAGAAACGTTTTGGCATCAATAATTTTATGTTATCACAATGACTCAAATTTTCTATTGTTGATTAGTTCAATCTGAGATCTAAGATTTATTATATTTGGTAGGTTGTTTTAACTTTTACGGATCATCTACCAATAATTATGATAACTTCATATTTTTGAGAATCGGCTGAAATTCAGGATGAAGTCGATACAACCAAATTTTGGATGATTACGGATATCATTTACTTAATTCGACCCATATCACTTTGAACTTGATTTTATTAAAGCAAGTAAATGTGAAAAAATTTCTCTTAATCTATGGAGACTTAAATCCGAGGAATAGAATAAGGAAGAACTTTGAATAAAGCACAATTTAATACTATATGATATTTAACGCTATGAATTTAAATAATATAAAAATAATAACAAAAACTGACAACAAACCCAACGTAAAATAAAATTAAACCTGGCTTCTAGAGTTAAATTAAAACACAGACATGTCCTATATAAAACACGGAGACATGTAGCCTGAAAAATTAAATCCTCATTAACGTAGTGCGCAATTACGGGATCACTAATAAGACAACTGCGAAAGTGACGACAACTATATCAACAAGTCTTACAAGAAATAATAAACTTCATTACTTGTATGACGACAAGCAAAACTAACAAGAGCAATCCCCATCATTGTTGCAAGATTTTTCTCATCTTTAAAATATGTTCAAACAAAGTTAATCAAGTCAATTATTTAAATATTGTTATAGCATATTAATACAGTGGTAGGCAATATTTTTAAGAGCGCTATGTTTTTTTTACATTAACTTTTGACTGAGTTACTTTTTCACACCGAATTTTGGATAGGCTAATTGAGAAAGGTTATCATCTTAGCAAATTTGTTTTGTGATTGGATAATGCAATCCAGAAATATACGTTAAAATCGTAAATATCCGCTTTTCGAATTCATAAAGTTTCCCTTTATGCAAGACGCTAATAATGGTTCCACACCGTGTTATTAATAAAAATAAAGCACCATTATGATATGGCTTGTCCGTTCCTTCCTATTGTATCAATACATCTTGATTTCGTTCATGCCACCATTTGTTAGAATGTATTCAAATCGCAAGATTTTCCAGACCCCAATTTTCGCATCATTCGATTCTTTAACTCTCATCCATTACTTGGGGTGAATTCTGCAACCCCTGGCGATTTGTTTTGTTACTGTAATCTTGTTTTAAAAATTACGCCAATTACCTTTCAGGACAATTTAGACATAATTTGTACACGTAGTTCAAAAAAAAAAAAAATCAAAAAAACTGTTGAGGTAAATTATTGCTGGCATAGTTTCTTAAGGGGTGTATATTTGCACACATTTTCATATAAAAATTAGTTTATGACATTGGTATATCAATAAATTCACCATTTGGAGCTAATTACATTTGTATTTTTTTTAAATTTATGTTCTAAAATACGGCTAGCTGCTTTTCGAGACTTTTGGACACTCTTTGTCACGAAAATAGTATATTCCTGGGGCAGACATTGTTGCTTCCGTACTACAAACAAAGAAAAACTAACTACCAAAATCTTACTCCATTTTACTCATTCAGGAGACATCATTTCAGCTTTATCCAAGAGAGGCCGTTTTACCACTTAACGATGTCCCTCTGTCATTCAGTCTTGGTTTCTTTATTAATGTCATAGCTAGATTAATAGGCAACTCAAGGTGGTTCGAATTCGTGTTGTCACTCCTCTTAGCAAACTCGGTTGGAAAACGAACCGGTCAAGCACTTTTAAGACAATGACAGGACTCCTACCTGATAACACTCAAAGGGATATCACAAGACCATTGGATGCCGAAGTTACAAGAGCAGCTTGGGCGCTGAAGAGCCCCATCATCAATAACTCCAGAATGGCAAAAGCGGCCGACGATCCTCTCAGGATGCCGGTCACTAGGGAGAAGATAAACAAAATCAGTGACTCCAGCCTGCTCTGCTACATGGACGCATCCAAGATGAAGGACAAGGCAGGGATAGGAATCTTCATGCCTAAGAAAGGAGTGAAGCTTCATAGTACCATAGCTTCACCCGAAAGCAGAATCTCTGCAACAGAATTAGCAGTCATTGAGGACTGCGTAATGCTGTATAAAAAAAACCTCCTAACAAGGGGAGGACAAGAATATTGTGATTTTTAGCGCCATCCAGTGTCTAATAAATCAAAACAGCATGATCCTGAAATTCATACAAATTTATTTTGATTTCAGATTTCAAGGACCACAACCAGCAAGTCACTCGCGAGTGGGTACCTACTCAAGAAAATAGATGACTGACAGAGAAGATGGGATTGCTCCTCTGGCAGTCACTATGATGCCCAGAAACAAGCAACGACGAAGAGCTTCTTCCAATTTGCCTCTAAAAAATTACTCATCTCCAGACTCCGATGTGGAAGACGACGTCATCTGAATCGTTACCTGTTCCAAATGAAGAGGCCCAACAGCGGCAGTTTTATTTAATTTTAACATTGCGTTAAGATATTTAAATTATATCACCAACTTTGAACATGTAAATTATATATATATATATATATTTATATGAAAGTTTTGCATAAAAATATGGCGCTCTTAAAAATACTGCGAACATTTGTTTAAAATGACATCTTACTTATTTTTGACTCTCCCTGTCCACATTTGTCCATTTGCGACTTAATCCCAAAATCCTCACTTTAGTGAATAATTTACTATTATATCTTTTGCAAACATTGTTCTAGTATCAATATTTTTCTAACCCCGCTTTTTTTGCTTATAACTTTGAGGATGACCCAAATATGAAAATTGGATAACCAATTTAAAATTAATGTTATTCAAACAGTAATACCTGGACTATCACTTTTGACGACAATTATTTTTGCATCACCATCGGTTCCACCTAGCTTTGGAGTGCTCCGTTTGTTCACGGTAACCTCTCTAGTTGCTTTCAGAATCTTTTTGGTCGTTTTTTTTAAAGCTTTAGTCGATGTAGTTTCAGTCGTAGTGTCTTTTATCGGTTCTTTTATAGACACACGGATTGTACCAAGCCAAGAATCCGTAAACCTTGAGTTCTTAAAAAAGCTTATAACTTCGCAGGTGCAGTTAAATTCACCCTCCTCTTCAAAGGTGATAAATTGTCCCGAAGCGCTCCAGTTAGAATTTGGATTGCAGATCCATTCATAATTAGAGGGAGGAGGACTACTTTCTACCAAACAAGAAACTGTTTCGTTTGGAGCCGGTTGGTTGTTGTCCGGTCTAACATTTGTTGGTGCTTCTGTTAAATGTTTAAA